>JAQFVV010000005.1:7046170-7186461 GCA_028023455.1 Epiperipatus broadwayi | reverse complement strand
AAAAGCCTGTGTTTCAGTTAAAATAAGTTACTATAAAATGACCACAAATATAAATCATTTTATTTTTACTAAAGTGTTATTAATGAGTACTAAAAGAATGAATGTAATACAATAGAAACATTCATTTTTCTGTGAACTATTTTATGATCATTTCCTTCAGACTTTCATTTTATTTCACCAAAATTTTTGAGAAAGAAAACATAATTTTTTTAAATATATATATATTTGTAATTGCTAACAAGGAAAGAAGGGTACATCAAACATTTGATGAAGTTTAACATATTTATCCAATTGTTGTGTTATATTTTCTGATTGTCATGTCTCATTATTTAAAAATTCCACCTACTAAGTTTTTTTTAAAAATGCTATTAAAGAAAATATATGAAATTTATTAGTTGACAAGACTATAGAATCCTTCATACACACACCAGAGTTATAAATTGTAATGCTTCCCCATGAATTGAACAGATACACTACTATAATCCACAAGGAAGTCCTAGAATATCTGTGCATGATTTAAAGACATAACCTTGAAGCATAATGTTGTTAATAATAAATAAATTGACTTAAATATGTTAAAAGTATACTTTTAATTTTCTTCAAAAAATATATTTACATGTAATATAAGCTTAATGTTGTTAATGATAAATAAACTGATTTAAATACAAGTATACTTATGATTTTCTTCATGAAATATATTTACTTATAGTACAGACAGTTCTAGACTTTCGTATCTAATTGATTCCTGAAAGGTGTATGAAAGTAGAATAATATAAAAAAACATCAAAAAGTGATTGTAAAATATTTATTTTTTTAATGAGGTATATTAGTGTATACAAAAATAATACTTTATTGATTAGTAGGTGGTGTTTTCTTTATAAATTTATCAAAAGATAGTTGAATTATACTCTTCTTCCTCTTTTCTTGGTAAAATGTTCTATAACATGCTATATCTTTTGCAATTACCCTCGTACAAAATAGCATATTGTACAAAAGTTGAGGATCTCCTGTATTTATAATAGCTAATACCAACTGGATTCAATATTTTATTCAATATTTGAAGAAATAAGACTTATATATGTTAAGAAATCTAATTTCATATAGGTAATTAAAGATAAATAATAATATACTTATGAATACTATAATGACTAACAGACTTTAGAAGATGAAGTAATTACTGCATTTGCTGCTATGACCTAAACCCAGGATCCAAACTCTGATCCATAATCATGCAAATTCTTTTAATTAAAAAATATTTAAACATTTACCTACTAATGATCTTAAAACATCACAACATGAAGCAACCATCATCACAGTCAGATATTGGCAGTAAAAAAGTTCAGCTCAAAAATTACAATCACTATTCATTTTAAAATGTATATATTTGAATAATTTTCTCAAACATTGGCTACTTTTCTTGACTTATGTAAAAATATTTTTTATTCTGTGTTAGACTAAGTTCTGAAATTTGTTAAATCCTTTTGTCAGTACATGAGTGTGAGCAGATATTTTCTGCATTAATACTCAATATAAAACTTCATTATAAAATTTTTAGTTATTAAGAGACAACATCATTCCTTCCATTAAGAAGTCTTATATTATTTCTAAAATAGTTACGATTTTATCGAGTCACTGTGTATTATTGACATTCCTTTATTTTATAGAAATATTAATTTATATATTAATTACTGCTGCATTCATATATAATTCAAATACATTGTATGGTATATAACTTCATCTTAAATAATAAAATCTGTAAACATTATATTTGAAAATCTAAAATACAACTATGCAATAATTGTTCTCATAAAAAATGGATCCTTGGTCATAACCTGGGATAAATAGAACCATATATTAATTATAAAACAAATATAACAACTGAAATAAACATTTGTATAATACAAATCTTGTTGAAGATAGTCATTAACAATATAAGGAAAATAGAAGATAAAATAGTCTTTAAATTACCAACTGAAAGCCAAAGAATTCTCAAGCAGTGCATCATAAATAAAAAATGAATGAAAAGATATCATTCAATGAACTTTTTAGTTGCAGATTAAAAAGATCTGCTGAAAACTATCTGAGGACAAATAAGCTGTTGACCTATATGAGAGGAACAGTGAAATGCACATTTATTCTTAAAGATAATGGTACGAGTTTTAAACAATCAAAATTATAAACCTATTCCTTGTCTAACTATACAGATTGGACACCTTTTGTTAAATGGATATATATAGACCCATGCTTCTCACTGAATAAATCTGAGAACTAGAAGCAAATCTAATCTGATTGCCCCAAACATTTGATGTTCAGTACTTTTTTCATGCTTACCTAGATGGCAGTAATGTATAGTGGATTATTAATGCTGATCTAAATATTAAATCTAAACTAAAAGTCATGTGATGCTTTGCATTGAATAAGATATTATTTATTAGAACAATTAAGTACATAACATTTTATTTTTAATATGGAAACCTCTAACATGTTTAATTAACTTATTTCTTACTGCTGATTAATCTTTTTTAACAATATGATTGAATAAGCTATGCAAGTAAAGAAATTAAATCTAAGAAAATTAAACTATGATAAAGTTTTAAAAAATATTTCAAACTCATTGTAAATAGAGTAAGGTTATACTTGCAATAAACAAAAGAAGTAAATGATTCAATGGTATTCTAGCTTTAACATATTTGAGTGATTTTCCTATCCATTGTAGCTTCATTATATTCTTTATCAAAGATGAATCTCACCAAGAGTTGCTAAGACTGATGCACAGGTGTAAACTTCCAATAAATTAATATAATAAGTAGCTGTTAAATAACAATTACATATTTTACTGCATAAGAGGTCCAAAAGAAACGGACCTTAAATATCCCTCCACTGATCAAAGCAGCAGTTTATTCCTAGAGCTTCAGATTATAATTATGCTTGATTTTCTGACAAACTCTGGACTTCAAAGTAAAGTTCAAACTGAAAACAGATATAAATTAAGCCCAATTAGAATCTGAGGCTCTAGAAGTAAATGAAGACTTTATTCCTAGGGTTTTTGATGTGTGGGAAGGTGTCATACTCGTAATACATAAAAACCTTGTCTATTTCTGATCCTATTATGTATATAACTTTAGAGCTGGGTTTATGAAATACATACAATTGACTTCCTTTAATTAGTCACAGAAGTCGAAAATGAAATTCTGTCTCTTACATATATTTGATTCATTATGAATTCAAATTAATAATATAATATTTATATGTGGTATTTGAGTATATGTTGCTTTATTCTTAGAGATTTTCTGACAAAAAGAAAGTGAGTATGCATTTCTATTGGTGGCTCAAAGAAACTTGTGGGTTTTCATTTTAATTATGCACACACATATATAATAAATGAGGGAAGTACTGTCCCCTCCAAAAAAATACACAAAACTACTTATAGAGAATGGAGCATTTGTATTGTGATCTGCTGCTAGATGAATATATGCAGAATGTTTCTGCATCAATATCTAACTAACTTTATTAAGGAAGATTATTTTTGGCTATATGTGATTCTTTTATCAATGCATGAAAGCTGATTCACAAAATTAATGCTTGTTTATAAAATTTAGTTTATTACTAAGAGAAAAAACATCAGAAACAGTTCTTATATTAAAAAAACCTACAAAAAAGTTGGTGTGAATAAAACACAAGTTTATGGATGGTTCTTCCATTTTAAATGAGATGAAATGTCAATTAATGATCAATCTCATTCTGAATATTCTTAAGCTGCCTGAACTATGAAAGTATGTCAAGACATTCTAGAAGATTGCTGTTGATCCATTGATGAAATTATATAATTAATTAAGATTTCATCAAGTTCCTGGTAGCAAATTTTAATACAGAAATTAAGCATAAAATGAGTTGCAGTAAAATTTGGGTCTTGATTGCTCACTTCCGATCAGAGACAAATACCTAGCTGTATGCCAGGCTTTGAAAGAAATCTTAGTAACTAATCCTGATTTTTTTTTCAAAGTCATAACTGGAAATGAATCTGGTTATGATCTGGAAACAAAGCAATCCAGTTAATAAAAAACTTCCTTTCTCCTCATACCAAATAAAATAAACACACAATGCTAATTTGTTTCTTTGATTTGAAATGAATTGTGCATCGAGAATTTATACCTGAGTGGTTTGTATTTGGAAGTTTTAAAAAGATTTTGTCATGATTTGTACATAAATATATTGATTTGTGGCAAACAGGTGACTACTTCTTCTATCAACAATTGTAATTTTTTTGAAATCCAACATAAATCCGATTAAGCATATAAAAACTAGTTAATAATAAGCACATATCTAAGGCCATTTTGAATTATTTTTTTAAAAAAAGACTGCTATGATATATTTTGATGATAATCTCAACATTTGACATGGATAATATAACTAAAAATATCATTTTATTTAATTCTTGTAGTAATAGTTACCTGTGGGCGGTTGGTACATTGTTTGTAAAAGCTGTATTAATCAATTTTACTTCACATGCTTTTTCTATCTCCGTTCAAATGACATCTAAGAAGAGACCTATGCAAGGCAGATTCGTCTGATGACAATCAGATATCAAATGTAGTTAATTAAGACTTTAATTTGGATTTATGAGATAGACAGAATTTATTACAATCATTCTAGAGAAATAATTTAAAAACCATTATAGTGAATTTTAAATATGAACTTTCTGCAGAATGTACAATGGTGGAAGTTCATAAGGTTATATTCGAAGATAATAAACGGGAAATATGTAGAGTATCAGAAATTGGTAAATCAAATTGACTACTGAGAAATATGTATACTGAATAAAGATGGTGAAATTGAAGGTATCACACACTGAACAAATGAATCTTTACCTGATTTGATATCTATTTTACCACGTGATATCAACTTTATGTATCTGCTAAGATTACATGACAATTGCCCAGATAGAATTGAAGACATTAATGAAAGATTTATAACAATTTGTTTCATCCATGGCTGAAAGAATTTATCATGGGACAAAAAGCTCATAGTTTTTTTTTTAAAAATCAAATCAGAGAACTTATAATCTTTACGACTTATGGTGGATTTGGTAATTTAAAACCCTATAGGTCAGAATAACATAAATGCCAGATTGAATATATTCCTTTTTTTTTTTTATGTGTCATAGCATCGGCCGGGAAGCGAACCCGCAACCCGGGCAACTGCTTATAAGGCAGTCGCGCTGACTTCTTGACCGCCAATGCTTGAATATATTTCATTAAGAGTGAAAATTGAGGATATAATTTATTTTCTTGCACTTCAGTCGTGAGTCTATAACGTTTTACATTTATCAAATACCAATTTTTTTTATTGAAATGTTAAACAGTTTGTAACTTATGGGTGTTTCAGCTATTATTCTTACTAATGATATGATTTTATTGAACAGGGTTATAACGTAGAAATTATCAGTTATTTTAAAAAATAAATTGTCATGGTTTACAACAAATACGGGTTTCTTCTAGTCAACATTCAGAGCATCGTTAATCACGTGTTTGTATAAATGAAATTGCAGAAGTTTTAATAATCGATAACTTACCTATAAATATATCATTAACTAATAATTATATTAATTATTTGCAATAAATTTCGGCTAATTAATGTATTCGCCAGCTTTCGTGTTTATTAAAGTATATATCTTGGCCATTATATGTCATTTGGAATCGACCACATCACTACTACGAGAAGATACTTGAAAAATTTAATTATAATAGAAACTAATGATAAATTATTTGATTAATTTGTGATATTATTAACTCTGATGTTATTTAAATATTATTCATGTTTTCTATTTTTCTACACACAATTTCTTTTGTTGGGAAAGCAACATTTTCAGTTACGTTTATAGTTTAATTAAAGCCTAAATAAAATAAATAATGAATCCACATTTGGAGTGACCGTATAATTGAGTAAAAAATGAAAATCTACAAAATACCTATTATTCAATGTTAAACATTAAAAAGAAGAAAAAAAAGTACGTATTTCAATTGTTTATTTTTTAAACCTAATTTAAAGGCTGTCTATACTAAATTTAGTTTTTTATTAAAACGTTGATCTACTAATAGATAAAAATTCATATAAATATATATTAATCATAAATAGATCTATGTCAGTAGCACAATATAACAGGTAATTAAATCTTACCTCAAACAAGAAATATTATTTGCTGTGCCGATGGAAAGTGATGTGGATAAAAATTATCGATGTTTTTTTCTATATTTAAACATATCCTGTCCTCTCGCGTCAAATATTTGAAGGATTATTTGAAAATATTAATAAGTACGGGACCAGACATTAATTTTAGCAGCCGTATACTCATTAATTATAATGTGAAAATAAACACGAAAGATTTTGCAAAGTTAAACAAAGTAGTTTCTTATTCAAAAGATATATAAGTAATAAGTTAGTATGTTTAACTAACGACTTGCAGATTCAACTCTCTAAAATAATCAATCTTAATCACTCACAAACAGTTTTTTTATAAACTCTATTATTACATTTTATTAATAGTCCTTCATTTCATTCTGAGAACTTTTCCCGTTAGTTTTCCACTAGCGTTTTCATCAGCATTACACTGTGCAAGACAACGTCAGGATTAGCAAGCACCTTACTACTAATTATAACATGATGCAAATACTTTATCAGATATTTTAACAAAGTAGTTAGATCTCCTATATTCAAAATCTCATTTTGCAAGTCAACACAATCTATTCTATTATACTACTATTGGAAATATCATTTAATATACGTTTTGGACATGCCAACCTATTGGCTGAAATTCTAACAAATAGATGAATTGTCTACCGTATAAAAATGTCCAATCTTGGGAGGAGGAGGGGGGATAGAGGATGAAGTTATGCATTGATTTAATGCCAATTTGAAACATTTCCAGCATGATCAAGCAATCAAAACAAAATGTAAATTGTTAGTCACCTGAAGGGTATGAAAATTGATGTTTTTCAAAATATTGTTTTCATCTGCTTTGTAATCACATAAATGACATGTAAACACTTCAATATTGTGATCTGTGTATGTCATATATTTTTTCTTCTTTCAAACTACTTAGAAACACCTGATTCATAACATTTAAATTGCACTGGAAAGTTAATTCTCCAATACATTTTTTTATGCACATTTAAATTAATATTTTTAGTAGCACTATAATTATAAAAAGCGCGCGATGAAAAAATTTTCTAAAATAAATTGTTTAATATATGTTTAAGTTACTCTTATTAGCATTTTGTAATCTTATTTAGAGCAGTAAAATCATTTCCCTCTTGTATCTGCTCTTTCATGAGATTTTAAATACCTTTTGTCAGCAGTCTTATAAGGGCATATAATACAACAAAAGGTTTTTCTTCTGAATGAACTTTTATGAGTTTGCAAACATTTTATGTCAGTAGTTTTGTAATTACGCAAATTACAGTAATTTTTTTAACTTACATTAAATATAGATTTATTTTTTGTATAAATTACTTTCACTGAACAAATTATTAAAAAAGCAAATAACAGAATTGAGCATAATTTCACAGTTTATCATTGCACCAAATTATGCAGAAGTTACTTTTTTGACCAATCAGTTAATTATATTTCTACATTTTTGCTAACACATAATTTTTATTTTATCACTATTTGTTTAAAGATATTTATGTTAAAGCTTAACTTAAAATACAATTAACTATTTCACTTTTCAATGCATTAGAAAGCATAAACTTTATATACAAAAACATATGATTGCTTAAATATGAAATGTTGGTGTGAACTTAAAAATAAACTATTTTCTAGTATTGTTTAAGCTTGAAAGAATTGTTACTATCATTAACTAGAGTGACGTCTAGTAAATTCTAGACAATTTCACCGATGTCATTCATTACAACATCGTAGATAGTAATTTAAAGTGAGAATTCTACTCTCACGCTTTACTAAACAGTACTTCAGATTTGCTCATATAAAAGAATTTGAGTTGTAGGAGTAAGAGGATTCCTTTTATTCCTGCATAAATACTATATCTTGTATTGTGGAGTGAAGTATTCATTTATTATTTAACACTCGCAGAAGACGCATGCACAATTAGCTTGAAAGGCTGATCTTTGAATGTATCATTAACTATGTATTTTGAAATGACTTTAAAAAATAGAATATACTTGAAGTTTACAAATTTAACACACTATATAACTTTATCTTTGCATTTTATCATCATCATCAATTTTTAGTACACACACAAAAAAAATATCAGTTTTTTTTTCTTGGGTCAAAGCATCAGCTGGGAAGCGAACCCGCAAACCCGGGACAACTGCTTGTAAGGCGGCTGTGCTGACCACTCGACTTTTTGGAGGAAAATAAATATATCATCATCATCATCAACCATTATCAATCCACTGCAGGATGAAGGTCTCTCCAAGTTTAATCCATCTCCGATCTTTAGCTTCTCTTTTCTACATCACCCCTGCACACTTTCTTATTTCATCCATCAATCTCACATGTGGGCTCTTTCTGGGTCTTTTATAATCTCTTGGAATCCATTTTAAGATTTCAATTGTCCATCTATTATCATCTCTTCTAGCAATATATCCAGTCCAATTCCACTTCAATCTTTTAATTTTTTCAATGAGGTCAGTAACACTTGTTTGTTCTCTTACCCATACATTGGGTTTTCGATCTCTTCTTGTTACTCCCAACACACATCTCTCCATACTTCTTTGAGTGGTCTGAAGTCTCTGTATTGCTCTTCTATTAAGTGTCCAAGTCTCAGATCCATAAGTAAGAACTGGTAAAACACGTTTGTTAAAAACCTTTTTCAATCAAGTTATTTCTACCAAAAGCACTCCAACCAAGTTTAATTCTATGATTAATTTCCTCCATTATGTTTCTATCTGTATTAATAATCTGACCAAGGTATTTGTAAATATATACATTCACATATATACCTACATAGATTTTATTGTATATTAAATATAATTTTTTTCACAATTTATGATAAATACATTACTGTTTTTGTTAAATATTTTTATTGATAAAAAAATTAGTGAATTCCATTTTTTTCTAAATATTACCAATTTAGTAAACACAAAACATACAAATATTTTTGATTTCATCAAAATGCAGAATCATGATAATGATTTTATTATTAGTTATTTAATGAAAGGAGAATATGACATTTTTGCTTGAAAGAATAAGAAATGGAATGTGTAATTTAATAAGGGCAAAAGTTTACCAGACTGACAAGAAGGTTTAAAAATTATTGATGGGATAATTTTGCAAAGGAAATAATAGTCATTTGCTTATCATGTCTACATTACATGTTTTTAGGATATTATATGATGATGATATTTCAAACAGGTAAAAAACATTTTGATCATCTTTTGAATTATGATTAGGATGATGATTTTAATCATATATCTATTAATTTATACTTGCATAAAGTGAAATAAAAATAGCTTATTGTAATATTAAAAATAAAGTCTTCAGGACATCATAAGACATCTGGTGAAAAATTTTAAAATATGGTGGTAAGTTACTTTTAAGACTATTACTTAAATAAGGCTATAACCTTAGTGCATGTGCCTTGAGTGCTTAATTTATTACGAGACCTCTACAAATCTAAATGCAAGATTCGACTTTATAAAGATAAGAGTGACCACTCTTATCTTCAATCTATTTTTCTAAATACATAGGCAAATCTAAAGCATTTTCATTAAGCACTCAATGCGCATGTACTAAGGTTATAGCCTTATTTAAGTATTATGTGCTGACATTGTGCTTAATAAGAATTAATATTTACAACTTTAAATCGATTCAAAATATTTCTAAATTTAAGATCTGACTATTAACTCATAAATCGAAAGATTTCACGATCATTAATATTTAACAGAAATAGTGAACTTAATCAATAAAGTATTAGCTTCACACTCCCAAATCAAAATGCTTTGATTTGCCTATATATTTAGAAAAATAGGTTGAAGATAAGAGTGGCTGCTCTTATCTTTATAAAGTCAAATCTTATGTTTAGATTTGTAGAGGTCTCTCTTGTAATAAATTAAGCACTCAAAGCACATGTACTAAGGTTATAGGCTTATTTAAGTATGACATAGCACTTAATAAGAATTAATATTCACAATTTTAAGACTAAAACAGGCAAAACTCTCTATACATATTGCCATTCAGTGCAAGCCATAGTAATCAATGGATGCCAGAAGGCTTGTGCATAAAATCCTCATCTAGTGCCTATTCATCCAATATCCCCAGACTAGTTTCTGGCTTGTGGCCTTCGTCAGTGAGGAGCCTTGGATCTGAGAACACTGCACCTAGATCTGAGGATGCATTAGATTATTGTTTAAATAAGCTGATTCAAGCTGGCATGGGCAAAATAATTAGCCTGATCTATAGTAGACACATTTGAAACTCAGTCACATGATTGACTGTTGATTTATTTTTTTTATTGTTGATCATTTATGATGATGAATGATTATTATGTTTGTGTAATGCTGGTGGACTTATTGTTAACATAATATAGATTGTTTTTTTTCATATGTCATAGCATTGGCTGGGAGGTGAACCCACAACCGTCAGCAAACAACTACTTACTTCCAAGGTGGCTGTGATGATCTCTCAGCTAACAATGCTTGACATAATATAGTGCTGATTCCTCATATTTATTCATATTATTTGTAAATTTAAATTAGTTTATTAACTTTGGGAATAGTGATATGTTTCAATCATCACATTTACCCCAGACTTTGCACTATTATAAATGGCAACCCAACTGTGGGATAATAATAATCAAGTACTGGTAGCCATTACAAAATTGCCACTCAATTTGATCTCAAATATAATTACATCTGAGAAAGAAAAAAGTATGCATTTTATGTAGAATTAATTTTAAAATAATATTGTGAAATATGTGACAAGAGTATTGATGATTATAATTTAGAAAATAGTGGTTAATGTACACATAAGGACTACATATTTAGAGTTAAATAGAAAATCTATGATTTTGGAGATTGGATTGGGTTTTTCACTGTTGGAGTTTATTTAGCTGTACTTTCAATTTTGATGATGGATGGAGGGTTTGTCATTGGTTTGAGTATGCAATGTTTTCATGCAACTTGAGGGAGTGTTCTATCACAGGCATTGCTCCAATGCACTTTCTAATTTCCTATTATCATGGTGCAGATGATTTAGTCATGCCATGATCCCCAGACTCTAAGTCTCCAAGAAAATGTGCAAGGCATAGTTCTATATTTTCCAGCCCTTAAAACTCAAAAGATCACAGCATGATTTTATATTTTCTAGTCCCTCAGACTCAAAGAAGCAGAGCCTTGAAAAGATTTTTGCATTTTTTATTTCATGTCAAGGGCTGATATCTTAGTGTCTAAATTGTGATAGTTCTCTTGGTGTTCATGCACATTGTGTACTTAATAGTCCAGTGGTTGAATTCTTTATCCATCTCAGAATTGTAGGTCACTGTTCATTCTGTGAGCTGTCAGATGCCTGTCAAATCTTAAAAAAAATTGATCAGTACATAGTTTGAGGTATGAACTTTGTTTTAATTAAACATGTATATTATGCAAAATATTGTTAGATTAGGGTTTCATTTCTCATTTTCTATATGAAGAGGGATATAGATGGTTATGTGTCTCATAGCATACAACATAGTGTATGCATATATATAAAGTTGAAAGGAAAATAATAAAAAACAAAATCTTTTTGTAGATATTTTCTATATTACACTGGAAGAACAGTTAAGGATTAAATAATTTTGAATTTAAAAAAATTATTATAAATTAGATATTTTTAAAAGGTCTAATTAATATTTTATTAATTCTAATTTTGAAATTAAAACAAGCATGTTTTATTACAATAGATATACTGATAATTATAGATTTCCACTATTTTAATTAGCTTAAGTTTTTTTAATTAAAGCTTTTATAACATTTTGATAAAAATCCTAGAGTTGTTTTTGAAAGGGTTAAGGTGAACTGAAGAGTCATTATCTTTTTTCAATCAAGATAAAGAAAACTTACATTTAATTAGTTTTTTAAAATTCCACTCTGATTATAAAAGGTTGAAAAAAGTTATAGATTATGAGTTTTACAGTAATAGTTACTATAAATGTATAACTGATAATGCAGAGTACAAGCTGCTACTGCAATGATAGATGTTTGGATTCACATGGAAAGGGCCTGCTTTTTGTGTTCCATAGCTCACGAGGTATACTAGACACTGTTTTTGCCTGAAATCTTTAAATTTTTATTATTGAATGGAGCTGATTGAATGCCACAAATTACTTGATTTGTACCATCCACAGAAATTTGAATGGGCCATTATACTACTCTACTATAGACATGATTATAATGGACCAGCTTACCAAAAAATTTCAGTATTACCATGCTGTCATATGCTGCTTTATTTATAAACAGATAAACACAAATGAAGTTACTGCATTGTATAGATATTGTGCACATGAGACCTGTTTCATAAACAGATTTTGATAATTTTATTGGAAAATGAGTTTTAAATACATTTGTAATTAAAATGTTTAAATTATAAGATTTGAAAGCAAATAACTTTTGTCTAAATTATTCAGCTAAAAGTAAGATGCATTTCCAGTATATTTTATTAAAGAAGGAAAACTCCAAAAAATTTTCTATATTGAATAAAAGAACTTGCTAGAACAATTTTTTTTAGATGTTTGGTACAACTTATGGACTGTCAAAAAGAAATATATATATATATATATATTTTAAAAAGTAAAACTTTTTTTATCATAAGAAATAATGGATTGTTTTTTATATAAATACACACATTATGTGAAACTTATGTAAATTTTTGTCATTTAATTAATTATGTCTTAGAAAATAATTTGTTTATTTTTATACATATTAGTGTGTGCACACATTTCTATGCACCCACATATGTTAAATCAGCAGTAATTATGTATTATAAAAATGAAATTCATTTATAGGTTTATGAGAATTCAAATATATTTATAAATTATACTGCATGTCTGTGTTCTTATATATAGGTGTTTTCTGTAAATCTGTTGAGACATATTGGTAAATCACAATGTGATTGCTTATTTCTTTTTGTATTAATCAAAATCAGAATGCCAAATTTATATTTATAGTATACTTAGCAGACCTTAATTTTATTTTGTTTTTAATTAATAAATTTATATTTCATTATTAGTTATTCTAGTAAATTTACTCAATCCTAAATAGTTTTAAAATATTGTTTGTATATCTTTTTCTCATAGTAACAATTATAGAGCTTTTGCTCACTCATCTGAATTCATGCATAATGACCTATTATATAATAGGGGTTTATATTTAGTGTTTATGGACTTCCAGTTGATGATTTCATTACTTCTCTAATGTTAGGTGATATAAAGGAGATATCCTTTAAAGTCTATTATTTAGAAATTAAATTTATAGTTGACAGTACAATAATTGTAATAAGTGGCCAAAGCATTGATGATGATATTTTTGTTATATTCTTATGGATTAGCACTTAAGTATGTGCATTCAAATCATTGTTTACATAATCTGCCCCAAGCTGGCAAGGGCTAAATAATTAGCCTGGTCTATAGTAGACCCATTTTAAATCCAGTCACAAGATTGACTGTCGATTTATTTTTTTAATTTTTAATCATTCATGATGATGAACTGATTATTGCTTTTGTGAAATGCTGGTGAACTTACTGTTAGCATAATATAGATAGTTAATGCTGATCTCTCAGGTTCATTCTTCATATTTATTAATATTATTTGTAAATTTAAATTAGATCAGTAACTTTGGGGATGATGATGTTTTTCCATCAATCCAGACTTCATAACATTACAATATAAAAAACCTCAAGAATAAGAATTTCTTATTGTTACAAGAAAATGAACTATGTTATTGCAAGACATTAAAATACTCTGCTTTAAAAATGTTTTCCAAAAATGCAATCTAGAAACAAAACGAGATAATCTTACTTATATACAGTGACAAAAGTTTAAAAGATAAAATGTAATAGAAAAAAATTGTGAAATGTTAATGGTAAAAAAATGAATCTGTGTGTAAGGAAGAAGATAGGAAATAAAAACTATGTTTTGTATTGGCAATACATGGATTTTCATTTGAATTAATACTACATAAATATATAAGAGAAATGTCATTTTTAAAAATAAGCAACCAACAATTTTAACATACTGTTGATACAACACACATCTCATAAATGCAATGAAATATAGAAATTCCAAGTAAAATATTAATAGGAAATGGAACTGCACTTTAACATAAAGTTGGAAAATTATTAGAATAATAACAGCAGATGATTTTAAAAATTAAGACAAAAATATTTGTTCTAACATTCAACAATTTTAAAAAATATTTAGAGATATAAATAGGTCTGTTCTTAAATTCACTAAAAACAAGGAGATTCTTTGATAATGTTTGAATTATTCATGATTGTATTGAAAGGAAATATAACATCATTGCTTGACAGAGAAATAAACTGAATGACAAATTTTATAATCACATTAGTTTAACCAATAGAAATCTAACTACTGAAAAAAAGGGCTCTTCTATTATAAAAGCTTTAAAAAGAATCCATTACAAGGCACTCTGTAATATTGTTAAAATATGGTGTTATGATCAAACACTATATTCTCCAACTTTCTGCATAATATTGAATCTATTATTGTAATAATAAATATTCATTTGATTGGACTGTCAAGAGAATAAATAGTAATTCCTAAAAAGTATTTTTTTTGTAAACCCTACAATGCGTTTTGATCCACATTTATATTATAAAGATTATTTGAAAATAACTATTTTTATGGGTCATACCTCATTATTTTTTCAGATATTTGTTTTAAATATTAATTTATAGATAAAGAATATATTCATGCATTTGGAAAAATTGTGAAAGCAAACATTGATGACAATGTTAATATGGGATAATTATGAAATCATATTTAATTAGATGGAAGAAAAAGTGACATTTTTAACAAGACCTCGCAATCAAATATAATATGATAAATGGAAATAAATATTGAATAATAATTTGATGCCAGATGTAAATATGTTGCAGTCAATTACAAAGTCATATTCAATCAGGAACAGGATAAAGATTTATTTTTAACAGCTCTTGATAAGACAAATGATAATAAATATTCAATAATTTTCCCGTAACATTAAATGTATATAAAAATAGTGTGATGGCTTCATTTTCATAAATATTTAACCTTATTATTATTTTACTTGCAGGGATTATTAAAAATGACATTATTTTTTATCACCTGTCTAATTAGATATAATTTTAAAATTAATTGGGCCAGATGTTACTATAGTATCAATATTAATTCCACTCTGAAATTTTAATGCTTTTATCAAATTTAGTTTTCTTTACATCAAAAAGTGTAAGAATAGATGTCAGTTCCATTCTTTAGTTTACTAAACAGTGTGGTTAATTTTGTTATTTATTTTATGATAAGATGGAACTTGGTCATATCCACCCTATTTTTATATATATCCAGTATACAATTGAATTTAAGCATTATATGAAACATTAGAACAAAATGAGTAAAACATATGGTATATATATTAACACATATATATATAACGCAGAGTTTTAACATATATGTAATAGAGTATGTATATACTTGCGATACAAATTAATTTAAAAATTGTACACATTAACAAAACTCATTAAAAAAAAGTTAATTTAGTTATAAAAATTGATATAGTTTATATATTTATAAATATCTAATCTTTAGTCATTTCTGTTTGCATATATGTATATGTAATATAATCTAAATAATATTTAAACAAATAACTAATTATATTAATTATCAACCCAACTTTCATCTTTTTTAAAACCTTTTCAAGATATAGTTTTATATATCATATTACATTCACTCCATCTATTGGATATTATATATATATATATAAGCCTATAAATACCTAAAAAAATGTAAAACTATATAAATACGTATATTTTTTATATAAACCAATATTTTTTCATTCATAATTTTTAAATCTTCCAATTATCTAATAATATAGTTAAAGGTCCAGCAAAATTAGATGGAAAGTGGGCATTATTAGATAATTGGAAGATTTAAATATTATAATAGAATTGTGAATAAAAGTCTATAAAAAAGAGAAAATAGAATATTTATTGGTTTATATAGGTATATAAAAAATATATGTATTTATATAGTTTTAAATTTTTTTTATGTATTTATATTTTTAGGTTTATATATATAATGGTTGTTATATTGTTTAAGATGAATAATTTGCCCAATAGATGGAGTGAATGTAATTAATAGGTCATGTGATGCATAAAACTTTATATC
Organism: Epiperipatus broadwayi; assembly: GCA_028023455.1. Classification (NCBI taxonomy): domain Eukaryota; kingdom Metazoa; phylum Onychophora; class Udeonychophora; order Euonychophora; family Peripatidae; genus Epiperipatus; species Epiperipatus broadwayi. The sequence continues at coordinate 7,170,088 of JAQFVV010000005.1, read as the reverse complement.
TTGAAAAGTTCTCAATAGAAGATGAAAGGCAGGTTACTAATTAAGTAATTGTAAATATAATTAGTTATTACAGTCTTATTTAGATTGATTATTATATTAAGTATATATATGTGTATGTGTTCATTTGATAACTCGACAAATTAATATTTATTTTTCATTTTAATAAAAAATTTTGTTGTTTGTGATAATAATGACTAATCAAAATATAAATCTGAAGATGATAATGATTCTGATATCACTAAATAAAGCGTTGGAGTTAGTGAATATCTTGATGTTACTCTTCTCAGTGGAAGCTTTTGCTAAAGTCTTCCCATAAAGACAATGTTTTTGGCCACTGTTAATGGACCATTCTTGTTCATAACTTTCAACAAATCTAATGCTTTTTTGAACTTTGTGGTTTAAAGAACATAAGTAACCTTAGCATAATTTTTATTATTCATGATTGATGATTCACTGCTATTTAAACATCCAAATTTGACATGTGATTAATCACTCATTTTCTTGCATAAAATAACTTTTAGTTTCTTTTGGCTTGGAATATTTGGTATCATCATTAATATTGCACAATGACTTCATTATAATAGAACTTTAAAGCCTAACAAAGAATTGTACAATTTTATATGTAATTCCTTGGGAAGTTTAAGATCACAGAAAAAGTGGCAGGCTGTATTGTATAAATAAAGGTATTCATTTATAAATTTAATAGATTGAAATCAACAGCATATTAGATTTTTAAACAGATAAAAACTGAATTAATTTTAGTTAGGATAGTACATTTTATTTTCATTAATAAGTAGAATCACTTTAATACTGAATGAAAAAGTAAAGACGTAGAAAAGGATAAAAACAAAAAAATAAAGAAGAGTTTGTAATGAATTTTCATATTCAACTCTAAAACAAATTTGTACACATATATCACATGCTATTTCTTCAGTGTGGTGAGTTTATTGGCTTTTTACCTCGGAGTTTAAGATCAAGAAACACCATGGTCTTTCTTCTCAATTGCCTGATAAGGCAGAATGTTTGGGTAAATGACAAATATTTTTCCAAAATATATACAATTATGACAGACAAAAGTAAATCATGGCCCTTATTCCCAGGCAGCGGTTGGTATCCGAAGGCAGAGGATACTAAGAATCCCCTGATTGTGGACCCAGGCTGCCATTTGATGCTGACTTTTTATTTAGGTACTTACAACTGCAGATCACTTTCAAATGAAGGAAGATTGCAAGAATTAGAAGAACTGTCTTATATTAAAATGGGACATTATTGGACTTTGTGAAGTTACAAGAAAAGGTGAAAAGACAATTGATGTAAAAAGTGGATATGTACTCTATTATAAAGGTACAAATATTGGAAATACAAGTGGAGTAGGATTTATTATAAATAAAAAGTGGAAGAAGAACATCGTGGAAATTGATGATGTATCAGACAGAGTGGCAAGATTAGTTACACAACTTACTAGCAGATACCAAATGCAGATAATTCAGGTTTATGCCCCAACAAGTTCTCATAGTGATGAAGTAGTAGATTTTTATATGGATGTACAAAAGGGTTTGATCAGAGTAAACATTTTAAAATTGTTATGGGAGACTTTAATGCTAGAATTGGTAAACAAATGAAAGTGCTGTAGGTAATTTTGATTATGGTAATAGAAATGAGAGAGGACATAGACTTGTGGAGTTTGCAGAAAAAGAAAAACTTTATATTATGAATTCTTTTTTTGAGAAAAATGTTAAAAGGAAATAGACATGAAAGCATCCAAATGAAGATACAGCAGAATTGGATTATATTTTGACTAACAGAAAATACATATTTCAAGATTGTAATGTTCTTAATAAATTTAACACAGGAAGTGATCATCGATTAGTAAGATATGTATTAATGCAAAACTAGAGACAAATTATTAAGAAAAACAATATTTACAGTTGATATTCCTAATCTTCAGAAATATTCTAATGAATTTAAATTAGAACTTACAAATCGGTTTCAAGTATTAGTAGATTTTGAACATGATTCAGATTTGAATGAAATTAATATGAAAATAACTGATACACTTTTAAAACTTGCAACAAAGATAGCTGATAGAAAAAAGCAGCAATTGACCAATAAAATTTTACAGAGACTAGAGAATTTATGAAGAAAAGAAGGAATATGAAGATATACAAAAATGATGCATTAAAAAGGATTGAATATTTCGAATTTTGTAAAATGATGCGGAAAAGAGTTGAAAATGATATAAAAAAGTTCAACTGTGAACTAGCAATAAAAGCTGTAGAAGAGAATAAAAGTCTCAAGAGTGTAAAACAACATTTTGAAATTGGTAGGAAATTTATATCTGCGATAAAAAAAAAAGATGGAATTATTACTAAAAAGAGAGATGACATCATGAAATGGGTAAATTTTTATCAAGAATTATATAGTAATAAAGAACAAGTATCTCCTATATCTATTACATCTTCCAAATTGCCCAGAATTTTAAATGAAAAAGTGAGACATGCAATTAAATGTATGAAGAAAGGAAAGGCTCCAGGTAATGATGGAATTATAATTGATATATTAAAAGAAGCAGGTGAAGAAATAGAATTTTTTTAGCAAAGTTATATACCAAATGACTAAATGATAAAGATGTACCAGATGATTGGAAGAATGCAGTATTAATATTTAAAAAAGGTGATAAAGATGATATTAGAAATTACAGACCTGTCAGCCTTTTATCAATTTTATACAAAATTTTTACCAAGATAATTACAACTCATCTACAGAGCACATTGGATTTCCACCAACCAAGAGAACAAGCTGGATTTAAAAGTGGTTTTAGTGCAGTAGATCATATCCAAGTATTGAGAGAAGTTATAGAAAGGACAAATGAATATGAGTTGCCATTATGTTTTGGATTTGTAGATTATGAAAAGGCATTTGATTCTATAAACATTTCTTCAGTGATTAAAGCATTGGATCATCAAGGTATAGATCCAGGATATTGTCATATTTTAAAGAATATTTATAAAAATGCAACAGGAACAATGAGATTACTTAATGATACTAGGAAAGTCAACATTGAGAAGGGTGTAAGACAGGGTGACTCCATATCTCCAAAACTTCTTACAGCAGTGTTGCAAGAAGTATTTTGTGAATTAAAATGGGAAGCTAAAGGAGTGAAAGTAAATGGAGATTATTTAAGTCATTTAGATTTTGCAGATGATGTAGTTGTTTTTGCAAATAATGCTTTAGAGCTGCAGGAAATGTTGCAGGAGTTATCAGATGAAAGTAAGAAAGTAGGACTAAAGATAAATGTTAAAAAGACCAAAGTAATGTTTAATGGATTTTCTTAAAATATGAAAATAAAGATTGATTATGATGAGTTAGAAAAAGTTAACAGTTACAAATACCTTGGTCAGATTATTAATACAGATGGAAACATAATGGATGAAATTAATCATAGAATTAAACTTGGTTGGAGTGCTTTTGGTAGAAATAACTTGATATTAAAAGGAAATATGCCTATGTGTTTGAAAAGGAAGGTTTTTAATAAATGTGTTTTACCAGTTCTTACTTATGGATCTGAGACTTGGACACTTAATAGAAGAGTAATAGAGACTTTAGACCACTCAAAGAAGTATGGAAAGATGAATGTTGGAAGTAACAAGAAGAGATCGAAAACACAATATATGAGTAAGAGAACAAACAGGTGTTACTGATCTCATTGAAAAAATTAAGAGACTGAAATGGAGTTGGGCTGGACATATTGCTAGGAGAGATGATAATAGATGGACAATTGGAATCTTAAACCGGATTCCAAGAGATTGTAAAAGACCCAGAAAAAGACCACATGTGAGATGGATGGATGAAATAAAAAAGTGTGCAGGAGTGATGTGGAGAAGACAAGCTAAAGATCGGAGATGGATTGAACTTGGAGAGACCTTCATCCTGCAGTGGTTTAATAATGGTTGATGATGATTTCTTCAATATGTTCACTTCATTTTTACATTACTGTCTTCCAATTTCTGCATCAAGTTTTTCTATTTGAAAGTCATCAACAATTTTTCACTTATAATATACTGTTCTATTCTATCTTAAGTTATATCATCCATTGAGAGCATTACTCTTGTATATATATAAAAGCAGAAAATTATAAGACATGCAATATCAAAATTATTTTCCAAACTTAGTTTTATTTACATGGAAAAGCATAAAAATAAATGGTCTGCTCTATTTTTTAAATTGCTAAATATAGTAAGGCAATTGTTTGTTTCATGAATATTTGGATCTTGGTCACCTCTGTTCTATTTTCATGTACATTTAATGTTGCACAAAGTTATTATTTTTATATATGCATCTGTGTATGTATTGAAAACATCCACTCTATATATGTGATAAGAGGAGATCTTGGATTGACAGTGGTCAATAAATTTCAACTAAGTGTGGATTAACAAATATTTTAAATTGTAAAATATTTTTTTATTAAAAAAATACTCTGTATTTATATGCAATATTGCAAATATAATTCATATATTGCATACAAAGTTTATCAAACATTTGTTTTTTATGAATACACATATTAATAATATTAAAAACAACATGTAATGCATTTTATCTTGTATTCTCTCCATTACTTCTTTTAATATGTCTGAATATATAATTAAAAGATAATAAATATGTGATTTTTTTTTATTTCTATCATTATATTTTAAAACATACTTGAAAAACTCTTGACTTGCTGCCTTTTCAATGCTTTTGATTTATACTGAATAGTTTTTAATGACAAATATTTTTTTTTGTAATATTCAATTTATAAATAACAAAAACAAACTTTATGCATTTATAATAATTTTTATTTGTATTGATTACATAAATAAAAACAATTTCTTTGACAACAGTGACAAACAGTCACTTCACTGTAAAATATATTTATTTCTAATTAATATTTGTGTTTGTACAAGATACATATATTATGTATTTTTGAATACTTATTAGTTATTATATTTATGTGTATACTTATATCCAATAATACACTTTATTTACATTGATCACTGCTATTTTTTTAATAAAGAAGCAATTAAGAAACTTTTTTTTGCTGTATTATTTCTACTATTATAGTATGTACAAAAGACATAGACACACATACATTTGAAACGAGTATTATGAACATTAGCTGCAATTATTTACATCAAAAATTTATCCAGTTTTCATAAAAACAAGAACAATGATTCAACTCCTTTACAAAAGCAATTATTTTGCTCAAAGGCTAAAAGATAATTTCTACCAGGTCTAAAATTTTATCATCTTAGATTAGAATAGAGAATACATGAGTTTAATCATTAATATGACTCCTAGAAATATGTATAATAAAATATTAGATGTCATGTAATCGTTAACTTTTGAATTGTAAACAATAATAAGATTCACTGCAGTGGTTGCCAGGAACTTCCTTTCATCAATAGTACCAAGGAAGCTTTTACATATCAAAAATTACATAAAAGAATTAACAAAAATCTTATTTTATAAATGAGATTTATTTTTCTTTAATTTGTGAGATGCTATAGCTATTATAATTAAAATTGTTTCTTTAAAATAAATAAGCACACAAAGAATTATTTTCTAATTAAATAAAAATCGTAACCATTTTTTATATAAATGTTACTATATATATATATATTATAGTGCTAAATATTTATTTGTAATATGTTTAACTTCATGATATCACTGTTGTTATAAAATACTGAAATACCCTCTAGTCAGAACATATGACAACTTTGTTGGTAAAAGGAGTGGATAATCTTTTTACCTTTTTTTTTTCTTCTCAAACACCTAGCTTAGAAGGAAGGAATTTTTAAATCAATCAAATTTTTTTCTATATATTTTTAAATTGATATTTTTAATAATGAACCAAATAATGAAAATATTTAATATATATTAAATTTACAATACTAAACATTTGTAATGTGTGTAGATTAATTCTCGATATCTCTGTTGTTATAGATAACTGAATTGCCCTATAATCATAACATATACAACCCTATCAATAAAAGAATATCTATCTATTACTTTCAACATTATTCTGTATAGGAAGAAGTATCTTAAAACTTAAGCTTGAAGGAATGCATTTTTACATCAATCAAGAAATTTATTTTTAAATTATTAATTGGTGTAAACTAATTTCCTTATAAATCTTGTCAGCAATGAATCAAAAGATGAAAATTTGTAATATATTATGCTTACAATACTAAACATTTATTCGCAATGTGTGCATACTCTCAATATCACTGTTGTTATAGATAATTGAAATGTTCTCCAACTATAGCACATGACCATTCTATTGATGAAAAAATGATAGTATCTTTTTAATCTGTCTCTTTTTCTATATAGAAAACAGTGTCTCAAACAAATAGGCTTGAAGAAATGAATTCTTAAATCAATCAAGAAATTTATTTCTAAATATTTTAAAATTAATTGATATTTTTAATTGATCAATCTGAAAATACATTCATTTTAAATTATGTCAAAAATGATTCACATAAAGAAAATTATGTTATATATATAGTTTTAGACATTTATTTATAATTTATTCAGATTAACTCTTAATGTCAGAGTGGCTATAAATAATTGAAATGTTCTCTAAAAATGGCATATTTTCATCATTTGATTCATTGCTGCAAGATTTAAAATAAAAATAATTTCAGACTTGATTAAAATAATTTAAAAATAAAATTCTTGACTGATTTAAACTCATACGAGACTTTTCTCTCTGATAAGAAAAGATGACAGTGTTGTCATATGTTATGGTTAGAAGGCATTTCACTTATCTATAACAACAGTAATATCAATAGGGTTCACCTACACATTACAAATAAATGTCTAATATTATAAACATAATATATTACATATTTTCATCATTTGATTCAATGCTGACAAGATTTAAAATAAACACAATTTTCACCACTTAATTTAAAAATATTTTTAAAACATTTTTTTGATTTATTTAAAAATTCGCATCTTCTAGCCTAAAGTTTTAGGATATTTCTCTATATTGTAAAAGATGAAAACAAAATGATGGTATTATTCGTTTTGCTGATAAGAGTTGCACATGCTATGGTTAGAGGGCATTTCTATTATCTATAACAGTGATGAAAAAAAATCATCTAGATATATTATAAATAAATGTTTAGTATTGAAAATATATATTACATATTTTCAGCATTTGATTCATTGCTGGCAAGATTTAAATTGAAAGTAATTTTACAATTGTTTATGGAAAAGATCAAACAACTTAAAAACATTTAGAAATAAATTTCTTGATAGATTTAAAAATGCATTCTTAATAGTCTTAGTGTTTAAAATACTTTTCTATATATACGTAAAAAGATGGCATCACTTGTTTTAGCAATAGAGTTGTCATATGCTATGGCTAGAAAATTTATATAAGAACTTCACTGTTTTATTTGAAAGTGATAGATCAATTAAGTAATCAATAATATGTTGCCTTTATATGATCATTGAAGTCACTCAGAAATATATTATTGTCACCATAGGAATTCAATTCCAATTTTTTATATATCTTAATAAGTTAACATGTATATAGTATACTCATTTATATACATTATTATATTACAAATTATTAATGATATAAGACAAACGTATTAATGACTGCATTTCAAATAAAAGCAGTTAATTTTATTCTAGTCTGCAGTACCTATTGTAAGCTTCATTCATCCCAATACAAGTTTATAACTATAGATTACTTTGAGTTCAAAATCTTGGTTTATTTGAAATTTTGATTTTGAATTCAATAGTAAAAAAAGAAATTGAAGATGGTGTTAGCTGGATATATAAATATACTGGCTCCAAGTTGAAATCCCTATGTCTGCATTATTAAAGGCAATATGCTGCTACATTTGTGAAAAAGAAAATTTCAATTTGTTGAAAATACTTGTAATAAAGATAAAGGATCATCTTTAAGATGTGATTGTGGATTTCATTAATCACTTTGAAATAAAACAAAACTAATGAAATTAAAAAAAGTTTTGGAGAATTCTATGTAAAAATTCTCAAAACTTAGGACTAATTTCTCATGCTTTGGACAGAAGATCATAACATTGCAAGTATTAAAAATATCCAATAGAAATTAGCAATGAATAGATCAATAAAAAGATGCATAAATGTCTTAACTTCAGCATTGTCTTTAAGTAATCCTGAAGATGGTAAAAGCCAAAAATCAGTCTGGATATATAGAGCTTGTAGCACTTTGCCAACTAGTGTCTAATTATTATTAAAGCTTACAGTAAATGAATTTAAATTTGTTAAGAGACACAAGTATCTAAAACAAAACAAAATTATTATATACATAGAAAATTGATATTTTAATATCAAGCTTTTAAAACTTGACCAAGAAGCAAAATTCTTTACTACATATCAAATTAAAATATCTCCAAGTATTTACATTTCTTGCAACTATTTTACATAACTTTCATTTACTTCTTATGTTTATTCATTTCTTCCAATATATTTCCCTAATTGACTTTCCACAAAATAATTGTTTAATATGAAATGTCTTTCTTTTAATGCATTCCATAATAATTTCTTTAATTAATGATTTTAATTCATAATCTTTCAGATTCTTCTCCATTTGAATGCCAATCTCTTTAATTCAATTGATCATGTCTGTGGTCAATATAAAATGATGCACCATTAAATATTCATGAAGTTTCTTTTTAAATATAATTTAAAATACTTTTATTCAGTCCACTCAGCCATGACATTTGCACTTTAATTTATTCCATGGCCAGTAATTGATCTTCCTAAATACTTAAAAACAATTACTTGTTATATAACTTATTATAAGCTTATCTTCAACATCAATCTTATAGATCTACTAAATCATTGTGACTTAAGTGATATTAATAAACTCTTTATTAAAAATTTCATCCAACTGGATTGCCATCTTTCATTAGAAAATTCATTGTGTAAAGGAATGTAAAAATTTCTAGCAGAGATTGTATTTGTCTCATCTAATGATGTTCTAATCAATTCATTGTTTTGTTAGAAAATGAACTTTTGTTATTTTCCACCATGAAAAATTTATCAGTCAAAATTAAATTATGCATCACGTGAATTCTATGACCATCATAAGAGTAACATAATCAGTGAAATGACTAGCTTCATGACTTATCAAAAAACTATATATAGCAGATTTGTAATCACATAATTGACACCTAAATACTTTCATATTTTGAGAATCTTTTGATGCATATTTAATTTCCGGGTTATTTTGCTCAAACTTTAGTGAAGAATAATAATTGAAATTAATACATTTCTTATGTTTTATTAAGGCACTTTTAGAACAAGCTTTATAATCACATAAACTGCACTGAAAAGGTTTTTCACCAGTGTGTCTTCTTTCGTGTATTTTTAAATTACCTCTGTCAGAAGTTCTGTAATCACACATGCTGCACCCAAATGGCTTTTCTCCCGTATGTGTTCTTTTATGCATTTTTAATGAAGATTTTTGTGCAGCACTATAATTACAAAAACTGCAGTGGAAAGGCTTTTCTCCAGTGTGTGTTCGTTCGTGTATCTGTAAGCATATTTTAACAGCAGTTTTGAAATTACAAATGCTACAATGGAAAGGTTTGTCTCCGGTATGTATTCTTTCATGCCTTCTTAAGGTAGGTTTTTGAGCAGCACTATAATTACAAAACATGCAGTGGAAAGGCTTTTCTCCAGTGTGTGTTCTCTCATGTGTTATTAAGCAAGTTTTGTCTGCAGTTTTATAATCACAAAAACTGCAGTGGAAAGGCTTTTCACCTGTATGAACTTTTTCGTGCCTTTTTAAAGAGGTTTTCCTCACAGTGCTGTAAGTACAAAAAGTACAGTGGAAAGGCTTTTCTCCAGTGTGTATCCTTTCATGTATTTGCAGACCCATTTTGACAACAGTTTTAAAATCACAAATGCTGCATTGGAAAGGTTTTTCTCCTGTATGTGCTTGCTCATGCATTTTTAATGCTGTTTTTTGAGCAGCACTATAATTACAAAAAGTACAGTGGAATGGTTTTTCTCCAGTATGAGCTCTTTTGTGTGCAATTAAACAAGTTTTATCAGCAGTTTTGTAATCACAAAAGCTGCAGTGGAAAGGTTTTTCTCCTGTGTGAATTCTCACATGTCTTTTTAAGGAAGCTTTTTGTGCAGCACTGTAAGTACAAAAGGTGCAACTGAAAGGCTTTATTCCCAAATGAATTCTTTCATGTATTTTTAAATTCCCTTTATTAGAAGTTCTGTAATCACAAAAGCTGCAGTGAAAAGGGTTTTCTCCTGTATGTCTTCTTTCATGCCTTTTTAAACTACTTTTTGCTGTAGTTTTGTAATCACAAAAACTGCAGTGAAAAGGTTTTTCATCTGTGTGAGAATATTCATGAATTTTGAAATATCTTTTTTCAGCAGGCTTATAATTGCATATTTCCTTTGAATGAGTTCTTTCATGCATTTTTAAATTATTTTTCCAAGCAGTTTTATAAGCACATAAATGACATTGGAAGGGTTTATCTTTAACATGTGTTCTTGCATGTAATTTTAAGCTATTTTTAACAGCAGTCTTATAATCACACAAATTGCAATGGAATGGTTTTTGTCCAGTATGTATACTTTCATGAACTCGTAATTGATTTTTCACAGCAGTTTTATATTCACATAAATTGCATTGAAAAGGCTTTTCTCCAGTATGTCTTGTTTCATGAACTGTTAATCTATGTTTTACAGCAGTCTTATAATCACATAATCTACATTGGAAAGGTTGTTCTTCTGTATGTACACTTTCATGGATTTTTAAAGCATATTTTGAATTAGTTTTAAAATTACACCAGCTACAATGATAAGGGGATTCTCTTGTATGCGTCATTTCATGTAATTTTAAATATCTTATACTAGCAGACTTGTAATTACACATACTGCAAGGAAAAGGTTTTCCACTGGAATATGTCATTTCATATATTATAAAGCATTTTTATAGAAGTTTTATAATCCAATAAGCTACCTTGGAAGGGTTTCTCTCCCATATGTGAACTTGTAATTACATAAGATGCAGTGTAATGGTTTTTCTCTAGTAAGGATTGTTTCAAGTATTGTTAAACTATTTTTCTCAGAAATTATAGTCATACATATTGCAATGTGCATATTTTTTCTCCAGTATGTTTTCATTCATGCACTGAAATTATTTTTTAAAGCAATTTTAAAATCACAAATGCTACAATGGTAAAATTTTTCCACTACATGAATTGTTTTAAGAAATTTAAAATCATGGATTTTTGTAGCGTTGAAATCATATAACTGCTCTTCATGTACATTTTTCTTCTATATAAAACCCTTTACCATATTTTGAAATATTTAATGAAATAATTTATTAAAACTGTCAAAATATTTTGTGCAGCACAAATATAAAACTAAAAATTTTATCCAATTTTTTTAACTTATTCAAAACATATCAAACAAAATGAATTTTTCAAAATATTTCATATATAATAAGCTGAGTTTTCTATTATTAATAGTCATATGTGTGATTTTTGTATTTTAATATTTAATTTTATAGTTTAATAAAACTTTTTCATTATCTAGAAATGCCATGTGGGAAATTACTTTTTTTAGAATGAATATTTTAATAAAATCTCTTCTTTAAATTTTACCATATACCCATTTTAACAAGTATTATATTCATTTAGATTAAATAAGTTAATTTAGTATTAACATAATTAAAATAAATTAAAGAAAAAAATATTTATAGGTGTTGATAACTCAAAAATTTTTAGATCAAAATTAACTTTAGGGGGAAAAATATCTAAAAATCACATTTGTAAGTTATTCCTCATAATAAATAATTTCAAATGACTTTAGATATTATATTTCCCACATTTTGAAAAAAAACATTTATGTTATTCTCTCTAAATTTCAAAACATTTAAAATTCTAATTATATCATACAATTTCCAATTTATAGAAAAATCTTTGTAAAAGTACGATTTACTTATTTTTTTCTCAAAATAATATTATTATTGTTAATGATTATAATGATTTCATTCATGAAGATATCGATACATTCTGTATAATGTAAATTATAAATTCATAATGATTAAGTAATAAAGTTGATTCTAAACTGTGATCAAGAGTTATAAAAGGAGGTAGTTAATATCCCAGTAATTAATTTTAGTCTGTCGCTAACAAGAAATAAAAATGAGTTATTCAAGATCATTTTTTCCAGCATAGTCTACTAGTGTTCCAGCTTCTGTCATAAAAACAATCAAATGTTTATAGAAAACAATATAATGTGCTTTACACCTGAAGTCAATTACCTGCACCTAAATAAAACAAAAAAAATGAATAAAAATTAATACATAAAGCATTGCAAAAAATTTTATACATAAGAATTTAAAATGTTTTTTTAAAAAACAATCTTACTATTTTGAAAAGTATGTTTTTAAAAAATATGCATTAAAATATAATACATGCATAAAGTAGCAAATGTATGCAAAGAAAAAAGTTTTAAAAATTTATAGTAAAATTTCAAACATAGAAAACAAATTCATATATTTTTTTGATATTAAATGCTGATAACATAATGCTAAAATTTGCAATAAAGTTAAAGAAATATAATAAGTCATTTAAGCACGAGTGCGTGTGCGGCGCAACTGCTCCCAAAAGCTATTAATACAAAATAGCTATGATTATGAAGGCAAGATCCTTTGAAAGCACTCAGCTAGTTTATTATTTTTAGTTAGCTATTTTGTATTAATAGCTTTTGGGAGCAGTTGCGCCGCACACGCACTCGTGCTTGAATACATATATTTCCCAAAAGTAAAATTATTTGACTTAATAAGTCATTTACAAAATATATAATCCAAAATCACAAAAATCAAAAAGTGTAACAAAAAATATACTATCCTATCTATGCGGAATAATTGAAAATGCAAAAAATACTGAAAAAAATCATCATATACTATAGTGCACTAGATAATCTTTGAATAGTTGGAAATTCTACTTATAGAATTTTTTTAGAAAAATATTGCAGGAAAGAAAGATGGATTTCTGTATGTGGAAAATTGAAAAATTATAAATAAATAATAATTTCTTTAAGAAAATTCAAATATAAAGTTGTTTTATTCAAAGATCAATTTATTCAAAGTTTGAGATTCACATTACTTCCAAATTTGTATGCTAGAGCCCTATATAGATTAACAATTTAAAAATATTTATTCATAAACTGTTATTATGTTAACAATTTACTAAGTTTATAATAATAACTGAAACACAGGCTTATTATATACCTGTGTCTATATATGTAATATATAGGATATACGAGCAGACTTTCACACCACCCACCACTCTCCACTCTATCTCATAACACTGATACATTTGAACACATACATGTTGAAAAGATAAATAATCACCAATATATGTATTTCATGCTAAACCAGCAATCATCAGTTGGTCTAGATTACCATCTCTACACATATATGCTATAAGTGCTCAGATATATATTAAGATAACCAATCTTTATACTTTAATGGACAGACTTCAATCTACTCCACACTCCAACTCTTCAACTGTCCATCCAAATGAAAATCTGATATATATAAATTAAAATAATAAATGATCAACTTGTTTTTAAAAAAAAACAAGCAATGATTATCAGTTGATAAAATGGAAGTTAATTTGTGTATTTTTTAAAATATGAAAGAATTAAAAAATTTTAAAATAATAATTATTAAGAAATTATTACTTAGTATACAAGAAAACATTTAAAACTGTCAAGGAAAGCAATGAAGATCAAATTTATTATTTTTTTTTTTTAAAAAAAAATTGAAATATCTTAATACTTTGAAAGCTTTAAATAATATCCAATTACTATTTTCAATAAATTATTCCAATAAACATTTAAAATTCAATAGTCAAACAAAATTATCAATGAAAACAATACATATTAAATTGGAAAGTTAGAATTACAGTTTGAATGTTACAATTGTGTTAGTATGCATTCAGAACAGGTTATATGTAACTGTTTAGTGAAGGTTATTTAAACTTCTTTGAATTAATAATTTCATTCTTTGTAGTCAAGTTGCAATCTTTACTGTCAATATAAATATATTAGAACATATATAAAGGTGGATCTCCACCAGATATATATTAAGATAACCAATCTTTATACTTTAATGGATAGACTTCAATCTACTCCACACTCCAACTGTCCATCCAAATGAAAATCTGATATATATAAATTAAAATAATAAATGATCAACTTGTTTTTAAAAAAAAACAAGCAATGATTATCAGTTGATAAAATGGAAGTTAATTTGTGTATTTTTTAAAATATGAAAGAATTAAAAAATTTTAAAATAATAATTATTAAGAAATTATTATTTAGTATACAAGAAAACATTTAAAACTGTCAAGGAAAGCAATGAAGATCAAATTTATTATTTTTTTTTTTTAAAAAAAAATTGAAATATCTTAATACTTTGAAAGCTTTAAATAATATCCAATTACTATTTTCAATAAATTATTCCAATAAACATTTAAAATTCAATAGTCAAACAAAATTATCAATGAAAACAATACATATTAAATTGGAAAGTTAGAATTACAGTTTGAATGTTATAATTGTGTTAGTATGCATTCAGAACAGGTTATATGTAGCTGTTTAGTGAAGTTTATTTAAACTTCTTTGAATTAATAATTTCATTCTTTGTAGTCAAGTTGCAATCTTTACTGTCAATATAAATATATTAGAACATATATAAAGGTGGATCTCCACCTTTATTACTTAAAGAATGTTGCCTTGATAACAGTTTGAGATTATTTATTATTATTGATATTGTTTAAATGTTGACTGTTTTAATATATTTATATAAAATCTATTATAACAAATTAAAAAGGAAACTTTCATTTCATGCAGACTCAAAACATCAAAAAGAATGTAAAAATCAAAAATGTTATCATTTAAATATCATTTAATAAATAATTTATTAATCAAATATATAAAAAATTATTCCCAAAGTTAATTTTAACTTTATTTGTGAAGTGATAATAACTTTAATTTTTAATGAAAACTGGAGTTGTTATATAACAAATTAGAATACACTGCATTTTAAAATAATATGCGTCAAGACATCACAGTTTACGACTATCATTTCTAGTATTGTCCTTCATATGAACAACAGAACAATTTGCTCTTCATGGTTTAATGCAGTTGTAAAATAACAGATTATTGAGTGACAAACCCGTTGATTATTAGTAGTATTTTTTCTTTTATGCTAAGTGAATATAATACCAATAATCATACAATCTGATCATAAAATGAAAAAATCATAAGTCAAAAATAATGAATGTTAAAAAGATCTTTATTTTTAACAATTATTTTTGAATGCATAAAACTGCTGAGCAAAATATCTTTATTTTTAACAATTATTTTTGAATGCATAAAACTGCTGATGCCTACTCAGTATGTTTGTAATTCCTAAAAGTACAACACAATTCAAGAGAAGCAAACAAAAACTTGTTAACAAGAAATAAAAAATTTATCCTTAGCTAGGGGATCCCAGAATTATGGAAGAAAAAACAGGATACTACAAAGTATAAATATATCTGCAATTTCACTTATATAGAAAAATGAAAATATACTTATTGAGAAATATTAAAATGTTACAAACTGAAAAACATAATTTAGCAAAAAGCATTCTGCACCCAAAATAATAATAATGTGTCTTTTAATTTATTAAACTTATGATGTGCTATCTAATTAATCTGTAAACAAGAAGGGCATCCATTTTTATTTGTTGATACATCACATTATTTTAATTCACATTTTTGAATGAAAATATATTTTTTCTAAAATTATCTTTTCATTGTATATTTTGGAAAAGTATTTTTATAACACTAATTGATTTTATGTGTATTGACTATCAACTAATTTTTCTCTTTGGTCCAAAACAAATTTATTAATGAAAACACTCCTGATATTGAATAGCTCTATCATAAAGGTAGCAAGAAGTTTCTTATATTTTCATTTGTAAAATGACTAAAGAATTTTCTCCATCTTTCTGTCAGTTTAATTTTCTTATCATTTTTATCTGAATGCATATTTTTAAACAAAAGTTGTTGAATAAAACATCTTGATATAATTTATAAAATGAGAGAATACCTTTTAACGAATATAATGAATTCAAAGCACATTTTAATTCAACCACTTCATTTAGTGTTACCTAGAACATGCATGCCTTCAACTTGTTTATAAAAATTAACCTATTCTTTTGCATATTGTTTCAAGGAATATACCAGCATAACCTTTAAATTTTGAATATGCTGAAATATCAGTCAATTAAATTATCTAATGATTTTTTTAACATTTGCACACTTTAATTTTTTCAATAAAAGTGACAATTTAAGACTGGGCTTCAAAGTTATGTTTTATCTTTTGATTTAGTTAATCATTGTGGAAATAAGTTTTATTTAATTATGAAAATATAAATAAAAACAGATTTTTTCAAACTATTTGATTATCATAAACCATTTACCAGAAGAAATGAACTCTGATTTGAGAGTTTTAAAACAGTTCAGTAATCTAAAACAGATAGTGATACATTTTTTTATTCGGTTTAAAAAATCATAAGATATTTTCAGTTGCTCAACCTTTGTGGTATACATGTGAAAATGCTAATAAATTTTGTCAAATACAATTTAAAAATCATTCGGCAAACTATCTGCAATAATTTGTATTATCTTATATAAAATTCATGCTGCACAAACAAATCTAATTGGGTTTTTTTTAAAAACTGATACACATAATTTTACAATCACATTTTCTTTGCATTTTTTTTTTTAACCATCAAAATTTGTGTATTATCAGCCGATAAAGTTATAATTTCTTCTATTAAGTAAAATTAGTCAATGACTTGTAAAATATGATTTATTTATTAAAATAGATGATTGATCAGGTAAATTTATCAAATTAAATACTTTATGTGTATTCCATTTTCGGATAGATAATATCTAGCTGTAAAAGGTATTATTTTTAAGTTGTTATGAATTAAACCTGTCAATAATAATAGCTTATGTTTTTATTTGCGAGCGTATATTTCGTTATATATTATTTTTGTTGTGCAATCAAATCAATTGATTGAAAACTATGCTTACATTTCAGTAAGTAGTAAACAAATGTAGTTTCGTTTGCTTCAATAATTTTTCCTCCAGTTCCCATACTTTTTTTTTTTTATATATAAAAATAATTTTTCCTTAAATCCGCTTTAAATGCGACTTGTTTTTGCGATTTTGTATAACTTATATCGGATCGTACACCGTATCCTATCTCAAACATGAATTGCATAATTATTGTACAATATATTATTTTGACTATTCTAATGAATGAGAGTACTCTCTTATAAAAAATTCTTTAGTTGAAAAATCACAACACATGTATTATGGTTCACTATTTAAAAAAAATAGATTGTATTTAATTAAATTATAAAATGTTAAAAAGATTAATAAATATTTTGAAAATAAATAATTGGATTAAAATAAAAACTACAAACTATAAATTGCTTACAAAAATGACATACCGGATATCTCAATCCTTCACTTCCAAATTCTATAATAAATTAATTCATTGTTTTTTTAAAAAAATTTCTAATGAAGTTCCAAAAAATGGGTTTTGTAATCAAATATTTTTTCGATTCCTTTCTGAGAAATTTGCATTTCTTAGCACATCCCAGATCCAGACATTACATATTCAATCATAAATATTTGCTTTCAATCGCAATTAATATAATTTACTTTTAACGAATCTATAATATCTCACTAGTGCAAGTTGGCATTAGTTTACATTTGGTTTTTGAATTAAACACTGAAAGAAAATATTTAAATACTGTATGTGCAAACTCAACGAAGAATGGAAATGACGTTACGACGTGTGCGCATGTACGTTAAACGTAACATCCGGATTTTTTTTAACAAAAAATAAATTGCTGCGCTATTACGCTTTATTGCATATTCCGATATATGAAAAAGCGATATTATACCTTATAAATAAATTTCCTGTGTGTTGTTTTATTGCAACTTGTTCATGCTATATCTATCTGAACAGGATTTCTAATGAAAAATCCCTCATTCTTAAAGCAATGACCAAAGAAATTAACTTCATTATTTTCAAAAATTTACTTACGTTTATGCCTTATGTCGTAAACAATAAACCTATATTTAATACTATGACTTAATCCATAATAAATTAAAGTTAGAATTTTTTAAAAAACAAATATATAAATCTTTCATTTTAAAATTTAGTAAGTTAAGCTTTGTTTCTCGAGACGACAAATCTATTTAGTATATAAAAGATAACTGGGAAATATAATGGGCTTTCAGAATTTTACCACAATTATAAAATATTACATTGAATTTTCCACTCGGACAGAAATAAGTAAAACTACTGAGTTTTTTTTTCCTTGTGAATTTAAACATGACGTGGGTTCTCGCGGCAAATGTTTGAAATGTATTTGAATCTAAATATAACGTTAAACTTGGAAAAGTTTACAAAATTATAATTAATTGTTCTAAATTATTACAATTTTTCAATATAAGACAATATCATGCATAATTTGTAGACAATAATTTAATTGCAAAAAAGAAATAGAAAAATAACATTTTTAAAAAAAAATAAATAAATGAATTTTGTCTTTTGAAATTATTAAAATGTGTGAATGTCAATTTTATTTTCTATCCTAAATTTCTAAAAGGAGAAAAAGTTTGTTGGTAATTTAAATAACATGACTTGTTGCATCAAAGATAGTAATATAATCAATTACTAGATAAGTTTCGCTAACAAATGCGATCACAATCCACGAACCTTAAAAGAACTCATAATATATATATTGTAGTGTACAAAAAATTTAATTCAATAACTTTTTATTTTTGTTAAGAATTTTAAAACAATTCGACTCTATCTGAACTTATATGTATGTGTATGTGCAAGACAATATTAATATGATACCCTTGCAAAATTTAAAAGGACACAAAAAAAAAAAATCAAAAGGAATGTATAAAAAAATCATGAAATATAAAAAAGTATGAATAAAAAAGTCCATATTTTTTGTTTGATTTTAATATGAACCATTACCATTCTAGCATATGAAATCTTGCAATATAATTGTTTTACTTACATTGCTCATAAGATAAGGGCAGGTAGTTTGTTAAGGCGATGACAAGACTTTTAGAAAGTCAAGACAGTTGAGGGATGTAGAAGATGGAAAATGTACTATATATATATATAAAAGAAAATGTGAAACATATAATAATGAAAGTGTGTTTAAAGTGTGGCAATTGATATTTGATTAATGAAATAAATTGTGTGAAAATATTTATGACAATAGAGATTAGAAGTAGGGTATGACTTAAGATACAAATTGGGTTTTGAAATACGAAGATATAACAAAGGGATAAGTTTACAAAAATGATTATATTGAAGGAAACAAACACACACACACAAAATAAAACAGAACATCAAAGATTTGATTTGTTAAAATGAAAACAATTCACAATAGAATGAAAGTTAAATATCATATAACTGGC
This sequence comes from Epiperipatus broadwayi, assembly GCA_028023455.1. NCBI lineage: Eukaryota > Metazoa > Onychophora > Udeonychophora > Euonychophora > Peripatidae > Epiperipatus > Epiperipatus broadwayi. Next base: position 7,150,493 of record JAQFVV010000005.1, on the reverse strand, counting down.
TCAATTAAAAAAAAAAAAATGATCCCAGAAATTTTGTTTTATTTCACATCACATAAAGAAGCCATGACATTACTAGGAATAGTGATATCAGCCTAAGATGCCACTGAAGTTGTCAGATGCTCAACTTCTGTAAAAAAGTCAAAAGTTATACATATATAGCACAGCATGTAAATACACAGAATAAAAACTCGGCAAAATTAATGCCATATAAAAAATTCACAAGCAAAAACAAAATTGAAGGGCTATTCATTTATCATAGGATTCATACATTACCTGTAAATAGGCCATAAAAGTTTATGACATGGATTTAAACTTTAATTTTTTTTGCAGACTTGTTAAGTGAAAAATTATTTTTCTTTTACATTATAGCAATTTAACCTTATGCAGAAACTGAAATTGCTCTTACAATTAGAAGTAAATCAAAGTCAAGTTTTTACTTATTTTGACATAAAAATAATGAAAACTCTATTCACAAATATATTTCGTCCATTTAACCCTTGTTATATTTATCTTCACTCTTTCATCCCATACTTAGATAGTCACCACTTTCATAATTTGTTAATTTTAATATCTTTGCTAACATTCCAAAAGAATTCACTCAGACGTACATTTTACTGATCAATCTTGAGTTTTGCAGTCAAAGTAGTCAATTATAAATTCAATTATTTTTTAACTTTATTTCACTTTAATATATGGTATATGAGCACAGACTTTCAGATGACCTATCACTCTCCACTCTATCTAATATCACTGATACACTCAAGCACATATATGCTGAAAAGATAAATAATCACCAATATACGTATTTCATGCTAAACCAGCAATCATCAGTTGGTCCAGATTGTCATCTCCCACACATATATACTATAAGTGCTCAGATATATATTAAGATAGACAATCTTCCTACTTTAATGGACAGGCTCCAATCTACTACACCCTCCAACTCTTCAACCATCCATCCAATTGAAAATCTGATGATGGAATGCTCAAAGGCCACCCTGAGGCCGAGATTCTTGTCACACCCATGTTGACCTAAAGTCAATCTGAACCCCACATGTCCAGGACATAATCCATTTAATACATGTGCAAGGATGGGCAGACATCTCTATAATGTAATAACTGAAACACAGGCTTATTATATACCTGTGTGTCTATATATGTAATATAGGGTATATGAGCACAGACTTTCAGATGACCCATCACTCTCCACTCTATCTAATATCGCTGATTATTTATCTTTTCAGCATATATGTGCTTGAGTGTATTAGTGATATTAGATAGAGTGGAGAGTGATGGGTCATCTGAAAGTCTGTGCTCATATACCCTATATTACATATATAGACACACAGGTATATAATAAGCCTGTGTTTCAGTTATTACAATATAGAGATGTCTGCCCATCCTTGCACATGTATTAAATGGATTATGTCCTGTACATGTGGGGTTCAGATTGACTTTAGGTCAACATGGGTGTGACAAGAATCTCGGCCTCAGGGTGGCCTTTGAGCATTTCCATCATCAGATTTTCAATTGGATGGATGGTTGAAGAATTGGAGGGTGTAGTAGACTGGAGCCTGTCCATTAAAGTAGGAAGATTGTCTATCTTAATATATATCTGAGCACTTATAGTATATATGTGTGGGAGATGATAATCTGGACCAACTGATGATTGCTGGTTTAGCATGAAATACGTATATTGGTGATTATTTATCTTTTCAGCATATATGTGCTTGAGTGTATCAGTGATATTAGATAGAGTGGAGAATGATGGGTCATCTGAAAGTCTGTGCTCATATACCCTATATTACATATATAGACACACAGGTATATAATAAGCCTGTGTTTCAGTTATTTATTTCACTTTATAATCTTTCAAACTTAAAAAGTAACATTGTAAAAATAAAAATATGGCACTCACTATTCTTTCAACAGACATTATTTCGTTATATACTTTCAATAAAAAACACATATGAAAATTGATTTTAACATTTTTAAAATAATGAATATATATATTATGTAACAGTTAAAGTGGAGTTTGTCCCATTTTGGAAACCCAGCTTTATATAATTTAGAAAGAATACTAGGTATATATATATTGTGCACTTTTTATTAGCCCAGTCTATTCTAAAATAAAATTTTGTTGTATAATTTTAAATTTTGTTAAACCCAGTGATATTTATTTAGGTAACTAGGAAAAACAATAATGACATATTAGATTATAGGGTTTGAACTTGGATTTAGTTAATGGAAACATAAAGGATCTGACAAATGAAACAATTAACTCAAGATACATATAAATAATAACCTATAGTCGGATATATGCACATAGATAGACAATTAATATCATTTAGTATTTAAAACCAGTGAAGTTCAAATTATATCTTGTAAACATGATGCGTTATAGAGACCAATAATTATTGGCTGTGCGCATTTGATTTAATAAAAAAAAAATGTTTATAGTCAAATCTTGTTATATTTAAAAGTAAGTAAATATTTATCAATTTTACAAAATACTGATCTAAAATTAAAACAGTAAATTGTATCTTTATTTAATTTCTAAAAAATATTATATTTCAATATTTTTTTTTAAAAAAACGAAAACTGTCATTTTAAAATCATCATCATCAACCATTATCAATCCACTGCAGGATGAAGGTCTCTCAAAGTTTAATCCATCTTCTCCGATCTTTAGCTTCGCTCCTCCACAACACCCCTGCACATTTTCTTATTTCATCCATCCATCTCACATGTGGTCTCTTTCTGGGTCTTTTACAATCTCTTGGAATCCAGTTTAAAATTTCAATTGTCCATCTATTATCATCTCTTCTAGCAATATGTCCAGCCCAACTCCATTTCAATCTTTTAATTTTTTCAATAAGGTCAGTAACACCTGTTTGTTGTCTTACCCATACATTGCGTTTTCGATCTCTTCTTGTTACTCCCAACATACATCTCTCCATACTCCTTTGAGTGGTCTGAAGTCTCTGTGTTGCTCTTCTATTAAGTGTCCAAGTCTCAGATCCATAAGTAAGAACTGGTAAAACACATTTGTTAAAAACCATCCTTTTCAAACACATAGGCAAACACTTCCACATATTTCCTTTTAGTATCAAGTTATTTCTACCAAAAGCACTCCAACCAAGTTTAATTCTATGATTAATTTCCTCCATTATGTTTCCATCTGTATTAATAATCTGACCAAGGTATTTGTAACTGTTAACTTCTTCTAATTCTTCATAATCAATCTTTATTTTCATATTTTGAGCAAATCGATTAAACATTACTTTAGTCTTTTTAACATTTATCTTTAGTCCTACTTTTCTACTTTCATCTGCTAACTCCTGCAACATTTCCTGCAGCTCTGATGCATTATTTGCAAAAACAACTACATCATCTGCAAAATCTAAATGACTTAAATACTCTCCATTTACTTTCACTCCTTTAGTTTCCCATTTTAATCCACAAAATACTTCTTGCAGCACTGCTGAAAAGAGTTTTGGAGATATGGAGTCACCTTGTTTTACACCTTTCTCAATGTTGATTTTTCCAGTATCATTATGTAATCTAATTGTTTCTGTTGCATTTTTATAAATATTCTTTAAAATATGACAATATCCTGGATCTATACCTTGATGATCCAATGCTTTAATCACTGAAGAAATGTGTATAGAATCGAATGCCTTTTCATAATCTACAAATCCAAAACATAATGACAACTCATATTCGTTTGTCCTTTCTATGACTTCTCTCAATACCTGGATATGATCTATTGTACTAAAACCACTTTTAAATCCAGCTTGTTCTCTTGGTTGGTGGAAATCCAAAGTTCTCTGTAGACGAGTTGTAATTATCTTGGTAAAAATCTTATGTAAAACTGATAAAAGGCTGATAGGTCTGTAATTTCTAATATCTTCTTTATCACCTTTTTTAAATATTAATATTATTACTGCATTCTTCCAATCTTCCGGTACATCTTTATCATTTAGACATTTGGTATATAACTTTGCTAAAATTGTTTCTATTTCTTCACCTGCTTCTTTTAATATATCAATTATAATTCCATCATTTCCTGGAGCCTTTCCTTTCTTCATACACTTAATTGCATGTCTCACTCCTTCATTTAAAATTCTGGGCAATTTGGAAGATGTAATAGATATAGGAGGTACTTGTTCTTTATTACTATATAATTCTTGATAAAAATCTTCTACCAATTTCATGATGTCATCTCTCTTTTTAGTAATAATTCCATCTTTTTGTCTTATTGCAGATATAAATTTCCTACCAATACCAAAATGTTGTTTAACATTTTTGAGACGTTTATTTTCTTCTACAGCTTTCCTTGCTATTTCACAGTTATACTTTCTTATATCATTTTCAACTCTTTTCCGTACCATTTTACAAAATTCGAGATATTCAATTCTTTTTAATACATCATTTTTGTATATCTTCATATTCCTTCTTTTCTTCATAAATTCTCTAGTCTCAGTAGAAATTTTATTAGTCAATTGCTGCTTTTTTCTACCAGCTATGTTTGTTGCAGTTTTTAAAAGTGTATCAGTTATTTTCATATTAATTTCATTCAAATCTGAATCATGTTCAAAATCTCCTAACACTTGAAACCTATTTGTAAGTTATAATTTAAATTCATTAGAATGTTTCTGAAGATTAGGAATATCAACTGTAAATATTGTTTTTCTTAATAATTTTTGTCTCTCTAGTTTCACATTAACACGTATCTTACACCTTACTAATCGATGATCACTTCCTGTATTAAATTTATTAAGAACATTACAGTCTTGAAATATGTATTTTCTGTTAGTCAAAATATAATCCAATTCTGCTGTACCTTCATTTGGGATGCTTCCATGTCCATTTCCTTTTAACATTTTTCTCAAAAAATGAATTCATAATATAAAGTTTTTCTTTTTCTGCAAACTCCACAAGTCTCTGTCCTCTCTCATTTCTATTACCATAACCAAAATTACCTACAGCAATTTCATCTTTCATTTGTCTACCAATTCTAGCATTAAAGTCTCCCATAACAATTTTAAAATGTTGTTTACTCTGATCAAAAGCCTTTTGTACATCCATATAGAAATCTTCTACTACTTCATCACTATGAAAACTTGTTGGGGCATAAACCTGAATTATCTGCATTTGATATCTGCTATTAAGTTGTATAACTAATCTTGCCACTCTGTCCGATACACCATCAATCTCCACAATATTGTTCTTCCACTTTTTATTTATAATGAATCCTACTCCACTTATATTTCCAATATGTGTGCCTTCATAATAGAGTATATGTCCACTTTTTAAATCAATTGTTTCTTCTCCTTTTCTTCTAACTTCACAAAGTCCAATAATGTCTCATTTAATATAAGACAGTTCTTCTTCTAATTCTTGCAATCTTCCTTCACTTGAAAGTGATCTGCAGTTGTAAGTACCTAAATAAAAAGTCATCATCAAATGGCAGCCTGGGTCCGCAATCAGGGGATTCTTAGCACCCTCTGCCTTCGGCCACCAACTGCTGCCTTGGTTGATGACTTTACAGCCTCCTGGGAGTAAGGGCCATGCTTTATTTTTGTCTGTCATAATTGTACATATGTATTGGAAAAATATTTATCATTTACACAAACATTCATTCTGCCTTATCAGGCACTGAGAAGAAAGACCATGGTGTTTCTTGATCTTAAACTCAGAGGTAAAAAGCCAATAAACTCACCACGCTGGCTAATGCGTGTTGGTGAGCAGCCCATCCATGTTCGTATACTATATGAATAATCACATAGTAATAACAGCTGCAACGACAAGAACGATGAAGAACAAGTTGTTGTTTTTTTCCAATTTTATAGTAAAAGATTGCTTGACACTTTGTGATTGGTTGATATTTCCCACTTTTTCTGTTAAAACAATATACATTTACTGTATTTTGCAAGTCTTTGTGATTGGTTGATATTTCCCACTTTTTCTGTTAAAACAATATACATTTACTGTATTTTGCAAGTTTTTGGTTTTAAAATAATAAACCAAAAACTTGCAAAATACAGTAAATGTATATTGTTTTAACAGAAAAAGTGGGAAATATCAACCAATCACAAAGTGTCAAGCAATCTTTTACTATAAAATTGGAAAAAAAAAAAACTTGTTCTTGATCGTAAAAAAATAAGTAACTAGGCTTTTTCTTTTCTTGTTATATATTTTTAAAAAGTTGGATTAAAAATTTTTAAAATATTATTATTTACAAATAGAAAAAGTAATGAATTTTAACTCTGCAACCATATATTGGATAATTATAAGCTTTGGGTCTAAAATAATGGAATAACTTAATCATTTTCTACTGGGCAAGTCAATGGTCAATAGTTCCCAATAATCTCTTGCAAATTAATATATATTGAGGAAATAATCGGAGATGAATAAAATGTGCATATTAAAAGAATAACAACAAATGTATTCCCTGGAAGAGAACAATAATTGTGCCATGTTGGAAATGTATTTCAGTGATAAACAAAAGGGAATAAGGAAATACAATAAATATTCAGCAAGGATAAATAAAAAAAAGATAAATCTCTGGGAAACAGCTAAATATGCATTTTTAAAAGTCAATAGGACTAAATAATATCTGATAAGTGTTTATTGCCATTAAAGCTACATATAAAATCCTGATTGCAATAAGTGATGGAAAAAGTAATCAACTTTGAGCCATACCGGCGGGAATGTGATTTTCTATAGAATTTTAACAGAAAATATATTGAATGAAATATATATTTGATAGAAATCATAAGCATGCTCTATAGTATAGATGGAAATCTTTGTCATCTTGGATAAGGCAAGCCATAAATAATCTATTACTAAACAAAGGGAATGACTACTGCTGCAATAAAGCAAATGCCTTGCGAATTCTGGAATGCGCAGGTAGTTTAAAAAGAGAACTTGTTCTTACTGTTTGTATTTATATGTCTTAATCTATGAGTTGTTAGTACAATAGGGGGAGGAACTAAATCAACAGACAGTGGGAATTAATAAGTTGATTAATTCAATTGTTTATATCAGTAGTTATTTAAAAGTTAGGTTGTTTTTTTTATTAAATATTATTAGTGATTAGAATGAACAAATATGATCAATATCCTAGAATGAAATATATAATAATATATTTAACACTACATACATATGATTAAGGGGGCAAGGTCTGTTTACATGTAATAATTGATAAACCAAAAACGATATTTTCTTATGGAAAATATCAAGATATTAATTTTGTTTTTCTTGTAAACATCCAGAGTTATAACAATCTTTTCTCAATTGTTTTATATTGTTACTTTATCACCAGGTATACAACCTTTTTATAATTATTATTTTGAAAGTTTGAAATAAAGACCATGAATTAAAAAAAAAAGACTGTTTAATAAAAAACTGGATTTATGATATATAAGCATAGACATGCAGGTAAAGATCCCAACATGCTATGGGGGAGTATTAATTTTGTTTAATTATAAATACTCTGAATATTAATTTTCCATTGTTTTTATTATTATTATTATTATTATTATTATTATTATTATTATTATTATTATTATTATTATTATTATTATTATTATTATTATTATTATTATTATTATGTGTTTGTAAACAACTTTGTTATAACAGTTATGTTAAGTTACTTGTCAATGGGAATGTTTATTGTAATTATTTGTAATTAATGTTATTAAAATTATTGTTTTGAAAGTTTACTTAAGTTCTAAATGTTGCATTTCTTTTCTGGGCTCATTGTCACCACATCACACGAACTCAAAATGTACAGTTGAAATTAAAATGAGAAATCAATTCACTTTAGAGTAATCTAACCGTTTAATAAGCACACATCTCTTGATAGAGATTTTTATTTGCTACATGCTGCCTTGATCCCATAGACCATTGATGACATTGCCAATTATTAAAGTGTGTTTATTAATATGAAATTAAATGATATATTAGTTATTAGTGAAAAGATTAGTGTTAATTACAGTTTAGTTAATAATATTATTTTAATAAGTATTAAAGAACATAAATATAAAGCTGGATTATAGATTTAAATTATAAGCCTTTCTTAATTTGTGCACTACCCATGGAAATTTGTAAAATCCCTCTTGATATTCCATAGGTAGTATGAAGAATTAATAAATCAATAATCATCCTGAGATCTCCTTATTGTAAAGTTATTCTTATGATTATTGCCAATCTTAATTATCAAAAATAATAGGAATCAAAGTTTATCTGTAATTATCTAACAGATTAATTTAATGAGTGAATGAATTAAAACTTAATAGTTATAGATATGATATAATATATTGGATATTATTGTTAGCCATGAGAGTATGTAGATACTTAATAAGGAGGAGTATCTGGGTATTCTCATGCCATTGAACAAATATTTGGTATTTGTTTAATGTTAAGGAGATGTGATCTGTTTATAGGTAAACGAGTCTCACAACATCAATTATACTTAAAATGTCTTATTTTAGAAATGTTAAATCATGTAAAATTAATTGGGATAAAAGATAGCCTTCCCTAAATTAAATTATTATAGTTAAAGAAAATGGTCGGGAAATAATAAGTCTGTTAATAGTAACTAGCCAGAGTTCAAGTAGGGCCTATTGTAGGGGCTTGGCTCCTCTGCTTAGGGTCATACCACCTATAGACAGACCACAGTATATATATATAAATTATTAATTAATGTCTGTATTTCAATTATAATAAAATATATATAATTATTCAAAACAATACAATAATTAATACAGTAAAAAATATTTTAAAAATAAATGTATACCATAATTTAATAGAAGTACTTTCAACTATCTATGTAGTCATTATCAACTAGATTCAAATTGTATTGTAAAAAACCGTTACAAATGTAAACCAAAAGAATTATGTCATACATCAATTTTCCCACAATTCATTATTTTTATATTGGCAGCCTGTCTATTTATTAAATGTTGTTTTTCATTTTTTATTAACATAGCTTCTTTAATTTTACATTTATTATTATTTCTTTCAATACAAAAAATCTTAACTGTATTAAAATCAAAATCAAAACCATAATGACATGTTACATTATGATCAAAAAATACTGAAGGTGATACATCATTTCTAACATTCTCTTGTTTTGATTTTTGTATTCGTTTATATAACAACCAATGCTCCTTTGATCTTTTCTCCAATGTACATCGAGATTCACCTATATATGCCTTTCCACAAACACACAGCCATTTATATATTGCACAACTTTGATTTAAAATACTGCATCTATTTTTTGAATTATTTATCAATCTATTTAAATTAGGAGTAGTATAAAATGCGACTTGACATATATTTTTATATATATTTTATAAATTTCACTTGTTCATTACAAATAAAATGGATATAAAATGGATAGTGGTTGGCCTATGGGTCTTCCTGTAGATTCGCAAATATGTAGTTTTGTAGTATCAAGATATGAAGATATAATTCTTAATAATAATATATATTACCAAGGTATTAAAATTTATTACAGGTATGTTGATGATGTTTTTGTTTGTGGAAGTTTAGATGTCATAAATTTTTATTTAATAAATTAAATAGTTTAGAAGATTTAAAATGGAGTAAATCTTTTGAAAAAAAGAAAAAATATTAATTCAATATTTGTATATTAAAGTTACTCATAATATCAATAAATTAGATTATTGTATGGTAATAAAAGATATTGAAAAAAGAGGATATATGTTTTGGTATTCAAATGTGCCAATAGTACATAAATTATCTGGTTTAAAATCATTTTTATTTAGGAATAATAAGTTATGTAAATATAATTCTGATAAAATAAGTAACATAAATGTATTTACTATGGATTTATTAAATATTGGATATGATCATAAATTAATTTATAATATTGTTACTAAGTTTAATAATAATAGTAATATTTTAAGTGCTATAGATATTGATATAATGAAATATACTTGGATATCAATACCATTTATTTGTAATGAACAAGTGAAATTTATAAAACAGATATAAAAATATATGTCGAGTCGCATTTTATACTACTACTAATTTAAATAGATTGATAAATAATTCAAAAAATAGATGTAGTATTTTAAATCAAAGTGTGTTTGTGGAAAGGTATATATAGGTGAATCTCGATGTACATTGGAGAAAAGATCAAAGGAGCATTGGTTGTTATATAAACGGGTACAAAAATCAAGACAAGAGAATGTTAAAAATGATGACGTATCACTTTCAGTATTTTTTGATCATAATGTAATTATGGTTTTGATTTTAATAAAGTTAAGATTTTGTGTATTGAAAGAAATAATAATAAACATAAAATTAAAGAAGCTATGTTAATAAAAAATGAAAAATAACATTTGATAAATAGACAGGCTGCCAATATAAAAATAATGAATTGTGGGAAAACTGATGTATGATGTAATTCTTTTTGTTTACATTTGTAACGATTTTTTGTAATACAATTTGAATCTAGTTGATAATGACTACATAGATAATTGAGGGCACTTCTATTAAATTATGGTATAATTTGTTTTTAAAATATTTTTTACTGTATTAATTATTGTATTGTTTTGAATATATATATATTAATGGTATGGTGAATTGGGGGATAAATATGGTATGATTGGAAAATATCATCATCCTCATTGGATATTTATAATCAATGAATTATCTCAATTAACATTGTCAACGAATAATTGTCAACAAATATAAAAAGAGCATGAGAGAATCAGCATGGAATGAATAAACAGTTATAACAATTATAAGTTACATCACTAGCATTAAATAAGAATAATCACAGTCATCCTTTGTAACTGAATTTAAAATGTATTTCAATATCAAGATGTTGGCTAAATATTTAGCCACTTCTAAACTTAGGGCACACAAAACAATCATTAAACTTTCATCTGCACACAAATATATAAATGCTAAAATATCTATCTCAATAAAAATGCTAGGATTCTGATATCTGCTGATCATGATCCATGAATCTACAGATTAATTATAAACTAATTTCTAATCTGTATAAATAAAGAACAGTGAATAAACTTTAAAAGTGATCTTGACCTATGTACCATGAGATGTCCAAACACAAACAAATATTCCCATATATATATATATATTGGGTTGTATATAAAAAAATAAATATTTGGGTTAAACCACATATTATTTTGTATTAATTCCTGACATTTTGACAAAATAACATCCATCATTATCAAGGTCAAGTTTTAAAAAAAAATCATTAGATCTCAAGTAATAAAGAGAGTGAACATGAAGTAAAGAACAGTCACTCATATATATTTGATAGTTGATTATATATGGACTAAGAAAATATTTCCTTTAGTTTCACCCATAATTGATTTAAACTTGATATTTAAAAAAAAGGTAAAATAAGTAATCTCTACACAAATTTATTATTGAAAAATACATATACAAAATCTACTATAATAAATTAAATTAAAAACTACTATTTCATAGTCATAAAACATCTCAAAAGAATATAAATAATCAAAAAATTTTATATTTATTAATTAACGTTAAGCAAATTATAAAGTGAACACATAAAAAATTATTCCCAAAATTAATTCCAACTCTGTAATTCTATAATTTTTTACTTCTTTTCTTTTATTATGTAATTCTATGAAAAGCATTTATTCACTTCCAAAGAAACAATTAATTTACAAAAACTTATTTAATTTATTTATTATTTAAAGTTTAAATATTTTATTTATTATTTAAAGTTTAAATTAATATTATCTTTTCTTTATTGAATGCTATGAATATCATCTTCTAGATTGAAAGCATTGCTCAGATATGTACTATTTAAAGCTTAAATAAATTAATCCTTTCTTTAGAAGTGAATAAATGCTTATCACATATAATTCCATCTTTATTTTGAAATAACAGAAAGCTTAATTTCAAATCAAAACAAAGTTGCAACAATGATTCTTTTATAACAAATGATATAATAATGTATTTTAAAACTTTAAGGATATTTATACAAGAATAATCTGTCAGAGTATATCAAAATTAAGTCAACACAAAATAGATGTGCAATAATTTTTAATATAAAATTAAAAATAAAGATAAATGGTTAGTAATTTCACTTCAAAGCTAACAATGTTCAAAACATTTTTATTTTTGTCAATAATTTAATATTGACAAACACTTCTGCTCTTTCACTTCAAAACTAACAATGCTCAAAACATTTTTATTTTTGTCAATAATTTAATATTGACAAACACTTCTGCTCTGTACATGGGCGGTATTTTTAATATCATCAGCCATGTTTAGCATCAAAATAAAATAACAACCCAAAACAAGTTTTATAATGAAGTAAGTTTATTTTTCTGTGCTAGTGAATATTAATAACAATGTAAATAAAGTAATAATAGTTAACCCTAAACTTTTGAACCAGAATTACTAATATGTTTTTGTATGGGAAATACTTCATTGTGACCCACTGCAAATACATATTACAATTTGTTAATTAGTGTCTTTAACTGTTATACATTTAAGTCTATAACTTAAGTATCCTTGACTCATACTTATTTTCCATTAAAGACAATTAATAGTGTCTTATTTCACTTGTCATTTTACTCATCATTTTCAAAATATTTAGAAATGAAAATACATTTTTAATTTAGAACTGTCTTTCTTGCAAGAAAACTTCATTACTCCCAAACTGACACTTCTGTTCAACTCACATGCTCACTTGAACTTTTTTTGGCTTCACTAATTAGCATAATTTATTATACATTTTCTTTTTATAGACAAATTTTCTAGAGTTCTCCAGTTTGTGGTTAAAACAATAACAACGTACTGTCGACACATATTTTACAAATGTCAGTAATAAACTTTATTTTATAATATATATATATATGGGTGCAGACAGACAGTCCAATTTCTGAATACTGTATATATTGGTATTAAAACAAACAGTATTCTTTAAGCTTTACATGTTTGAAAGATTGAAATAGCATACTTAATCACGTTATATACAATTATAATTTACTCCTAAGTCCAGTATAAACCAAGGTATACAACTATAAATTACTCTACCGCAATGAAAATTCATTATTTTCAGAAATTCAATTACTTTTTCAGTTCAAAGACTTGGATCGATTTATATTTAATGCAAAGATCTAAAGAAATTATCGTCTTTTTAGTATATTAACATTTAAAAATATTTTGAAAAAAAAAATAATAAATAATTTCAATTATTTATTTTATACATTTAATTTAAGGTCTATCTAAAATTATGTTCAGGTTGTTGTTGAGACATATATTTACAAATAAAAATTCATTCAAAAATAGACAAACATACATAAAAGGTAAATAGTTCACCACTAGAAAATTATAATAGATTAATAAAATCTTACTTCAACTAGAAAAATTACTTCAGGCTCTCACAGAAGCTGTAAGCATAATTGAATTTTTTATGAACAAGAAAAGAAAGGGTTTAGTAAAGAAATTAACAGTGTTTTCATATAATAAATATGATGTAGCTAGAATTGTATGGAAGGGAGTTATAGTAGCAGGGTTAACATATGGTAATGAAGCGTTATGTGTTAGTAAAAGGGTATTAGATTACTTAGAGAAAGTACAAAGGGAAGTAGGAAGACATGGATTAGATGCAGACATATAGACAGCAAAGGAGGCAATTCAAGGAGAAATGGGATGGTCAAGTTTTTATATGAAAGATGAAAAAAGTAAAATGAAAATTTTTTGTAGGTTGTAGTTTATGGATAATAAAAGAATAGCCAAAATAGTATTGAATTGGGTTATGAGTAAAGGGTAGGCAACAAGATGGGTAAGATAATGCAGTATGCAAAGGATTTGGATAAAGAATTTATATCAATATACTTGTATAACAGGTGGAATGATTGTATTAGGAGGATTGTTGAGTGTTATAGTGGTAAGGAATGGGATAAAAGAATAGATGCATTAATAAAGAATAGGGAGTTGGAGAACTAGTATGAAGAGTAAAAAGAGTTTAAACATATATAGAAGTAAACAGAAACATTGGGTGTGAGTTAATTTATGATAATAGTAAAGAAAGTAGCTTATTGTTTAAGGCTTGAATGGAATCTTTAGCAAAAAGAGAATATACATGTAAATGGAAACATTTGGGTGATTTAGTCTGCAAATTGTGTAAGGAAGATATAGAAAATATTAGGCATCTGTTGATTGAATATAATGCTTGAAAGCAGAAAGGGTACAAATAATGAAGTTATGGGCGAATAAATATGAACAAAGTGATTGTACAGAAAGTGGGTTATTGGTTTTTGTTGGGTTTGGGAAAAGATAAGAGGGATTTATATATAAAAGCCGTAGAGTTGACAAAGATTATGTCATGGAAATGGGATGGAGCAGATTATGGGAAAGCTTAGAGTGGGAAATGGAAAAAGTAAAGTAGCTAACAAGTTTCTTTGGGCATAGTTGCTGAGAGATTCCTGACTCCGTTTAAGGAGAAGTCACGGTACATCACATTACATATCTTGCCTTCTCGTGGTTAAGTTAGAATAATTATTTGACAACTATAGTATACTAAAATATAATGAAATGAGTTGAATAGATTTAAATGAACATAAATATATTCATAAATTATAGACAATATATTAATCTAGGCTACAGAAAGAGCTTGCTGTTAATTGGAAGGGGAATCTTTGATTTTTCTTTGAGGCTTAAAAACACCAAGCAAGATTTAAACCTAATGTCTTCCCCTTCACCTCCGTTTTTGGTGTTGCATCTATAATTACTATATGATTATTGATACAGTAACCACACATGTATAGAGTGCTCACTGAAATTTACCATCCAGCGAAGAAATTTAGTGGTTTTTTAACTCTGAGTTTAAGATCAAGAAATACCATGGTCTTTCTCCATTTGCCTCATAGAACTATAACTGAAATATGAGCCGAGTATTTTGAAGCCAGGATGAGTGTGTGTATGTGTGAGAATGAATATTTTAAAATAGATATTTATACTCATGACAGACAAAACTAAGAGATGATTCTTATATCCAGGAAGATGTAAAGTCTCCAGCCAAAGCAGAGATTCATGGCTGAAGGCTTGTGGACCCAGGCTAACAATCGACAATTAACTTTTATTTAGGTAATTGAAATATCACTTTCAAGTGAAAGAAGATTGCATAAATTGGGAGAACTATGTAATATTAAATGTAAATGAGATATTGTTGGTTTTTCTGAAGTTTGAAGAGACGATTTGCATAAATATTGGAAGCACAAGGGAAATGGAATTTATTATAATAAAAAATGGAATAACAATATGAGTGGATATTGATAATATATCAGAGTAGCAAGATTACATACAAATTAATAAAAGATACTAAATGTAGATAATTCATTTTAATCATGACACAAGTTCTCATTGCAATTAAATAGACAATTTTTATATGTATGTATAAAATGCATTTTATCAGAGTAAACAATATTTTAAAATTGTAATGGAGACTTTTATGCAAAATTGATAAACTATCGACAAAAGAAAGTGTTGTGGTGATTGAAATAAAAAAAAAACACAGACTTGTGGAACTTGCAGAAAAACTATACATTATGGATTTTTTTTTTGAAAAAAATGCTGAATGAGGAACTGGACATGGAAGCATCCAAACAGCAAAATTAGATTATATTTTGCCTAACAGAAAATATATATTTCATGATTGTAATATTCTCAATAGATCCAACACAGGTAATGTTTATTGATTAGAGAGATGTAAGATACATGTTAGTGCCAACTAGAGAAATAAAAATTATTGGAAAAACAGAATTATTAGTTGATATTCATAGAAACATTCAAATGAATTAAAGTTACAAGTTATAAATCAATTAAATGTTTTAATTTGAAAATTGTTCTGACTTGAATGAAATCGATATGAAGATGACTGATACACTATTAACAACTCTTAAGAAAAATAGTTAGTGCAAAAACAGCAATTTACTAATGAATTATTTACTATGATGAGACTATATGGAGAAAAAAAGAACAAGAACATTTTTAAAAATGATCCGTTAAGAAAATTGAATATTTAGTTTTGCAAAATAATATGAAAACGATTTAATAATAATATAAGAAAATATAACTGTGAATTGGTTTAAAGGAATTTATAGAAAAGAATAAAAATCGCAAAATTGGAAATATCTTGTTATTGGGGGTAAAAAACTTTCTGCAAAATAATGAAAAAATAATACTATTACTAAAAACAAAGATGTTATTATAAAATGATGTAAGGTGTGGAAGAATCATTTAAAAAAAATTCTATTAATATCAAACGATGACTTCACAAGATTGATGACTTCAGATTCAAGAAAATACATCATAGTTTAGTTTCTTTTATTTTTCTTTCACTTCTTTTATAAAAGGTAACCTCCGCATTGTCAAATATTTTATGATTTGTATTTAGTTTATAAATATACAAAGTTGAGGTTTGATATTTATTTGTCTATTCTTGAACTAAATACAGGTCACAAGATATTATTTAACAATGCAGAGGTTATCTTTTATGAAAGAAGTGAAATAAAAAAAAAAGTAAAAAAAATTTAATGATAAATTTTCTTGAATAGTGAGCCCATCAATCCAATAATAAAGACATCCTGTGATGTTAAAAGAAGTGGTTTTTGAAGTGGATGATGGGGAGGAAATTCAATTTTGTATATACTGTATATGTTGTTTATATCTTATTAAATTTTACTTAAAAAGGTCTCTATTTGTTAAAGATCAAACCATGGCTGTGGAAAATTTTTACTAAAATTTTGTTTTAGCTAGTATTGTAATATGTGATTTTCTATTTTCTTTATCATTGCTAGTGTCACCTAGGCAATATTTAATTTTTAATTCAGGTAATATGTAATCCAAAATTTAATTTGACAAGGTGGTAGAGCTTATTAATGTTTAGGTTTATTTTTTTTACAAAATATATGATTGATATTGAAAAAAAAAATTATTAATTGAAATGTTTTTGAAAAATGCAGTAAACCTATTTGTTGACTAAAATATTAACCAGCACATTATCTTGACTAGGATATTTGTATAATGATTATTTTTATATTCATGTATGCATAGAGTTCCTAATATGTAATGACAATTCACTTTTGTTGCAAACAGATGTCATTTGTACTGTTTTATAATTAACAAATAGTTAATCACCTTATGATATAAAGCAAGTCAATGTTTTTATGTTATTGGTAAGGCAATTGAAATTCATAGCTTGTTAAATGTTTTGTTTGTCATCACTTAATATTGAGTACAAATATGAAACAGAAAAAGTATTGAAGACTTTGGAGCTATGAATTTGGAAAAGACTAAAAGGATTATTGAATTATATTTTTTTCTTAACATTGCATTTTATATAATAATAATATGATGTTTATTTTATATAATAAAATAACTTTTTGTTTTTTAGAATGTCTAAAATTTACAAGTCAATCATCTAGCATTTTTCTTTAGAGGATGATTTATTTCACAAATGGAAAATGATTTCCTATGATTATTGGGCAATTGAAATAGAAAATATAAATAAATTTATGCAGCACAAGAAATTAAATTAACAGTAGTTATTTTAGTGTGAAATGAAAAGATAAATTGGAATGATAAACTTAGCAATGATGAAAAAAAATAATCATTAAAATAATTATATTTTGAGAATGTTTTGGGAACAGACATTTTATTAGACAATTATCTTTAAAAAGATTGGAATTATTGAAAATACACTAAAAAAAGCAAATGACCATAAAATATACCAGACTTTGTTAAGAGGTAATCAGAGAGGAGTCATTGGATTAGAATAATAGAGAAATTAGAGTAGTCAACTAATTTGATATTACTTCCTGAGATGTATTTTTAAAGTTTTTTTGAAAATATAAATTTTTTATAATATATAAAAGCAATTATTGCTGAATGTTAAAACATAGCTTTCATTTAGCTTGCAAATATATTTTGCTAGCAAAAATTGTGAACAATTAACTGTACCACTCAAAATAATGCAGTGTGAGACATGATCATAGTAAACAGTAAAAATAATAAACATAAGATTCAATATTGTACCATACAAAAATACTTAAGTCTAAAACATTTTTTTACTATTAATAATAGATGTGATATGTTGGACTATTTCTATCATCTATGAGTGAATGTTGAATGTATAGAACATTTTAAACTTTCCAAATACAAACAACTTGTTAGTAATAACACACAAATAGACAACACAGGTTAGTAATTACACGTTTTGAGCAATATTATTCTTCACTCTTGTTCAGGTGTTGCTGGCCTATATGCACAGTGACAATATTTGCTAAATTGAACTCACACCTTTAGATTCTCGAATATCAAATTTAAGGCAAACGCTCTTACCAACTGAGCTATTCTGTCAAAGGCAACATATAGTAGAAATTTGATATATTTATATATGAGGGTTGGTTCAAATCCTCCAGAGTCCCAATTTTTTTAATATACTACCACTACTCAAAAAGTTACGTAATTACTAACCTGTGTTGTCTATTTGCACGTTTATATTTGAAAAGTTTAACATTTTCTATACATTCCACATTCACTCATAGATGATGGAAATAGTCCAACATATCACATCTAATAATATACTATCATCACAAACTTTCAGACAAATATTAACAATAGAAATTGTGTGAGTGGAATTCTTTAGTAGAAACAAAAATCAATCTTTATTTAGAAAAAAGAAGACTAATGAAGATCTGAAAAGGATTAGAGGAAACAGTATTTGTTCCTTAAAAAAGATATTCTGCCTTATTGATATTTTTTTCATCTCATTAATTAATAAAATTTATTGCTTTTTAATAACTTTGGTATGGATTGACTATTTTTAATTTTTTCAAAAACTGGTTGAGGTATTTGTAACTTTTATCAGAATATGTCATGCTCATTAAGTTTGATTAAATCCAGTTTATTTTTCAAATTGAGACTCTTATGAACTCTTCTATCTTTAGAACCATTAAAAATACATATATAAACATTGCATTAAATTATTTCAGTTTTCTAAGCATTATTTAAAATAAATATTTATTAAGACTTTTAATGACTGTGTTTAAATTATTAACTGTATTGCAATTTTATTTATTAAGCATTTACATATAATTTTAATAAAAAAAAATAAAATCTACAAGAATCATTTATAAAAATCACAAAAATCAGTTGAGTACAAATTCTAAATATATGCTTTATATTCATAAAAAGTTACTATAAACAGTGAAGTATATATAAATTATAATAATGTGGTAATTCTTTTAAAGTATAATAAGTACAATTTATAATTTTTATTGGCTTATTGCAAAGATAATATCATTTGAAGTTATATATTTTATAAAAAGTATGTTCTAAATTTTGAAATTTTTATTTCAAATGTTGATTACTATGGTAAAATAATGTAGCATTAATTTTAATATAAACTCTTACACTACATTAAAATTAAAGGAAGCAATCCACTATAAAAACATATAATGTTTAAAATATGTGAATGAATGATTTAAAGTGAGATTAATAAAGCAATAATTACATTAATTTTAAAAATAATATTATAGTAGTTTATAGTAGTCAATTAATATTTGAATGTGTGTGTGTATACATAGATTTATTCTTTGTTTAATTTACATTTTAAAATTCTAATGTGGAGTCATTATTTTAATTTGAAAGTAAAATATTTATTAAAATTATAAATAAATAAACAAGGTAAAAATGATTCATTGAACAATTTATAATCTAAATATTTATTGCAATCTAATATTTTTTTATTTATTCTATTTGTTAAAATATTATCTGCAGTTTAAAATAATTATATCGCAGGGAGTACTGCAATTTCTTTACAAGGTCTTTTTTTTGCATGCGACAATATATGTGTATCTATCTATACAATGGTAATTCTGATGACAAAGATAAGAGTTTAACAAATTTGAGTGAAATTATGACTTTATTTATGTTATCAAAGTGATGATGATGTTATTTATGACATTGTTAGAAACTTTATCAAAATGGTATTATCTAAGTTTCTCTTACACATACATTACCTATTTGTTTGCTTAACCTTAAATCTATATGGACATAAAGTTATATTGGATCACTGTTATTTTAACAAGCAGGATTAGAAAGGAATTTTATTAAGAATTTGCTCTGGATAAATGATCTTCTTAAATTGTGTAAATGGTTAAACAACACCTGCAAAACTTCATAATAAATAAAATGCATAAATTAATGGATTTCCCGTGTTTTCTTTTCAAATGATAAATTTGTTAAATCCTATTGAATAACTCTAGTGACTTTACTACAAAACATAATTATTAAAAGGATGAAAACAATTTAATTTGGATCTAGTATATTGTATAAACATCTGACAAATGATTTATTTTAAAAAGTTATTGTTCCATTCTTAGAATTTCCATAGATTAGAAGACCTAAGGATTGCAATCATATATTTATGTTGGGAAATCTAATAGATAAATGCATAGAGAGTTGATCTTCAATGTATGAACTTTTAAAGAACTTTATGTTTATAGGATTTTATTACTATTATTATTTATTTTGTCATTATTAATTAAATAAACTTTTCATAACAACAGCTAATAAAAAAATGGAAAGTCAAGTCTTGAACACAAATAGTTTGATGTTGAAATTTTTATTATATTTGACATCATTACATTAGTTAGATGTGTGCATGTTTTATTATTAGAGTAAAGTAGTTTTATTAAAATTTTATAAAGTTAATATTTATGACTATTTATATAATGTCATGATTTATTGAACTTTATGAAAATAATTCCAGTCTGTAGTGTGTTGACATATTAAAATAGTGAAAAACTCCATACTATAGGCCATTCAGTACAAGCCATAGTAATTAATGAATGCAAGGTTTGTGCATAAAATCTTCTTCTAGTGCCTACTTATCCAATATCCCGAGACAAGTTTCTAGTTTGTGACTTTCATCAGTGAAGAGTCTTAGAAATTTATAGCACTGCATCTACATTTTATAAACTAATGCAACCATACCTATACAGCTACATATGCAAAATGAAAACATATTTTTTAATCCAAGCTAGTGACTGTATAGTTATATAGATCTGGATCCAGTTTAGCATCTATATATGTTAGTTATTTGATAATCATAGTTGCCTTCATCATATGTGCAAGAAAGGTATCATGTAATGTTTAGTATTTTAATACCATTCCTGCCCATGGGTTGATAGTGACTATGATTATCAAAGAATCAGATACACCCAAAATATTTCAAACATTAAATCACCCTCAATGTTAAGTAATTTCCAGATACACCCTCTACAGAATAAATGATTAAATTCCACATTTCAAAACAGCCAACTCATAATAATACCACATTGAAATATAGACTGCAAAGATATTAACCAATGAAACACAAACTAATTCAACACATTAAATAAGCAATGATATTTAAATGGCTCATAAATAAACATGTTTAATACACTTATACAAAGACAAACTAAACATTAGTCATTTTTTAATCTTTGAAACTCCCAAATACAGATATATACATTTATTTTACAGAGGACATAGCTGAAAATTGCTTAACATTGGGGGGTGATTTGATATTTGATTATTCATTTCAAATAGAAGTTTGCACTGAAAATATTTTTGTATATACCAAAATATATAAATATTAAACTGTATTTAGATCTATATGATTTTACAAGTGAATGAGTTTGGATTGAAAACATCTGTCTTCATTTTGGACTCCTAACATATGTCCAAATTATATTATTATTCTGAGAGTATATTCATCCTTGTGAAACTTAATATTAGGAAACATATGTTGAACATACAGACATAGAAAGATGATTATGCTAATATATATTAATAGTTGCAACAGAATTTTAGATTTCTTTATTCTCAATAAATTTCATATGCTGGCATTCAATATTACAATTATCAACTAAATAAAAGTCCCCTTATCAATTTATGTTTTAATTTTATCATTATATTAATCTTTTTTTAAATAAAAAAAGATTAAAATTTTATCTTCTTTTAAACATATATTTTGACCAATTATAAGATAATTTTTAAATTCTGTGATCATATTTATTACATCTAAATTTATATTTAAAAAAATGCTTAACTTTTTCATCATTATCTTGCAAATTGGTTGAATCAAATATACTCTGAATCATAATTATTAATTTATTATTAAACTCATTTTAGATACCACCAATTTATTTTGAACCATATGTAGTTTAAAAACAAAAAGAAATAGTCAAAAATCTTTGTTGAGTATATGTCTGAAGGTTTGTAATGATGGTATATTATAAGATGTGATGTGTTGGACTATTTCCATCATTTATGAGTAAATGTTGAATATATAGAAAAAATTTTAAACTTTATTTAAATTTTCCAAATACAAACAACTTGTTAGCAATAACACACAAATAGACAATACAGGTTAGTAATTACACAACGTTTCAAGTAGTATTATTCTCCACTCTTCTTTCAATTGTTGCTGGCCTATATGCACAATGACAATATTCATTTAGAAGTTGAACTTGCACCTTTAGATTCTTGAATATTGAATTTAAGGCAAACACCCTACCAACTGAGCTATTCTGTCAAAGGCAACATATAATAGAAATTTGAAATATTTATATATGAGGGTTGGTAAGCTTTGATGTTGAAAGTCTGTTTATAAATGTACCATGTGATGAGGCATTGTCTATTGTGAGGAAAAGCTTATATGATGATAATAGTCTACAAACTAGAACAGCTCTACCTATTGATAGTATAATGGAATTATTAACATTCTGTGTAACAACAACATACTTTCAATATAACTCAGAATTCTTCCAACAAAATCAAGAGATGGCCATGGGATCATCACTGTCACCTTTGCTCAGCAACATTTACATGGAAGAACTTGAAACCACAGCCATAAATACTACTCCATATTCACCTAAAGTATGGTTTTGATATGTTGATGATACATTTGTGGTATGGCCACATGGTGAGGTAAAATTACAGTCATTCTGGATACACATTAACAACATATCTCCTACAATTAAATTTCACGATGGAATCAGAACAAGAACAAAAATTGGCATTCTTGGATGTTCTTGTGACAAGACTCCCTCAGGGCAAAGTAAAAACAACAGTATACAGAAAACCAACACACACTGGCAAATACATCCAATCATACAAGAAGCATGAAACAAGGAATTGTACTATCACTATGGAACAGAGCAAATGAGGTTTGTTCAGAAACCACTGATTTTGAAAAAGAAAAGATTCACTTAGAACAAATGCTTATGAAGAATGGTTATCCATCAGCAGTCATCAGAAAAACCTTCAATAGACAACATAAAGAGACACCAAAAGAGAAAACAGTTATTGGTATGGTAGTGCATCCATACATACCAGAAATGGCAGACAAGTTAAAGAAAATCTGCAGTCAATATATTATAACTGCTTTCCAAAGCCATACCACACCTCAAGGAATGCTTACTTCTACTAAACCTAAACTGGAAATGCTGAAGAATAAAAAACTGCATCTATGAAATATCATGTGAATGTGGACAGAAATACATTGGTGAGACCTGTTGCCCTATTGAACAGCGATTGAAGGAGCACAAACTAATAGTTAAAAGAGAAAAAACAGATGTGTATACCATAGCAGATCATGTATGCACTAATGACCATATGCTTAAGTGGGAAAATACAAAGATATTGGATAAAGAGGAAAAAATGCATAGATGAAAATTCAAGGAAGCTGCTCATATGACAATGGCAAATAATCCTATAAGTCAACCCAGTGTGGCAATACACAATGTATGGAAGCCTCTAATTAATCTTGCTCTGAGGAAAAAATAAAAAATAATTAGCCTCATTATAAAAAAAATTGAAAGACTCAGGAGGATTTGAACCAACCCTCATATATAAATATATCAAATTTCTACTATATATTGCCTTTGACAGAATAGCTTAGTTGGTAGAGCATTTGTCTTAAATTTCATATTCAAGAATCTAAAGGTGAGAGTTCAACTTCTAAGTGAATATTGTCACTGTGCATATAGGCCAGCAACACCTGAAGAAGAGTGAAGAATGATACTACTCGAAAAGTTGTGTAATTATTAACCTGTATTGCATATTTGTGTGTTATTACTAACAAGATGTTTGTATTTGGAAAGTTCAAATAGTTTAAATTTTTTCTATACATTCAATATTCACTCATAAATGATGGAAATAGTCCAACACATCACATTTTGTTGAGTATAAGTTTAAATATAATAAATATGATCAATAATAAACAATCTATGCAATCACAAAATTTAAACATTATTTCAAACTTGATCAAATTATATTGTAATCATCAGGCTAAGAAGATAATGAGTAAGTAGAACACTCACATAATGGCACAAATAAGTTCATATCTGAAATCATTATTCTACTATGAAAATTACCAAAGGTATCAATTCTAAGCAATTACAATTACTATCAGTATATTTCTTTACATTTGACTTCAATTTGAATTGCACATTAGATTCCAAATTTTGATTTTATCTTACTAATATTAATTCATAAATACACACTTCATAATAAAATAAAATAAATACTTATAAATAAGACATACATTCTCTTATGACATGGATAAAAGTAGAAATATTCCACTTCTTTTTTCATTAGTTTTATACTCTGGGATAATTATAAAATCAATGATTAAATGTTTTAAATTGTGGACTAAAAATGAACTGTATTTGATCCTTTTTTTAAAAAACACTTCATCCTATAATTGAATCATTGAACTTCTATCCCTTAATATTACTGTATTCTTACATATGACCTACACCTTGCAATTTCAGAGTAGATCTACTTTATCAAAACATTATACCTTAAATTTTAATGCATGATTCTTGATTCATTATTAATTATGATTATAATTTATTTTTCTTAATGTGATTTATTTCATTAATTTAAGATTAAATTTTAAATAATTTGCTAGCTGAGGATATAACATAAACATGAATGTAAACAGTACAACCTGTTTATGATAACTCTATAAGGTTCGTACTAAAGCTAGATCTTTAGATAAAGTTCAAAATCAATAATCCACAATACCTAAAACAATGAATAAGCATCTAGTATTTATGCAATAACAATATGATAAATTCAGTCATGGAAACAATACAATTTATTATCTAGTAATAATAGTCAGCTATATAGACATAATAATAAGTATATGAGAAAATATTTCTAAATGAATTTTCAATATCACATAAAATAACTTAGATATATATCAATTAAAGTTCATCCAAAATTTTATATACAGTTGACAAATGACTTATGTACTTACTGAACATTTAATTTTCAATTTGAAGATTTGAAAAACTGATCTGACAGAAATTTAAAATATCATGAAGTAAGCTGTGACACAGCTTTTCATGAATTTCTTTTTATAATATACTTTTAGAGCTCTAATCAGATAATTAAGCAGTCATTCTTTCCATTTTACTAAAAAATCAAATTTTTAGATTTGAATGGGAAGCTGCCATTGAATGTGCTTGTACAATAATAATAGGTAGTTGTATACTTGGCATAATGCGGCTGCTTGATAGTGTTGTTGCTTGCAAAAATAATGAAATGTTATGTTACAGGGCCGATAATTTTTTACTTTCTGTTCACCACCAATTTTTAAAAGTATTTTTAAAAAATTTATGAACAAATATTATTTTATAAATTACACTTTTGAATTACGCTATACATTTCAGTGCGTATTGCTGGCGTTCATGGGGGAGAGGGGTGAGTCCGATGATTTGTCTGATCCGTAGGATTGGCCAATACATGCACTAGTCTGAGTGAACTAAGCTAGCGAACCAAGCTTACAGTGCATAGCGCTGGAATATGCAGAGGGGGAGCTCTGATATGGTTTTGCTGATCCAAAGGAATGGCCAATACATGTACTAGTTCTGAGCAAGCCAAGATTTCAGCGCGTAGTGCTGTTTGTGTGGGGAGAATGTCAATGGTTTTGCCAATCCAAAGGGTCAGCCAGTACGTTCTAGTCTGAGCAAACCAAGATTATCATTTCCAAAACAACGAACAATGGCAGCCATTCTATTACTCTTGTAGCTTTTCTCCTGCAAACGTGCCTTTTTGCATGATTTATGTGAAATGCTTCAATGACCTACCCTTTTGCAATTGTTCTCACCGTCCAAGATGTATAGAAAAATAAGGCAATGGACGTATAATTATTAGTATGTAATAGTACATCAGGTAAGGTGTAAGATCCTTGATTCGAATGTACATAAAAACACTTATGGCCGGTTGAATTCCACACACCCTCACATCCTACAGTAATGATCTACGAAGTGTGCGCTATTTGCAGTGATGTAAAGCACAATGTGCATCACCATCTATGCCTGCTAATGGTTAATATAAACAGAACTGTCTTATAGGCTGTAAGTTGGGCTGTGTAAATGGCATATTTCTGTGTTTTTGCAGAGAAACTGTGACATCAAGCGGCCACATTACCGCAAGTACACAATTATCTAATAACATTCAATAAAAATATATTAGTTCAGCATACATATATGTAATATTAAGTTTAATCAAATAAACATGAAAACTCACATCTGCAAAACCAGTCTAATGAAGATGTTGCTTTCAGTCTTGGAGAAACCCTAGAAATATTTAGTTAGATGTGTGAAATACTAACTTCAAAGCAGGTTAATAATTTGATGAGCATGGCTTCCATTTGTCACCACCCTCTAAGTACACACAGAATAAAATATATATTTTTCTTGGCTGTATTTTTATTATACATCTTTTTCAAAGAAACATTAATAAAAATTTTTTCGTAATTGTTTTTCTATATATATTAACTGTGAATTATCCTAACATTTCCTATAATTGTACATACCCTTTACAGAGGAATTTTATCTGGAAAAATTTTAAATAACTAAATTATCTTTCAATTGTCATAGTACATTTAGTTTCATGCTCTTTAATACATTACTCTTTAAAAACAAATTAACTTTAATCCTATAATTAGTTCAGACTTTTCTATAAGCATGTTAAATTTAATTTGACAAAATTAATATGCTCTGTGTCTAGTAATTAAAATTTATTTTTATTTTTTTTAAAATTCTTATTTTATATATAAATAGAAGTTGTTGATTAAAAAATTTAAAAAAAAATTTTTTTTTTGAATGAATACAATTTGAATGTTTTATGTACATGTTCATGCACATATACATACATAACTAACATATAATACGAAAGAAATTATAAATGTTAGAAAATTTAGACATAGCAGCAAAACCTATTTTAACAATCAATGCTTAATTTTGCACTTTTTTTACAAAAAGGTGTAGATTAAAGAAATAATTATAACCATATATTAACTATACTTTTCATGACTGACTTCTTTCTATGGCCTCATGAGATGTTCACTTCAATGTTTTTTTTTTATAAAAAAGATTAATCATAAATTTTATATTAAAAAGACATCAATATAATGATAAAATTAAAACAAATATATACACTGGGTTTTTATTTGTTAGATGATTACTATTTTGAAAGTCAGTGTTTAAATTCATATTTTTAAAAAAGCTAAAACTCAGCCTAAAAGTAATAATATACTTGATAATATATATTTCTATCTATGTATGTTCAACTATGGTTATTTATATCAAGCTTCACAAGCAGGGAAATCTCAGATTAATGCTAAATTTTAGAAGTTCATACTTGTAAAAAACTACACATATTCCTAGAACATATGATAAATTTCAGAAATCTTTTAAATTTATTGATATTAAAAATATTAAATTGTGCAATAATGATCTTATAGCTTCTTTACATGTCTCTGAATTGTATGATTTTATATATCATCTAGAAACTATAAGCATCATGGAGAATGCTATGCATTAAATTTTGAAAAATTTCGAATAAAATTTAATGCAGATTTGTTAAAATTTATGTGATAATATTCCTTTAATATATTTTATGACAAATACTATAAAATAGGTAAACAACGAAAAAGATGCTTTAAATAATAGAAATCTTAATCATGTTGATAATACAGTGGAGCCATAATATATATTATATTCTATCACATTGTACATAGCATAGAATGGGTAATGATTTGTTGATAAACTTTAATTAGACTAGAATACTTATTGTTTACTGAATTGCAAGTGTACAATAATATTCATAATGCATATACACATAATATACATATTGTACCATTTATTTACATATGGTACAAACATATTGGCATTTGGTAAGATATTTAAAAGCTAAAAAAAGTAAATTTAGAGATCTTATTAAAAGATGCAATTTTAATTTTTTTTAGTTAGTGTAATTTTTTTAATTTTAAATATACAATGGAAGTTAATTTTTTGTGTCTTATTTATCTATATAATTTAATAAAAGTTGAAATTGGAAAGAATAAAAAAGCCACACAGATTACTAATCTAGATAAACAAAAAGAATTCCAAAAGTAAAGATTACAATTAGTAAAATCTTTTTAACCTTAATTAAAGATGGCAGAAAGAATTTGTAAAAAGAACTTTGTATTAGAAAAAAGAAAGGTGAATATATAAGATTATGCACTTACTTCTCATGATAACAATAATATGCACAAAAGCTCCAAAACTGGATCATGGTATAAAAAGAAGACAACTTCGATTCAGGTCTTCTGTTTGTGTCGTATAGTCTTTGAGTTTTAGAGATGATTTCCAGAGAATGACCTGGGGTAGTAAAATGCACAGGAATGCTTCTCACTTGTGGAATGCAGCTGGCATGCAAGGATAGAAACAAAGTATTGTGGACACCATCTTTCAGAATAGAGACCACCACAAAAGACCTTCTAGCTCCAACTATGGAACAGATCAGGAATATGAAGATGCCAGAAGGAGAAACCAATTAAATTTCAATGAGCCTAGGATCCCATGAATCTACACAAACTTGCCCATAAGCTAAACTATTTATATCCTGATTGTGACTAATGAACTATTTGCAATTTATAAGTTTATAATATAATTCCAATAAAGACATTCCCTGATTTATGAGATATTTTGATCCATGGATTGTTTTTATAAAGAGAGAACAGAAAGGAATGAATTGTGTTAATTATGTAATGTGATTATCTGGATTAATGTGCATGTCCTTTCTAATTAATAATAATTTATCATTAAATATTTTAATTGTATAATAAAAACCTTTGCCTGTAATATAAATTTCATCTGTACATTATTAATTTATTTATTTTAGTAGTAAGATATGAATGTATCAATTATCTTTGCACATATGGTGATTATTTAAGCCTCGGGAAAATTTCATTAACAAACTTTAAAATGGCAAAGAATCAAAATATCAACTCTTTAGTAATTTTCTTTTTAATTTACGATATGCAATGCAATGTGGTGGGTCAGCAAATTTTTATAGAATTTTGGCACTCTTGTTAAAATAAATAAAAAACTGATTCCGCCGGTAGCGCAAGTCATAATATTAAGTAATCTTAGGCTGAGTTAATCAGGAAATATAGCTATGCTTTTTAGAAATATGAAGATACACTTTTCTTCTTCATAGCTTGATTAATGCATGCATTCTAGTGCTCAATTGAAAGCTTATCAAAATGTAACAATGTTACAATGGTGCCAAAAGTGGGGCTTCAGAAAAATACAACTCGAGACATTTTGTAATGGTAAAGGACATCACACTGATGACCCAAAACACATAGCAGGAGAATGAATGAGTTTTTTAAAAAAAAATTTAAACTGGATTAAACAACTATAAATTTTTAATATGCCTATAGAAAACACGATCATGGCTGATGTAGATGTTAAGTCACAAGTGTTAACTGGGTAGTTGGATACTGGAGAGGAGAAAATAATAGCTGCTAGTCCTTTTACCCCAGTATGTAACAAGATCATTCATTAATGCCAATCAGTCTATTTGTAGCAGGGTTCCTGAGAAACAGGGGATGAATCAAGTTGTCACATGCCTGTAAAACTCAAAAAGATGAGCAATTGTCATATGTGCTTAGGACTTGGGCTTCTTACTGTTAGCCTTACATTTGTCCAGAAAGGACACAGATGAATGTGGAAATGTTTCATTCCCACCATGTTAGACCCTAAAATGTGGGCTTTAAAGCCACAAACAATTTGTGAATAAGTTTACAAAAATATATCAGCAACAGTAATACAAAAAAAAATCACAGAATATGGATTTAAAACTTAAGAATAAAATTAGTTCAAACTCCTATTTTATTCTCGTCCCCTGGCCCCGGTGATATTGTACCATTTATTTATATATGGAACAAACGTATTGGTATTTGGTAATATATTTAAAGACTAAAAAAAGTAAATATAAAGATCTTATTAAAATATGCAATTTTAATTTTTTTTTAGTTAGTGTAATTTTTTTTTTTTAAACATACAATGAAAGTTAATATTTTGTGTCATATTTATCTTTGTAATTTAGTAAAAGTTGAAATCAGAAAGAATAAAAAAGGCATACAGATTACTAATTCTGATTTAAAAAAAGAATTCCAAAAGTAAAAAGATTACAATTAATAAAATCTTTTTAACTCTAATTAAAAATAGTGGAAAGAATTTGTAAAAAGGAGAATTTTGTACTAGAAAAAAGAATGGTGAATGTATAAGATTATGCACTTATATATCATGATAACAATATGCGCAGAACCTCCGAAACTGGATCACGGTATAAAAAGATAACTTTGATCTAGGTCTTCTGTTTGTGTCGTATGGCCTTTGAGTTTTAGAGTTAGAGGTTTCAGAAGAATGACCTGGGGTAATAAAATGCATAAGAATACTTCTCACTTGCTGAATATAGCCTGCGTACAAAGATGGGAATTTATTGTGGACACTGTCTTTCGGAAAGAAGACCACCATAAAAGCTTCTAGCTCCAACTATGGAACAGATCAGGAATATGAAGATGCCAGCAGGAGAAACCAATTAAATTTCAATGAGCTCAGGATCCCACGAATCTACACAAACTTACCGGTAAGCTAAACTATTCATATGCTGATTGTGACTAATGAACTATTTGCAATTTATAAGCTTATAATATAATCCCGATAGACATTCCCTGATTTACGAGATATTTTGATCCATGGATTGTTTTTATAAAGAGAGAACAGAAAGGAATGAACTGTGTTAATTATGAAATGTGATTACCTGGTTTAGCATGCATGTCCTTTCTAATTAATAATAATAATTTATCATTAAATATTTTAACTGTATAATAAAACATTTGCTTGTAATATAATTTTCATCTGTACATTATTAATTTTAGTTATTTATTTCAATAGTAAGATATGAAAATATCAATTACCTTTGCCCATATGGTGATTATTTAAGCCCTGGGAAAATTTCATTAACAAACTTTAAAATGACAATGAATCAAAATATCAATCTTTTTTAAAGAATTTTTCTTTTTAATTTACGATATGCGATGTAACGCGGCGGGTCAATAAATTTTTATAGAATTCTGGTGCATAAGCCAATAAACATCACATGACCACCATCTCTTATGCTTGTGTATAACTGTTGTTAAAACAGGCAAAACTCACTATACATATCTTGCTGTGTGTGGCATACGTATAGTGAGTTTTGCCTGTTTTAATATTAAGTAATCTAGATTAGGCCGAGTTAATCAGGAAATATAGCTATGCTTTTTAGAAATATGAATGAAATACTTTTCTTCTTCATAGCTTGATTAACTCACGCATTTTAGTGCGTAATTGAAGGCCTATCAAAATGTGAAAAATGTTACAATATATAAATAAAAATTATAGTAAGCAATTAAAAAAAAAAAATAGCTATTAATAATAAACTGTGGGAAAACATTTATATATATTTTGCATTCTCTAAAAAAATAAACTTACTATGATGCACTTTTATTTTGTAAATAAAGTAAAAAGCAAAATGTCTGACATTCATCACAATTTAATATGCTCCGGGTGATATATATTTTTTCTCAAAAAGTATTTTCTCTTACAGAAGCATAACAAACTAATTTCATTATTAACAATCTATGACATTTTTAATTGTTTACTGTTTTTATGTCAGTATTAAATTTAAATATCTTCTAAAATTTGATAAAATGCTTAGCATAATGATTAGATACTATTTTATTACATAAATATTGCATATGAAATTCAGAAAGAACCATAAAAGAGAAATAAAATACATGTGCTGTCACAACATACCAAAAATATTTTATTAATGAATATAGTTCTTTACAGCACTGTGAGATGGAAAAATGGCAACTGGCATGATTTAAAATTTATTTATAATTATTTTCTTTTTTAAAAAATATAATCCTGTATGGCACTTAGAAATGGCAAATGATTGCACCAGAATCATAAAATGCATAAAATTTATATTTTTTTTGTTACTTTATATTATTTATGGCTTTATTGTGCTATATATAACAATGATATTATTTTTTGTTTATTTTGTTGAACATATTATTAAAGCTTTTTTATAAAACATAAACAATTTAAATAATCATGTTTGATCTATTAAAACAAAGAAAAGAGAATTATAAATCTTTTACAATTACATGGGTCTGGAAGAAATGATTGCTTAAACTATGAAATATTTGCAAACCTAATTAAAAAAGAAGATATATTTATTTTGTCACATTTATCAATGACACATGATATGGTGAATTTAAAATTCTTTTTAGATAGTAATAAAAAAATAATGTAATTATAAAATTGATAAAAATAAGTGTAAAACACAATATAAGATAAATTCTGCATTCATTAAATAAATTTAATAAGTCACATAATACTGATATATATCAAAATATTCAAAAGTGGAAATCTATCTTTTTAAATAATATTTAATCTGTATTTATGGGGAAAATATTCAATCTGCATTTATAAAAAAAAAACAAAAACCCAATATTCTATTTTATGGTCCTATACTATTTCTAGAAACAAAAATGTGATATTATTTATTAAATGATATGATGCAAAAAATCATATTTGTTGAATCAAGATGTGGATAAAAAAATTATACACTGGTGTATTTTATAAGAAGATTAAATGAATCTCATCCAGTTTATAACCTTATAAAAAGATTAAAAATAATCAGTGTAATATGACTTTAGATTCGATTGTAAAAAAATGTAATTTTACTTTTAATTCAGATCATATAAAAATATTGAATAAAGAGAGAAAAATTACAAGAGGTGATTCTTATAAACCATTTAAAGGTGATATCATAATCAATTGCCTTATATTGATCTATACAGTTTCAAAAAATTCACAACATCTGCTGTTTTTCTTTAGAATTTCTGTTGATGATTACACTGTAATCAAAGGGCTCCTACATAAATACTATATTATTATTGTGTATTTGTTACCATTATAGTTAAAAACTATTTTATGTATCAGGAAGTTTGTTTTTAGTTTTAAAATGATAAATGAATTATACAATTATTCATGTGTTGCTTTATTTAATGATTAAAGATACAGAAATATATTGTAGTCAGTCAGAAACTCAAGTCCATCTTTTTATAACAAATAAAAATTCAGTATGCATATACTGATTACATACACTATTATAGTAAAACTTGTTATGCAATGATTGTGTTTTGCAAATGACTCTCTAGATTAGCATAATCTATTACAAACTTGAGAAATATCATTGTTTATTAGATTTAGTGCAATACAATTCCCATTGCTAGACCAGCTTATAATGATAAAAAGTAAGTTGTCTTGAGTTCAGAATACTAAGATTTTGTTTTTTAAATTTCAGGTTTTTTGTAGAGGTAGTTAATGGGGATACCAAATATATAACAGTACTCGGTCCAGTCCCAATATGTACATTGATTAAGAGAAAATGGTGCCAGATTAAAGAAAAACAATAGGACTTCAGTTAAAAAATTTTCTAATGAAAAGAATCAGGTGATGTTATATTTTCAAATAAAATATATAACATTTTTTTATCGACTACATTAAAGTTTTCACAGTTAAAAAATGAAATTAAAAACAGATTTTCCAGCATCACATGTAAAAAAGCAGTTAACATTTAGGCTAATTATAGTTAGTACAATTAAATTAAATCAAATGCATTAGCTCTAGCATTTACTTTAAGTTGTCTTTGAAGAAGACAAAAGATTAAAATCAGTGTGAGAAACTGCAACTTACAATATTCTTCCATTCAATATCTAATGACTATTCACACTTACTTCAGTAGGGTAAAAAAAACTGCTCTTGATTAAAAGTGTGTTGGCGGCAGGAGTATCTACTACAACCCAAAATATCTATTACACACATAAAAAAATGACATTTTTAAAACAGGTTCTTAAAATAAACTGAAGTAATAAATATGTGACTAAACTCACTTCAAAATTCTTTATCACGCATCAAACTAAATTCCCCCTCCAAGCCATTCCAACTCTTGCTCTATTTTTAAATATCTTTCATGTACAACTTACATTTATCAGACTCTTTCAACATATTTGTCTAATTGCCTTTCCATGAAATAATTTTCCAATTCAATTCACTTTCTTTTAATGCATTTTTAAATAATTTTTTTCTATTTCTCTAATACTTTTAAAAAAATTGAATTTATATTCTTTCATTCTGTTCTAAATTTGCATTTCCAACATTCTCATATTTTCTTAATTACCTATATCTGTACTTAATATAAATTGAAGTCAAATTAAACATTCATAAAACTTCATTTTTAAATCAAAGATTTACATTTTTATCAAGTCTATTTATCCATCACATTCTCAATTTAATTTCCTTTAACATTATTTCCATAATCAATAATTCAACTTTTTAAATAATTAAAAGAAGTCATCAGCTAAATAATTTATTGAAAGCTGATCTTCAAAATCACTCTTACACATGGTCATGTTAATTAATTATTTGCTTACTTACAATATACTAATATTCTAATGAATGTAACAAATTCTTGAAGACAGATGACTATTTTACATAACCCCAAAAAAATTTTAATCAATAATTTTGTTTTGGTAGACAAAAACTTTTGTGTTATTTTAATGTTAAACAATTTATCAACATTATCAAATAATCAAAAGTAAACTATGTTATATCAATTGTACCAGGAACTCGACAGTATCATAATCAGTGAAATGACTAGCTTCATGACTTCTCAACAAATTGTTTTCTGCATTTTTATAATCACATAAACTACACTTAAACGTTTCCCTATTTGGGCTATTTTTTGCCATTTCTTGTTCATTTTGCTTAGTGTTAAGAGAATAATTCACATGAACACATGTTTTAAGTTTAATCAAATCATTATGAGAAACAATTTTATAATCACATAAAGTGTACTCAGCAACGTTTTCTCCACCAAGTGTTAAGGCATGCATCTTTGTGTCACCTTTTACAGTAGCACTGTATTTACAAAAAGTGCTGTGGATAAGGTTTTTTTCTGTATGTGTTATTTGATGCCTTTTAAAAGTATTTTTGTTTTCAGTTCTGTAATCACAAACATTACAAAGGAAATGTTTTTCATATGTGTGAGCAGC
This sequence comes from Epiperipatus broadwayi, assembly GCA_028023455.1. NCBI lineage: Eukaryota > Metazoa > Onychophora > Udeonychophora > Euonychophora > Peripatidae > Epiperipatus > Epiperipatus broadwayi. Next base: position 7,114,933 of record JAQFVV010000005.1, on the reverse strand, counting down.
ATATTTATGAATTTCAAAAAATTTTTTTTCAGAAGTCTTGTAATCACAAAAGGGGCACTGGAATGTTTTTTCTCCTCTATGAGTTTTTTCATGTACTTTCAAAGTATTTTTCCATGCAGTTTTGTAACCACATAAATTACAATGAAATGGTTTTATGCCTGTGTGAGAATATTCATGACTCTTTAAGCGAGATTTTTCAATGGTCTTATAATCACACAAGTTACAGTGAAACGGTTTTTCTCCTGTATGAGAATATTCATGAATTTTTAACCTGCATTTTTCAATAGTCTTATAATCACATAAACTACATTGAAATGGTTTCTCTCCTGTATGTGTTTTTTCATGCACTTTCAAAGTACTTTTCCATGCAGTTTCGTATTCACAAAAATTACAACGAAAAGGTTTTATGCCTTTGTGAGAATATTCATGAATTTTCAAGCGAGATTTTTCAATGGTCTTATAGTCACACAACCTACAGTGAAACGGTTTTTCACCTGTATGTGTTCGTTCATGTACAGTTAAACTAGTTTTAGCTGCAGCTTGGTAAGTGCAAGAGCGACACTGGAACGGTTTTTCTCCTGTGTGTGTTCTTTCATGTACCTTTAAATGTCTTTTAAGTGCAGCTTTGTAATTGCAAAAACTACATTGGAAAGGCTTTTCTCCTGTATGTGTTCTTTCATGTATTTTCAAGTTTTGTTTCAGTACAGTATTATATCCACAAACTTTACATTGAAAAGGTTTTATGCCTGTGTGAGAATATTCATGAATTTTTAAGCGAGATTTTTCAATAGTCTTATAATCACAAAAGCTACACTGAAATGGCTTTTCGCCTGTGTGTGTTCTTTCATGCACATTTAAACTGGTTTTATAAGCAGCTTGGTAATTGCAAAAGCGACACTGGAACGGTTTTTCTCCTGTATGTGTTCTTTCATGTATCTTTAAACGTCTTTTAGCTACAGCTTGGTATTTGCAAAAGCTACATTGAAATGGTTTTTCTCCTGTATGTGTTCGTTCATGTAACGTTATGTTTGCTTTCACAGCAGTTTGGTAATTGCAAACAGTACACTGGAAAGGTTTTTCTTCTGTATGTGTTTTTTGATGTTTTTTCAAATTACTTTTCCATGCAGTTTTATACCCACAAAAATTACAATGAAAAGGATGTATTTCTTCTACATGTAAATATTCGTGAATTTTTAATTGAGTTTTTCCATTGGTTTTTTGTCCTATATGTGTTCTTTCATGTATCTTTAAATTTTCTTTAGCAGCAGCTTGGTAATTGCAAAAGCTGCAGTGTAAAGGATTTTTTCCTGTGGGTGTTCTTTCCTCCATTTTCACATTATTTTTACACTAAAATTTTCATAAAAAAGTTTTACAGCAGTATGAAAATATTCATGAATTTTTAAATGGGTTAATTCAATATTCATCTAATCATGCAAGCTACACTGAAGTGAGTTTTGTTTTACAGAAGTTTGATAATTGCAATGAAAAGTTTTTACATGTATTAGAATATTCAACAATTTTTACATAATTTTCAGTGCTTTTGTAATAACACAACATTTAAACACATTTTTGCAGCCACTTAGTAACTTAATGCCTACAGTAGAAACATATTTCTCCAGTATGTGGTCTTGCACAGATTTTCAAATTGCTTTTCAATGTGCTTTTGTACTTACAAAAAAGGGTTTTTTCATCTTATGTGTCATCAGTTTTTAAATTATTTTTCATGGCAGTTTTGTAACTATCCACACTGTAACCAAATGTTTTTTCTCCTTTATGTTTTCACTTCTGAACAGTACTTTTTATTGGCTACCTTATAATTATGTAAATAACAATGCAAGTGAACTTCATTTCTTTAAACTATTTTTAAAAACAGTTTGAAAAAAAAATACAATAAAATGGATAATTAATTCTCAACATGTTTTATAAGTATATAAACTGCAAGGAAAAGATTTTTCTTATGCATATATTTGTTTTGTGAATTTTTAATTTATGTTTAATAGTAGCCCAATAGTCACATAATCTGAAATTGGAACAGTAGTTCTCCTGTATTGATGCTTTGACACATTTTTAAAGAAAAATATATAATAAAATTATAATTATATAAATTGCAAAGCTAAAGTTGTTTTTGGTATGTATTCATTCATGCTTTTGAAATTTAATTTTCCTGGCTAATTCATACTTTTGCAACCTCCCTTAAAAAAATTTCTCCAGAATGTGTTCTTTCATGCATTTTCACATATTTTTTACAGTAGTTTTATAATCACTTCAGCTACATTGAAAACATTTTCTTTCTATATGTGTCCTTTCACGGATTTTTTTAACCTATTTTTAATAGCAGTTTTGAAATCATGCAAGTGCAATGAAAACATTTTCTACACTATGTCTTCTTCCAAGAATTTTCCAACTTTTTCCCTGAGTTACATATTGCCATGATGAGATTTTCTTTTCTCTGTGTTCTTTCATGCACTTTTAAACTATTTTACCTCAAAAGTGCTAGTGATATATTGCAAAATATTATTCTCTTGTATGCCTTCTTTAATGGATTGTAAAGTCACATTGTACAACAACCGAATTATAATCATAAATACTATAATGGTCAGATTTTTCTAATGCATGAATTATTTTATAGAATTTAAACTAACAAATTTCTGTACCTTAAATCAGACAAATGGCACTCAAAAGTTTTTTTCTTCTTTACATACACTTTTATGCATTTTAAAATACTAAATAAAATCACTGGGCGCAACAGTTTTCATTCACAAATATAGATAAAAAAACTTTTATCTAAACTAAATTTCTTTATTTATCAGAAATATTTTGAAATAAATTCATTTCAAACAAAGTTACTTTTTACAATAATTGATATTGTAAGAGCGATATTTATAAATATTTTAATATTTAATTATATAATTGAATAGTTTTGACATTAAATTATGAAAAAGGCTAAATAAAAGATATTTATTTTGAATGAATGTTTAATTAAGTTTTTTTATTTAAATAAGTTAATTTAGTATTAAAATCATTAAATGCAATTTAGGAAAAAATATTTATAGATATTTTAGTTAAATATAATGTGTTTTTTTTTAAAAAAAAAAAACATTTTAATCATAAATAATTTGGAAGAAAATATTCCTTAAAATCACATTTGTTTCTCATTCACAGACTCTCAACAACTTTCATAACTGAAAATATTTATTACTGCTCAAAAATATTAACTCTATCATTTATGCGAACTGGACGGTCTCAATTTAAATGTTTCTTACAATTTTATAGTTCCAATATTTGGATAACATTTACCTTTATCCTCTCTATATTTCAAAATATTTAAAATTTCAAATTTTAAAAAATATTTTCTAAAAATACAATTCATTTATTAATTGTCTATAATGGGACTTTTACTTCTATTCACTTGTAACTATACAACTTTTAATTTTCAATGAATTCTTTCCATATAAATATTTTTTTATCAAAATGATCAGCAATTTATAAAAATGTTGATACATTTCTTCCACATAACATGATTATTAATAAAGATGATACCAAACTGTGATCAAAGTCTAGACAAAAAGGTAGTTAAAATGATCAGCAAATAATCTTACTGTGTCATACTTCTAACAGTAAATGGGTATAAATTTTTGAAGGTAGGTTTCTTCAAAATAGCTTGTTTCAGCTTCTATCATTATAAAAATCGAGGTTTATAGAGCACAATCATTGATTTTTAGAACTGCAGTCATTTTGTAGTGAGAATTAGGACCAACCTAAATAAAAAAAAAATACTTAAAGCAGTGTTAAAAATGTTTTATATAAAGCAATATATTTTTTTAAAAAAAAACAATGATTATTCTTTTGAAAAATATATTTAAAAAAAATTTGCATCAAAATATAAAATAAGATGTAGGCATACAGAATTAAATTATACTAAATAAATTTAGATGGATTTGTAAAAACAGAAATTCAAAAAATTTACACTAAAACTTTTTTGGTTAATAGACATTTCATGCCAATAATATGATCCTAAAATAAATAATAATGTTCAGAAAAATGTAATGAAAGACATTTACCAAATACATAAATACAAAATTCAAAAAGTAAATTATATTTCATTATTTTTATTTAAATTGCAACTCCACAACTTTTCTAACTTATATTTAATACATGCCAAAATAGAATTTCATTTTACATCACTCTATCTTTGAGCTATGGATGTAATCATGTAATTTAATCAGAAAGAATTTATATCCCTATGCCCATGTGCTGGAGTGTTGTTATAATAGCTCAATGATGTTTCATTGAGTACAGAGAATAGTCTCAAACTAAAACACAAGACAGAGATTTTTAAAAGATAAGAGCGCATCTTATTTTTGTACCTAAATTCAATTATATAGGCCAATCTAAAGCATCTCAGTTTGAGAGCATAAAGTTGCTTTATTATTCACTATACATCCACTAATTTCTTTCTACTTACTAACATTCATAAAATTTTTCAATTAAACTATGTAATATTTAATTTTATTTGCTAGCACAATGATTTATGTAATTTAATCACAATTATAGTGTGTGTGCATAATGTGTAAGTCGTTTCTGATTAAATTACATATGATCTCAGCACTAGTAAATAAAATTGAATATTTCAGGTAATCATGTATAGTTAATAGATTCCAGATGTCAATGCCAAAATGATCCTTAAAATATTAGCTGTTCATTGACTTTCCTCTGGAGGCTACAGTGCCAAACTATGTTCCCATGAATTAAAATCCAACAGCAAAAACTATCCTGGCAAATAATTTGACAATAGTATCCAATTACTTTTTTACTCATGTGGATTGTTGTGTAAAATCAATCTTTTATTATTAATGACTGGCACACTACTTATCACTGATAGATAGATACATAGAATTGTATATATCTAATTAGCTACTGAAAAAGGAATCAGATTCAACATAGATAATGTAATTACAACAAATAATTTATTCTTGTTAAAATAGAAAATAAAATTAAAGAGAGAAAAGAATGTATTATATTTAATAAATCATTTACCATTTCTTCAGTAATATCAGAAATTCAATGTAAAAACCAACATGAAATACCATTTCTATCAAAATATAGGTGTATCACATAAAAACTTTTTTATGAAGTACAAAGAATCATTACTAAATGCTAGGAAGAATAAAGCACAATAAATGAAGTTTACTGTCCAACAGAGGTATAATATCTATTTATATAACTCATCAAATAACCAATTTCATAGACTTAGTTTTAGATATGAATACTAAGTGAATATTCAATTCAAATTAATGTTTGAGAATTCACAAAGAAATAAACTCATTATGTAATGACAAAATGAATGTGAAATAGAAAGACAATTATCATTATAAAGTAATCGTTCATCATGTTATTAATTGGTCTTTTAAAATATATATGCTTAAAGTTTCTGACCATTAGTTAAAATTTTACCCATGACATATAATAAATTATGACTATCCTATGCTACATTGAGGTGATGAAAATACTAGTATATAGATATCTATACCAGCAATAATATGAATTAGTTTAGAATCAAAACCATAATTATTTTTGATTCCATATTTAACTTAAATGCATAAAAAAAAGTATCTACATACATGAATGCATTAATTTCCAGCCACCCTGATTCATTATTAATGAAAAGAAAACAACTCATGCAGATGTAAAGGTTATATTAATTTACCATTTGGTGGCCATAATTTCTCAGGCTTAAGATAGATGATTCAAATTAATAGGTGAAGAGAATTGTCCATGGAAACACATTTATCTATATTAAGGATTTATTACTGAACAAACTATCTATTATAATAAAAATAATTATTAGAATTTAATGTTTCTTTAAACTACTGTTTAAAAAGTTAGCCCAAGAAATAATTACGTAATTACACTCACTTCAAAATGCTTTGTCACATTCAAACTAGATCACTATTTCTGAGCATGCAATATCTCTCTTTCACCATTTACAGATATCAGTTTTTTCAAACATTTTTAAAATATGTTCTTTACATAAAATAATTGCCCAATACAGTTCCTCTCTTCTTATTGATTCCTTAATAACTTTTGTTTTCATTAATTGTCAAAAATTTTAATTTGTATCTTCATTCTATTCCAAGTCCATACCTACAACACCTCTTATTATTTTCTACTTGTCTATAACTATCATCAATATAAAATAAACTCTAAATATGCATTAAGTTTCTTTTTAAAATCTCATATTAAATAACCATCATGTAATATTTCACTAAAATCTATCAAATATGTATAATTCTGGCTCTAATATTTTTATCACTATTTATATCATCAATCATCAATTTTTAAACTTGCTGCATACTATAAAATTAATTAACAGTTATATAATTTATTATAAATACACCTTCAAAATCTCTTGCAAATCTGATAAATAGTCACATTAATTTTTTATTGTGTGTCACTACAATATGACACAAACCTTTCCTCAGACCTTCTAACAAATTAGATAGAAACCATATGTGAGAAATATGATTCTCAACATAAATGTAATAAATTCTATCATATAATTAGAATTATCATACAACCCATGCTCTGGCAAAAAAAAATTGTTGACTAAGAGTACATTCCAGCATATAAGTTTTCTACCATAGAAAGAAATTCTAATCAAAGTTCCTTTGTTTTGGTTTTTTTTAATCACTAGAGGATTAAAGTATGTATCATTTATGGCTATTCTGAAATTTTTAACAGCATTATCAGGTAGTTAAAATTAAATGTAATTTATTTTTCAAATGAAGTGTATAATAATCACAAAAGTCTAATAATCAGTGAAGAGAATAGCTTCATGAGTTTTCAAAATGCTATATTCAGTCAATTTGTGATCACAGAAGTATCACTTCAACAATTCGATAGTAACAAAGCACTTATGTGTATTATATATACAGTGTATCCTTCACATTATATTTAAAATTTTCACAGTTATATGAAGTTCGCACATCCGACCAGCTTAGATCCATAACAAGTTCCCACCATTACTGATTCAGAAAGAAATCTAATTAATCTAATCTCAGAGTTCTTACACTAATCAAGATTCTCCAACCCAATAAGGAAAATTATATTCTTCATATCTCAGGTTCAAGTCCTTAAACAATTCAAAACAAAACAACACTCTCCATATAGTAGTGCCATCTTGTGCTAACAAGAGCAATCAATGGATGCCAGAAGGCTTGTGCATAAAATCCCTATCTAGTGCCTACTCATCCAACATCCCCAGACTAGTTTCTGGCTTGTGGCCTTCATCAGTGAGGAGCCTTGGATCTGAGAGCACTGCACCTAGATCTTAGGATCTAATGCAACCCTCCAGCACCCACCTTTTAACTCTATTTAACTACAAAACTATGAGAATGAAATTGAAAACACTATTAATATTTTCAATCCAAGCTCAATAGCTTATATAGTCATATGAGATAGTGATCATGTGATGTTTAGAGGTTCAAGTCCTATAAGTGAATGTATTCTAGAGAATATAATATAATCCAGATTCCTGATAGCTTAATACAATAAATAATTTTAATTTTAATAAACAATGATGAGACTAATATTTATTAAAAGATCTTTTCAATCATCATTCATGATTGGTAAGTAGAAATTGGATTTTGTTCATACCCATATGTCATACTAAAGGATTTCTTATGATCCAGCTTAAAAGAATACAATAAAATATTCTTCACTGTAGATGTTATTTAAATATCAACAACATAAATTCTAATAAATAAATTGACTTCAAAAATATATTTTTATATTTAAAAAAAAAAACCCCAGTATATTTATGTGATTGAGAGATCCAAAGCCTGATTTTAATAACTAAAGCAATATTTTATTAATAATATAAAGTTTGACATCTATAAGAAATTATAATTTTAATATGAAAATAATAATACAATGGTTTTAAGATTTTGACAATAAATTGAAAGACAATCAGAAAAACAACTTGTAGGCTATGAATAGAGAAAGCTCTCACATTTTATTTATTACCTCAGCTTTCTTTCTAATATGACATAGTATGGAAAAAAATTTAATGAATTGATAAATAAATATTACCATCAAGGTTATAATCTTGAATTTGTAGAAAATGCATGATTTCATAAGCACTTAATATAATTAAATTTAAACATGGAATATTTTATCATGATTTCAAGCATTTCAAATATGTATATATGCATAATCAACAGTATCAAAATACTAAACTATGCTGATAATATCAAGAGCAAAACAAAACCATAGTTGGTATGATGCACGACAAACATTCAACAGCCAAAATAAAGACAGGGTTTAAATGTCACATGACAAACATTTTCATCAAGTACACCAGCAGATGATATAGTAGGTAAACAATGAAATAGACTCAAATTACACACTTGACTATAAGTATAAATAAAGAATTAGGACCTTAACCCTAATCCTAAACACACTGATTATGAATAACCATCATAAAAACTTGCTAAAAACATAGCAACAAGCTACATGTCACCTAGGACATAATTCATTTCCAAGGCATAACTAGGACAATATTTGAAAATAGCTTTGGCAAAGAGACTTGTATAACAATAATAAACATATGATATGAAAAAACAATAAAACATAGGATATTATCAATAAAATAATTATTAGGCATATGATTTATGGCTTAACAATTAAATGAGAAAAATACACCAACTCCAATAATTCATTTATTCCACATTCATTTGATTACATTACAACACAAAAAAATACTCCGAGTAACACCAATAACATATAGCATAAATTATACAGAAATTATAAGCATATAATATTATAAGCATAAAAAAACATATAAATAAAATTAAATCTAATATTTATATTTTTATATTGCCTTTTTACCAGCTTAAAAGTTCTTAAGTCTTGAAATCATATTCCCATACCACTATTTGAAGCACTAAAGTTAGAATGATGATTCCAAAAAAGAGTAGAATATTTTAATAACACATTTTGAAGATAAGTAGGAAAAATTGGAGGCAATTGAGTTAAATACTGACATAAAGTAAGCCATTCAAAGTAAAAATATAGCAATATTATTTCAGCAAGACGATGTACAAATAATGTTATTTCCTTCAGAGCAATGTATGATTTTAAGCAGTGAATAATTTTTAGGGCACAACATAAACTTTATAAGTAACAAATGAGCACAGAATTATTTCAAGCAAATATAAAGTTGAAATATTGAGTAGTTTATAAAGAGCATAATAAATTCCTTCAAAGCAATATATAATAACAATGAAGTTTGAAGATAATGCATACATCGTAAAAAGCATAGCATTAATTTATCTTTAATAGCAAGTAAAACATTCCAATAAAATATATATAGCATGAATATTTAGAAAAAGCAATACAAATTTTATCGAGAGCTTAATCTCATTTCAGTTGAAAACAATATAAATATTTTGAAAGCATTAAAATGTTAATAAAAGCAATTTTATTTTATCTGTCATAATAGGTAAAAATATCCAAACAAAAAATATATTTCAGCATAAATAATCATTTACATTTCATAGTAAGTGAAAAACTTCCAACAATAGGTAATATATTTCAAAGCATAGGTTTTTATCTAATGATTTTCATAAAATATTTGAAATGATAAACAATTCCTGGAAATATAAATACTTCCATTTGCAAATTCTAGACATTAAAATAAACATTTTATTAATTTTTAAAAAATTTAGCACACTGTTACTGTTCATAAATGTCATTTTAAATTACAAAATTATAGTACTTTATTTCCTTAATAAAGCAAATGCATTTAAATTTCCATAGTTATTATATTACAGTCATTTCTATTGTATAACATTCTGCAAGATCGTATTATAAACAGGATTCCAGCTAAATGAGAATAGTTATAATAATTAGAATAATGCAAATATTGATTTAAATTAAGAGATAGGGTCATGTGATCTATGACTTATTTTGACTATTGATTTAAATTAGATGTCAAAAACAACATAGCAATTTATTCATATAAATAAGCACAGTTCAGGTATTCAAAAATGTTAATAGCTTTAAGCCCAATTAAACTTTCAGCATGGATAAGCAATAGATTAAAAGTTAATCAATAGGTTACAGCAACATTATTTCATATACCTTGGTGCAAATTACTGCTGCGATAATGCTGTGGGATGGCTTATCATTTTTGTTAACAAGTTGTTTTAAGAATTTCCTGTGTTATATACTTTGGAATATTGTAGTATGATGATGGGCCCAGACCAGAAGCTCAAGGAGATATTATCTTAGCCATTCATGGCTTAACGTACCAGAATAATAAGCTAATCATATTAACACATGGTGATATGATGCAGAAAAATGATGATGTGAGTAGGAACAAGTGGTAAGTTGTTTGAATATGATAAGTCAGGTGCTATATGACTAAATGATTGGCATGGAAGGGTTTTTTGTAATAAAAGTACAAAATTGACATTAGCTCCAAAATTGTCTCCCAGATTCTTGCTGTAGATTAGCAATTTGGAAATATTTCATAGACAAAACAAATCAGATATCTGTATATAGAAAATAGGGTAATAAAAGTACAAAATTGACATTAGTTCCAAAATTATCTCCTAGAGTCTTGCTGAAGATTAACAATTTGGAAATATTTATTTATAAAATAATATAACTACTAAATATATAATAAAAACATCTATTAAAAATTAAACTTATTATATAATACATAGTATCAGTTAATAAAATAAATCACTGAAATGTTACATGATTAAAAATAGTTTTGAAACAATAATTATTTAGAACGCATTTATTAAACAATTCCCATAATATATATCTCAAAATATAGCCTAGACAACAAAAAACAAATTTATTATTTAAAGCACAAAAGAACGCATTCCTACTGATAAAACAGAATGCTAAATTATTGCAATCTTCAAAAAAGTTTTAAAGAGATATGTATCTATTATTACTACTTTTGATAATTAACTCAAAAAACACTTACAAATCCATATAGACTCTAAACACAAATTTATTATTGAAAAATACACATATATATAATTTACTATAACAATCACATGATCACTATCTCATACTAGCACATAATTGTTACTAAACAATTCAAAACAAAGCAAAACTCTCCATACAGTAGTGCCATCTTGTGCCAACAAGAGCAATCAATGAAAAAAAGCCAAAGTCACCAAAATGTATGGGTGCTGAATTGAGTTCAGACCCATATGACTATATAAGCTATTGAGCTTGGATTGAAAATATTATTGTGTCTTCAATTTCATTCTCATAGTTTTGTAGTTAAGTAGAGTTAAAATGTGGCTGTTAGATAGTTGCATTAGATCCTAAGATCTAGATGCAGTGCTCTCAGATCCAAGGCTCCTCACTGACGAAGGCCACAAGCCAGAAATTAGTCTGGAGATATTGGATGAATAGGCACCAGATAGGGATTTTATGCACAAGCCTTCTGGCATCCACTGATTGTTCTTGTTGGCACAAGTTGGCACTACTGTATGGAGAGTTTTGCTTTGTTTTGAATTACTATAACAAGTTAAATTCAAATCTACTATTCCATGCAGTCTTAACACATCTTAAAGACTATGAATAATCAAAAATTTTTATAATAATCATTAAATTCAGCAACTTATAAACTGAACACATAAAAAATTTATTCCAAATATTAATTCCAACGTTATTTTGAAATAATGTTTAATTTCAAATCAAAACAAAGTTGCAACAATCACTCTTTTATAACAAATGAGTATATTTTAACAATATTTATACAAAAATAATCTATTAGCATATATTAAATTCAAGTCAATGCAAAATACAAATGCAATAAATTTTAAAACAAAATTAAAAATCAAGGTAAGCATTTATTAACAATACGTCAAAATGAAGAATGCTCAGAATATTTTTATTTTTATCAATAATTTAAAACTGACACTCCTGCAATGCACATGGGGACATTCTTAATATTACCAATTATGTTTAGCATCAAAATGAAATAACAACATAAAACAACTTTTATAATTCAGCAAGTTCATTTATTTGTGCTGGTGAATGTTAATATTAATAACAATATAAATGATAAATAAAATAATAATTGATATAATAATAGTTAGCTGTAATTTTGGGACAAGAATTACTAACACGTATGTGTGGTAATACTTCATTCTCATGTATTACAGTTCCATTAATTAGTTTTCTTAATTCTTATACACTTAAATCTATACCTTAAATATCCTTAACTCATAATTATTTTCCATAAAAGTCAATCACATTAGTCTTTTCACTTTCAAAGTATTTAGAAACAAAAATTTGGCTTTAACCTAGCTCTGCCTTTTTCTTCTTTCTAAAAAACTTCATTAACCCTAACTTAATAGTTCTTTTCAATTCACATAATCATTTCCAAGTGACTCATATGATCTTTTTTTAGTTTCATTAATTAGCATAATTTACAATTCATTTTGGTTGATAGGCAAATTTTTTGGTCCTTCAATTTGCAGCTAAAACAATGGCAATGTACTGCATTCACTCTAGAAAATAGTATTAAACTTTTCAGGTCTTTGGTGATTTTTCGAACACCTAGGAGCAGATTCAGATCTTCTTTCATTATGATCTGTATTTAGTCTACTTGATTTTCTGTTCTTGATGATAGATTATCATCACTTAAATCCGCAAATCCTTGCTTGATCTGTTATTGGCATAAACATCCTTATTAAGGAGCGGTTCCTTGTATTGGATAATTGAAGAGGTTTCTCTACAGTCTTCACTTATCCTAGATTCTGATTTAGGATTGGCTAATGAATATCTATTATCATCTTCATTCAATGCTTCATACCAAAAAGTATGTAGGTGATTTACATATCTCCTGACATGTAATCCTTTTTCAAGTTTAAAATCTCTGATAATCTGATACAATTTCCATGACAGTATAAAAACTCCATATCTTTTTTATTAGATCTCTTGACGTTATACTCTTACCTATTATACATGTTCCTAGGTTTGCATTAGTTTTCTTCTTCCAAAATACATTTTCCTGTTAATTTCTGAATTGCTAATAACTTAGTTAAATGCATAAAACTCTTCTGTCATAACAATAACTCTGGTGTTTTATTGTTAGACACATTCAATAATACTAAAATCTCCATATCATAACTGACATTTTAAGGCATAACTTAAAGCATTATACCACTTTTTCAGCAAATCCATTTCATGCTGGATAGAACAGAGTTAAGATGTGTCATATCACTTTATCTGATAAATATTTTTCAAAAACTGTAGAAATAAATCCTGTTCCATTGTCTATTACTATGATTTCAGGATAACAATAAGTAGTGAAAAATAATTGGGAACTTTTATGATACAATCTATATTAGTAGCTTTTACAAGCTTGTATTCATTTCAATGAGAATATGAATCCACTACACCTAAACATAGGTATCCATTCATAGGACTGGAAAATTCTATATAAATGTGTTGCTATGTATTTTTAGTCTTCATTCACTTTATATATTTTCTTGGGTTTATCTTCCAAAACAACCTTCACTTCTGGATTATAAATTTCCATTTCCTAGCATTATTTTCATGCTTACTGCCCCAGATTCATTCCATGAGTATGCAATGCTCCTGCAAACCTTTTTTTTTCTTTTTCTCAATATATATTCTGAGAGGGTTGAACCAGTTTCGATCTAACAATGGGTTTATGTTCCTTTTCACAATAAATAATGGTAATACTTTGTCTAATGTTGATTTTTACTGGAATTAATACTTTTCTGCATATGTGTATTTTATTGTCATTGATGTTTGGGGCTAATATGTCTTTTCCATGTTAATTTTATTCCATTCTCTAAGAGATAATATAGATAGCTCTGTGCCACTGTCAACTTCCATGCTAATTTTATTATAATAGGTGGTCAGATCAAGAATAATCCGGCCATTATCTGTATACTTAATTGTTTTCATATCTATGTTTTTCCAAGCTGTACCTCCCCCTGATTTAAAGTTCGGGTATAATTTGGCTTTTATTATTGTTATCCTTATTTTTACAGATCTGAGAAAAATGTCCTTTGATGTTACATATACCGCATTTTCCTATTTTATATTTACACAACTTTTTTGTGGATCCTTTGCTTCACAACAATAATATATCAGGTTATTCCTAGGAAAACTTTTGTAGATGCCTTAATCATGTATATTTTATTTATATTTGACAGGTTTTTCAGTTCTCTCATTATAGCTTGAAATTCCACACATTTTCTACTACCATCTCATGCAGTATGTATTTTGCAATTGCCATCATATATATCAAATCCCCTTAACAAACTTTTTCTATGATTGTGGTTTGACATCCCATAAAAAACTGACCTAACAACATATCATCCAGATCTGCAATATTGTTTAGCCAATGTTCCCAATGCCAAACTATATTCATGATAGTGCTCATGAGGTAATTGTTTCCACATTTTAAGTACAAGCGGGCCAACCATTTTGACACTTCTGGTAGAAAATATAGTTTAGAATTTTCGTTAATTCTTTATACAGTATATTCTGTAGAGGCATCAGATCATAATTGTTTTGCTATCTACAGAACATCACTACTATCAAAAACATATTGGGAAAACTTTGTCTTTATCTTCAATTTTATTTATTAATAGACAAGTAACACTCGCTGTGTTCTACATATATGTTACATGCTATTGAATCATTTATATCAAATTCACAAAAACTATGAGTTGGTACAGCCACCAACATACTTGCTATATTTCTCTGCACCAATTTACTATCACTGCTCCTGAAAAAACAAGTTTGATTGTTGACTGCACCCTTCTGCCATGTAGACAAAAGTATTCTTCATATTATCAGACATGTCAGCATAAAAATAAAATAACACAAAACAACTTTCATAACTAAGCAAATTTATTTATCCATGCTGATGAGTGTTAATATTAATAACAATGAGATAAATAAAATAATAATAAAAATAATAAGTTATCCCTAAACTTTGGTATCAAAATTACTAACATGATAGTGTGTGTAAATAGTTCATTCTTGCACACTGCAAATATATATTACAGACTATTAATTAGAGTTTCCTTAATTCTTACATATACAAGTGTATAAATTAAGTATCCTTGACTCAGAGTTATTTTCCATTAAAGACAATTAACACATAACGTCTTATCCACTTTGGTCTGCCATTTTGATTTTCACTTTTAAAGCATTTATAAACGAAAATACGTTTTTAACTTAGCATTGCCTTTTATCTCCTTTCGACAAAACTTCATTACTCCCAAGTTGCCAATTCTTTTCAACCCATAACTAACTTGCAACTGACTCAGTTTATCTTTTTTTCGTTTCACTACTATTCATTTTCTTTTTACAGAAAAATTTTCTAGAATGCACTATTTTGTGACTAAGACAATAACAATATACTATCTGCAGGTATTTTATAACTTTCAATAATAAACTGTATTTTATAATATATATATATGTTCGCATAAAGACTGTTCAACTTCTAAATACCTTATATATTAGTATTATAACAAACAATATTCTTTTAAGCTTTAAAAGTTTGAATGATTGAAATAGCGCACTTAATCACGTTGTATACTATTGAAATTTTATCGTAAGTCAAGTATAAAACAAAGTATATGACTATAAACTATTGTAAATAATGAATACAAAAAAATGTCCATCTAGCTCAATGAAAATTCATTATTTTCAGCAATTCAATTACATTTTTAGCTCAAAGAATTAAATAAATTTATATTTAATGCGAAAATGTAATGAATAAAATACCATAAAAATACAGACTTTTCAATAGATTAACATTTAAAAAAGGTTTTGAAAAAAAAAAAAATTTAAATACTGTATACATTTTATAAATTTAAGGCTTATCTAAAATTAAGCTTCGGTTGTAGTTGACAACTATATTTATAAATAAAAATTCATACAATATTATGCAAACTTACATAAAGGTAAATAATAGTTCATCACTAGAAATTATAATGGATTAAGAGAATCTTATCTCAATTATAAAAATCATTTATTTTACGCTCACAGAAATTTACGTTAAAAGCGTAATTTGATTTTTTTATTGCGAACATATCTTGCCCTCTTGTGGCTAAATTACGAAGAATTATTATATAGCGGAATAACGTAAAATTTGAATAGTATACAAAATTGTAACTAATTGAGTTGAATATATTTAAATAAACAAATATATAATACATAAATTGTAGACAATATATTACAAAAGGAGAAACGTTGATTTTTCTTTGAGACTCTAAAACACCAAGCAAGATTTAGACTTATTGTTCTCCCTCTCTTCCGTTCTTGACGTTGTATCTATTATTATTATATAAATATTCATATAGTAACCACACATATATAGGTTGTTCACTGACATGTACCAATCAGTGTATGAAATTTACTGACTTTTTAACTCTGAGTTTTGTATCAAGAAATACCATGGTCTTCTCAGTTTGCCTGATAGTTCTATAACTGAAATATGAGTTAAATTTCTTGAAGACAGAATGAATACGTGGGTGAATGAATATTTTAAATTAGATATTTACAATGATGACAGATAAACTAAATGTTGGTTCTTATTCCCAAGAAGATGTAACGTCACCAGCCAAGACAGAGATTGGCTTCTGAAGGCAGATGTAGTAGAATCTTTTGATTATGGAACCAAACTAACAATCGATGACAAACTTTTATTTAGGTAGTTGCATATCATTTTCAAGTGAAGGAAGATTGCATAAATTGCGAGAACTAACTAATATTAAATGGAATATTGTTGGTTTTTCTGAAGTTTGAAGAAAAGATGATGATATGATTTATAAACGATGTATATTTTATTACAAATGCACAAATATTGGAAACACAAGGGATATA
This sequence comes from Epiperipatus broadwayi, assembly GCA_028023455.1. Classification (NCBI taxonomy): domain Eukaryota; kingdom Metazoa; phylum Onychophora; class Udeonychophora; order Euonychophora; family Peripatidae; genus Epiperipatus; species Epiperipatus broadwayi. The sequence goes on along the minus strand of JAQFVV010000005.1, from coordinate 7,098,022 downwards.
CGGGATTCATTATAATAAGAATTGTAATAATATTATGAGTGGATATTAATGATATATTAATCAGAGTAGCAAGATTAAGTATTCAAATGCAGATAATTCAGTTTATTCTTGAAACAAGTTTTTATTATGATGAAGAAGTGGACAATTTTTATATGAATATACAAAATGCATTTGATCAAAATAAGAAACATTTTAAAATTAATGATGGGAGGATTTAATTCCAAAATTGATAATCTATTGACAGATGATAGTGTTGTGAGTAAATTTGATTATAGTGATTGAAATGAAAAGTACAGATTTGTAGAGTTTACCAAAAAAAAAATTCATAATGTTTATGAATTTTTTTTTTTAAAAAAAATGGTGGGTGGAACTTAACATGTGGAAGTATCTAAATAAAGGAACAGCAAAATTGAATTATATTTTGACTACAAGAAAATATGAACTTTATGACTAATATTCTCAATAAATTCAACACAGGAAATGTTCGTTGATTAGTAAGATGTGAGATAATACATGTTAATGCAAACTAGGGAGATAAAAATTATTAGAGAAACAGTATTATTAGCTTATATTCATAATTTTCAGAAATACTGAAATGAATTTAAATTATGATCTACAAATCATTTAAAATTTTTAATACATTTTGAAAATTGTTCTGAGTTGAATGAAATCAATATGAAGATAACTGATAAACTATTAAACAGCCATTTATCAGTACATTTTTTACTGAGATGAGACAGTATGAAGGAAAATAGAATAGGAAAATTTTTTTAAATGATCAATTAAAAAGATTATTTTAGCTTTACTACTCTAAAAGTTAAACTCATTAATACTATAATCAGTAACAATTGTATGACTAAATACTTAAATTTATCAAGATAAACATTATGAAATTACAGATATAAAATGAAGCTATTACTATCTTATAATATTTATTTTAAAATGACAGTTGTATAAACACTTAATTAGCATTTAACAATAAAATGTACTTACTTACTGAAAAGTTAAACTGTTAAATTTTTTAAAAATAATACATATTCACAAAACTCCTATCCAGCTTTACTGCAAAAGCTGAGGATCATTATATATATATAACATCACAACATATTTATGAAAATTATGCCAGAATATACGTGATAGATTTCAAGTCAAGAATTGCAACAGTTTATTTGATGACAATTCCATAATTTAATTTTCATTGATGTTGAATATAATCTCATTTTTTGAACCATAATTTAGTTATACTAAATTCAGCTTTTATTTTTTTGATAATACAATTTGTCATTAATTTAAATTTATTGATTCATAAATCAATAAATTTATTTGTGGAATATAGCTGCCTGTTTGTTGAAATCTCAAAATGTAATTTTTGAGAAGATATTGCAATTAAAACTGTACATTTCTTTGTTAGGTTTCAAAATTTCTTTTATAATGAAGTTAATAATGATAGCAATAATTTTAAGACAAACATGAAATTCTTACTTTCTATGAGAAAATGATGAATTGTAGATCAAACATGGATGTATTAGATGAGAGTGCATCAGTAATAATGGAATAGTAAATATGAAATTAATCCTAAGATTATTTGTACTCTTTAAATTAAAAGGTTTCTCCTACAATATATATATATATGGAATCTTATAATTGAATATTAGTAAATACAGTAATCAAAAATTTTGAAAAGTACAAAAAATATAATCGTCATTTAGGAGAACCTTCGACTATCCTCGTAGTCGAAGGCGCTTATATTTTTTGTACTTTTCAAAATTTTTGATTACTGTATTTACTAATATTCAATTATAAGATTCCGTATATTGCTTTGAAGAAATACAGACATCAATTTATAATATTATATATATATTGAAACTGAAAAATATAAAATGTGTGAAAAATATGATTATTAAGAATAATCTATTTGAAGGAGTATCATTATCAACAGTTTTTGTCCCAGGACCAGGTCCTGAACAGTCACTCCAACAATTCATGTATTTTCTCTTCCATTATCTTTATTGCCCACTTCATCAATTCCATGTAACTCTTCCCATCTTTTATACCATCCAACAATATCACATTTTTTTTCTTCTATTCACCATTTCCTCCAAAACATCTTTCATAAAACTGTAATTTCTTTTTAATATATGTCCAATACAGTTTTTTTTTCTCTTTCTAATTTCCACAATCAATCCTTTTTCATTTACTCTTTTCGAAACTTATTCAATATTTTATTCATCCAACTGATTTTTTTTATCCTTCATTATGTCCACATCTCAAAAGCTTCCAATCTGTTTCCTAATTTTGTTATTTATTGTTCATGTTTCACCATACAATAATACCCTCCACACCTAGCATTTAATTCATTTTGTTCTGAATTTTCTCTTTAATGTTCCACAAAACATTTTCTATCTGTTAATAAATGATTCCTTTGCCAATGCTATTCTTCTTTTAACTACATCTTTATTTTTTCCATCATCACTCGACTAACTATCCAAATATCTAAATCTTTTTACCTATTGAACTAAGTTATCATGGATTTTAATTTGCAGTCTTTTTGTATTCCTTCATATCCATAAACACTTAGTTTTCTCAACATTTCTCTTCATTCACTATTCCATATAATCTTTCCTCCAATTTGTTCAATATATTGGGAAGACACTTTTCATTCTTAGACATAAGAGAGCAATATCATCTGCAAATCTAATACATTTTATGATCCTACTTCCAACAATTTCTCCTCCACAGTCTAAATGAATATTTAACATATCTTCTAAATAAATATTAAACAGAACAGGTGACATACTGCTTCAATGCCTTACTTTTTTTTCTATATTCATCAGATCTAGTCTAATGCTTATCCTTTGCCCCGAATACATATTCCAAATCTTCTCTTTCCAAAACACCTTTATTTTTTAAGATGAACATTAGTTCTTTCTAATTACTCAATCAAATGCTTTTTCCAAGTCCACAAAACATATTCCAATTTCAATTACTTTTTCAATATTTCTCACTGTAATTGTTCTAGCAACATCAATATCTTTTCTACTTCTTTCTCTCTAAAAACCAAACTGTTCTTCTCAAATATAATACTCTACCTTCCTGTAAATTCTTTGAGTTAAAATCCTCAATAAAACTTAGAAAAATGAGATAACAAATTTATTATCTTGTAGTCTTCACATTTAACAATTTTCTCTATTGAGCAATTGGAATCATTATAGTTCTCAAAAAATTCCAGGCCAAACTCCTCTATTATAAATCAAATTACAAAGTACAATTATTTCCTTCAGAATAAATTCTCCCATTTCATTCAAAAATTCTATAGGGATTGCATCAAATCCAACAGCCTTACCAGTGTCCATTTGTGCAATTTTCTATTATTTCATTTGGCAATATGTCTATATTTTTATCATCTACTTCAATATCTTCCTCATTTTTAAATTCATAATTAATTAAATTATCTTCTTTTCTAAATCAACACTGAATATATTCTTTCCATCTTTTAATATTTTCTTGCTATTACTTAATCTTGCTCCATTCTTACCTGCAAACTTAATTGCTACCCATGTCTTTTGCTCCCAAATGACATTTCTTATTCTATCATATACCAAATCATATCTGTTCAACTGTTGAAGTATATTTATCTCTCTACATTTATGCTCGAATTATTTTGTTTTGCTAAGTCTGTTTCTCTATTTAGCTCATTATTTTTCTGTATGCACTTTGCCCATCCTTCTTGTTACATTCTTCTATATTCTCTGTACTTCCATCCTTTCTAACATACCTTCAGATTGTTTAGCTTTCCTTAACATAACCTATTTTTGCTGTTTTACATAATCCTTCTTTAATCATACACCAACACTTATCAGGACTATTAATATATTCCTCATTTTTAACAAATCTTTTTATTGTACTTTCACATATTAAACCATTTTTTCTCATTCCTCTCAATTTAACTAAATTTCATCTTACATATATTTTCCCTCTTCTAATTCTTTCTAAACTCAAATTTAATTTAGGAATAACCAAGTTATGATCTGAGGCATTAGGAAAAGCATGTGAAACCTTAATAGCATTCTTATATCTATCCTGAATCAATACATCATCAATTTATTAATGTACTTTATCACATTGTGATTTCCACATATACAGTTTTCTTACAAAGACATGTATTTTGGTAAGTTAATGAGCATAAAGAAAAAAATATTGAAAAGAGAATGAATATAAGATGAATATAAAAACATTTCAGACGTACTTAGGATTTGAAATAAATGATGAAAGGGAATAAATAAGTACTTATAATAATTTTGGAAAAATTCTTTTTAATATATATGAAATTTTCACATTTTATGGGAAATATGCAATATGATTAACAAATGATAATAAAGTAATATGTTTGAAACAAAGTAGGAAAAGAATTTTAAGTAAAGAATTAAAAGAAAAATTAGATCTATATATGAAGAAAATTTATGTATGGAAGTAAAGATTGTATAGAAAAACAAATGAGTTGCATGGATTACTACATGATGGTTGAGCCCTTTTGAAAAATATGTTAATAAAAATTTTAATGGAAATGGAAAAAAGACAAATTTGATTAAAAAGAAGTAAATTAGGCTGAATTGTTGATAGTGAATTGTAATTTTAGAGGTGATAAGAAAAATTGGAGTAAAATAATAAATAGGATTATAGTCAATAGAAAAGGGTAAATGGAAGGAAAAGTAATATATATTGTGCCTGTATAAAAATAAACATACAAAAACTCAAAATATAATCTGTATAATAGCTAGTGAAAAAATAACTGTTTTTTAAAAAATAAGAACAGGATCTTTTAAAACTCAGAAATGAATGAAAAGTGAAAAAATATAGATATTAATAAATGTTGACAATATAAAAGTAAAATGTAAATATATAACTCATATATTAAAAAAAACATAATTCACATTGAAAAATCTATCTTTCCATTCAAAGATTTGTTTTATTTTTATGCCACAATTTCACACTTACTCTTTTTAAGATCTTTACACCTTTTTCTCCAAAAATACAACCTCAATACCATATAAGAGATGAACAAATACCAATGATTAAAGTTGTGTAAATGCAACAAACAATATAAACATATAATATTAATGATTTGATTTGTGGAAAGAAAAAAAAAATTTGCATAAAAAAAGTATTAAATTTCAGAGGACTCACAAAATATTATAACTATTATTCCTGATTTGATTTTTTAAAGAAAAAGATTATTCAAAAATCATTTTTACATCATATCATTAAAAACTAACAAATAGGGCCAGATTTAGACTTTTTGTCACTAGAGTGTTATGAGCACATATATATATTTACATAAACATTTACAGTGAAAAATGCACCAAATTCATATTATTATGCTTATATTCAAATGTTATAAGTAAAATTCAACATGCTGAAATTGCAAAAAGTAAATTTTGAAATCCTAAATATAACAAATATTAATTTGGCTATTTCCACTGACTTATATAATTTATTTTATAGATTTATTACCTTGGATATAATTTATCTCACATTGTAAATATCCAACTTCTTATTGAACATTTTTATATTTAAGTAAGAATCACAGTCAATTCTTCACTTATTGGGCTACATGTAAATGGAGAGACTAAAATAATCGGTAACTTCCTTTTGCTTTTAGGCATTACTAAGCTTATCAATGATCCATCTCTCACTTTTCTTTTCATCTACAACATCAATTGGTTATTGATCATATCTGTACATACTTTCATGGCATTTGCCTTCTGAATTTGTCAATTCCTACTTCTTATTACTCAATCTATTCTTTTCATCATTCCTACTTAAGTCATCTTGATACATATTTTGCTGTCCAAGTTTTATTTAAGATTTATCAGTCAAGCTAGACAACAATAACAGTATTACATTTCCTCTTTTATATGATTCATATTTTGAAGCCTTAAATAAGTATGGGACTCATTATTTATACTAATCCAATACATTTTTTGCAACAATTATTATTTAAAAAAATTAGGATAAATTAATTTGTCAAAGCAATTAATTTGCATGTAATTTCAGATAACTCTCAATTTTTAACTTAATTGAAAATAAAAAAAACTGCATGATAAAGTGACTTTGTCACACTTTCCATAGTGATTGTTTACTTAGAAGCAAAGGCTGTTTGCTATTCTTCATGCCCAATTTATAACTGATTGATGTTATCAATACCAGTGTATTTATTATCACATTATTTATTCATATTTTAGATTTAAAATATGAAATAATTTGAATATTTGGTTCCTTTTGTATATATATGGGAACATAAAACTGCCCATGTTATTATTATTATTCATCATTTTCAACCATTATTAATTCACTGCATTATGATCTATCCAAGTTCAATCTATCTCCTCTATCTCTAGTCTCTCCTCTCTACATCACCTCTGCACACTTTTTTTATTTCATCCGTGACTCTCACATGTAGACTCTTTCTAGGCCTTTTACAATTCCTCTGGAATGCCATTTAAGGTTTTAACTGTCCATCTATTATCATCTTTTCTAGAAATATGTCCAGTCCAATGCACTTGTCTTTCAATCCTTCAAATGATGTTGTATTTCATTAGTCACTTTCAAATAAAATAACATTTTTTCTCCATTACATTAATATTTTCATAGTTAAAAAATGAAATTAAAATAGATTTTGCAGAATCCTGTGTAAAAAGTCAACATTGAAGCTAATAATAGTTGTATAAACAAATCAAATTATTGATAAATCTTTAAAAAATTCCATAGATACTACCAATTCATATTACATTAAATAAAATATGGGATTGTTATATGTATAAAAATGCATTAGCTTCAGAATTTACTTTTACCTTTGAAGAAGACAAAATGTTGAAATCGGTCTGGGGAACTGAAACTTACAATATTTTCTCTTCAGTAAGTAAGGTAAAAAAAATTCCTTGATTAAAAAGGTGTTGGGGACAGGGAATATCTACTACAATATAAAATATCTATTTCACACATAGAAAATTGATATTTTTTAAAAGACCCTCTTAAAATACCCTAAAGAAATAATTGTTATTAAACTCATTGGAAATTCCTTATTACACATCACTACTAAATTTCCATTTCCAAACCTTTCTACTTCTTGATCTACTTTTCAATACCTTTCATTTACAAATAATGTTTAACATATTTTCTTACTTGGCTTTCCATTAAATAATTGTCCAATTCATTTCCACTTTCTTTTAATGTATTTTGTAATAAATTATTTTGTATTTCACCAATACTTTTAAAAAATTTGAATTTATATTTTTTCATTCTCTTCTAAATTTGCATTTATTATATTTTTTTAATTACCTATCCCTGTGCTTAATGTAAAATGAAGTCAAATTAAATATTCATAAAGTTTCATTTTTAAATCATAGATTTATACTTTTATTAAGTCTACTCATCCATTACTTTATCAATTTAATTTCCTCTAACATTATTTCCATGATCAATAATTCAACTTTTTAAATAAATCAAACAATCATCAGCTAAATAATTTATTATAAGCTGATCTTCAAAATCAATCTTACACATGGTCATGTTAATTAATTATTTGCTTGTGTACAATATGGTACAAATTGTTTACTCTATACTAAAGAATGTAATAAATTCTTGTAAACATGATTATTTTGCGTAACCCAAAAAAAATTTTAATCAGTAATATTTTTTTCATATACAAAAAACTTTTGTACTTATGTCAATTGTGCAAGGATCTCAACAGTGTCATAATCAGTGAAATGATTAGCTTCATGACTTATCAAAACACTGTTTTCAGCATCTTTATAATCACATAAATTACATTTAAACATTTCATTATTTGGATTATATTTTGGAATGCATATCACTTTTTGTTTATTCTGCCTAGTGTTTGGAGAATAATTCACATGAACATATGCTTTAAGTTTAATCAAACCATTCTGAGGATTTCCTCCACCAAATGTTAATTCATTCACCGTTATGTCACATTTTACAGCAGGATTGCATTTACAAAATGGACTGTGGAAGTGTTTTTTTTCTATATGTGTTATTTGATGCCTTTTAAAAGTAGTTTTGTATGTAGTTCTAAAATTACCAACATTACATGTGTGAGCAACATATTTATGCATTACCACGTGCTTTCTAAAACTCTGTTTTATTGCAGTTTTGTAATCACAAATATTACATTGAAATGGTTTTTCACCAGTATGATAATATTCATGATTTTTTAATTGAGTTTTGTCAATGGTCTTGTAATCACACAAGCTACACTGTAATGGTTTTTTTTCAGTATGAGAATATTCATGATTTTTTAATTGAGTTTTGTCAATGGTATTGTAATCACACAAGCTACACTGTAATGTTTTTTCTCCAGAATGTATTCTTTCATGAATTTTCAATTTTCCTTCCATTGCAGTTTTGTACTCACAAAAATTACAATGAAAAGGTTTTACCCTTAAGTGAGAATATTTATGAATTTTTAATTGTTTTCCCCCATTGGTCTTGTAATCACACAAAGTACATTGGAAATGTTTTTCACCTGTATGTATTCTTTCATGTATCTTTAAAGGTCCTTTTGAAGCTGCTTGGTAATTGCATAAGCTGCAATGAAAAGGTTTTTCTCCTGTATGGGTTCTTTCATGAATTTTCAAATTACATTTTACTGTAGTTTTGTACCTGCAAAAATTACAATGAAATTGTTTTGCTTCTGTGTGAGAATATGCATGAACTTTTAATTTAGTTTTATCAATGGTCTTGTAATCACATAAGCTACACTGTAATGCTTTTTCTCCAGAATGTATTTTTTCGTGTATCTTTAAACTTCCTTTTGCAGCAGCTTGATAATTGCACAAGCTGCAGTGAAAGGGTTTTTCTCCTGTATGTGTTCTTTCATGAATTTTCAAATTACTTTTCAATGCAGTTTTGTAGCCACAAAAATTACAATGAAATGGTTTTGCTTCTGCATGAGAATATTCATGATATTTTAATTGACTATTGGCAATGGTGTTGTAATCACAAAATCTACATTGGAATGGTTTTTCCTGTGTGTGTGTTCTCTCATGTCCTTTCAAACTTCCTTTTGTAGCAGCTTGGTAATTGCAAAAGCTGCACTGAAAAGGTTTTTCTCCTGTATGTGTTCTTTCGTGCATTTGTAAATTGCCTTTCAATGCAGTTTTGTACCCACAAAAATTACAATGAAATGGTTTTGTACCTGTGTGACAATAGGCATGAATTTTTAATTGGGTTTTGTCAATGGTCTTGTAGTCACATAAGCTGCACTGTAATGCTTTTTCTCCGGAATGTATTTTTTCATGTATCTTTAAACTTCCTTTTGTGGCAGCTTGGTAATTGCACAAACTACAGTGAAAAGGTTTTTCCCCTGTATGTGTTCTTTCATGAACTTTCAAATTACCTTTCGATGCAGTTTTGTACTCACAAAAATTGCAATGAAATGCTTTTGTACTTGTGTGAGAATGTGCATGAATTTTTAATTGAGTTTTGTCGATGGTTTTGTAATCGCATAAGCTACACTGCAATGGTTTTTCTCCAGAATGTATTTTTTTGTGTAGCCTTAAACTTCCTTCTGCAGCAGCCTGGTAATTGCATAAGCTACAGTGAAAAGGTTTTTCTCCTGTATGTGTTCTTCCATGTATTTTCAAATTACTTTTCACTGCAGTTTTGTATTCACAAAAATTACAATGAAATGGTTTTGCTTTTCCATGAGAATATTCATGATATTTTAATTGACTATTTCCAATGGTCTTGTAATCACACAATCTACATTGGAATGGTTTTTCCCTTGTGTGTGTTCGTTCATGTCCTTTTAGACTTCCTTTTGTAGCTGCTTGGTAATTGCACAAGCTACAGTGAAACGGTTTTTCTCCTGTGTGGGTTCTTTCATGAGTTTCTAAATTACCTTTCGCTGCAGTTTTGTACTCACAAAAATTACAATGAAATGGTTTTACACTGGTATGGGAGTATTCATGATATTTTAATTGACTATTCCCAATGGTCTTGTAATCACATAATCTACACTGCAATGGTTTTTCACCTGTGTGTGTTCTTTCGTGTACTTTTAAAGTTCCGTTTGTAGCAGCTTGGTAATTGCAGAAGTTACAGTGAAATGGTTTTTCTCCTGTATGCGTTCTTTCATGCATTTGTAAATTACCTTTTAATGAAGTTTTGTACCCACAAAAATTACAATGAAATGGTTTTGCACCAATATGAGAATATTCATTTTTTAATCGAGCATTTCCAATGGTCTTTCTACACTCCAATGGTTTTTCTCCCTTGTGTGTTCTTTCATGTATCTTTAAACTTCTTTTCCCAGCAGCTTCATAATTGCAAGAGCTACAGTGGAAAGGTTTTTCTCCTGTACCTGTGCTATCAGGCATCTTCAAATAATTGCTAATAGCTTTGTACCTAAAAATTACAATTAATAGGTTTTACTCCTATGTATATTCATATTTTTATTCAATGGTCTTTTAATTGTGCAAGCTACACTGAAATAATTTTCCCTCCGCATGTGCTCTTTCATGCACTTTTAGGCTTGTGTTTCCCAGTAATATGAACTTTTAAATATTTTTTGCAGCAGCTTTTTAATCACAAAACCTACAATGGGAAGGACTTTCTCATGTCTGTGTTCTTTCATGTGCTTTCACCACTACATTTTAATATAGTTTTGTACTTACAACAATTACAAGCAAATGGGTTTACATCTGTATGAGTTAGTTCTTTTCATAAATTTTTAAATTGCTTCACTGCAGTTTTGCAACCACACAAACTATATTGAAATGTTTAGAACTGCAACCTTTTTTTAATGTGAATTATGGCCAACCTAAACAAAAAAAAATATTTTAAGCATTGTTAAACATGTTTTACATGAGACAATATATTTTAAAAAAAAACAATGATTATTCTTTTGACAAATATATTTTTTAAAATGTGCATCAAAACATAAAATCAGAGGTAGGCATAAAGAATTAAATTATACTGAGCAAATTAAGAAAGGTATGTAAAGTCAGAAATTCAAAAGATATATAACAAAACCTTATTTTTTTACTCGACATTTCATTCTGATAACATGATCCAAAATAAGCAATAATGTTCAGAAAAATGTAATGGAAGATGTTTACCAACCAAATACATATTTCAAAATAAAGTTCAAAAAGTAAAATATTTATATATAAATTGCATCTCCACAATGGATTCTCTAGCTTATATTTTTAATACATATCACAATAGAATTTCATTTTACATCATTCTGTTCCGGAATTATGCATGTAATCTTGATATTTAATCAGAAATGATTTACATCCTATGCACATGCATTGTAATATTGTTATAATAGCTCAACGATGTTTGGTTGAGTACAGAAGATAATCTCAAACCAAAGCACAAGATAGACTTTGAAAAAAGATAAGAGCAGCTGTCTTATCTTTGTACTTAAATTCAATTATATGGCCCAATCTAAAGCATTCTGGTTTGAAAGCATGAAGATGTTTTATTATTCACTTTACCTCCATTAATTTCTCTCTATTAATGTTCATGAAAATCTTTAATTTACTATCTGTTTATATTACCAAATTTTAGAAACTATATAATTCAATTTTATTTACTAAAGCAGTAATCATATGTAATTTAATCACTATTACAACACATGTGTAAGGTGTAATCCCTTCTGATTAAACTTCAAATGATCACTGTGCTAATAAATAAAATTGACTATTGCATGTAATCATGTATAGTTAATAGAGCCCACATGTCAATGCCTAAATGATCCTTAAAATAGTAGCTACTTATTGACCATCTTCTGGTGGTTACAGTCACAAACTATATTCTCTACTAATTAAAGGGCAACAGCAAAAATTATCCTGGTAAATAATTTGACCATAGTTTCCGGAGTTTTTTTTTTACTCATGTGGATTGTTGTTGCAAAATAAATCTTTCTTTATTACTGATTGGCATGCTATTTATTATTGGTATATAGATGTGGAATTAAGCACATATCTTAGCTACAGAAATAGGAATTAGATTCAACATAGATGATTCTAATTAAAAACAAATAGTCGACTCTTGTTGAAATAGCAATTAAAATCAAAGAGAGAAACAAGTTCATTACATTTAATATAAAATTTTGTTTTTAATATTGTAACAAATATCCATTTACAAAATTATATTAAAAAATTATTCTTCATTCAGTTATATCAGAAATTCACTGTAAAAACCAACATGAAATACCATTTCTATCAAACTATAGTTTTATCATCTTGCTTTAAAACTTTTTTTTCTGAAATAAAAAAAAATCATTACTACAGTGGATACTAGGAAAAATAAACCACAATAAATTAGATTTACAGTCCAACAAATGCATAACTATTATATAAATCTCACCAAATAACCCACTTCATAGTCTTAGTTTTAATTATGAATACTAAGCAAATATTCAATTCAAATTAATGTTTGAGAATTTACAAAAAAATAAATTCATTATGTCATAACAAAATTAATCTGAAATATTAAAAAAGACTATTATCAGTTTAAAAGGTTTTGACCACTAATTATTACCCATGACATATAATTAAATAGGAATAGCATATGCTATACCTAGTTGATGAAAATTCTGGTACATAGATATCTATGCCAACAATAAAATGAAATTAATTTAGATTCAAAACAATAACTATTCTTGATTTCACATTATTTAGTTTGAATGCATAAGAAAGTTTGAAATGCATAAATGAGTTAGTTTTCATTCAGTTTGAAACAATATTAATGAAGGAATCACTGGGGATTTAAAGATTATATGAATTTACCATCTATTAGCGATAATTGTTCAGGCTTAAGATAGATGAATCAAGAGTAGGTAAAGAGAATTGTCTTGGAAACACATTTATTTGTATTAAGAATTTATTGCAGAACAAAAATATCTATTATAATAAAAAAATAATTATTTTAGAATTTTATATTTCTTTAAACTACTCTTTAAAAAGTCAACCCCAAGAATTAATTATGTGATTAGACTATCTTTAAAACTCTTTATTCCATTCAAACTAAAGAACCATCTTTGAGCTTTTCCATTCCATGCAATATCTGACTTCCATTATTTATCTTTATCAGTTTTTTTTAGCATATTTTTAGAAAATGTTGCACAATTCTATTTCTTCTTATTGATTCCTTAATAACAATCTTATTTTTCATTAAAAATTTCAATTTGTATCTTTTCATTTTATTGTAATCCACATCTACAACTATCCTTAATATAAAATAATACCAAATTAACTATTAATTTTCTTTTTTTAAATCTAATGTTAAATAACCACTAAGTAATATTTGATTAAAATCAAATCTATGAAGTATTGATAATTCTGGCACTAATATATTTATCACTATTTTCATCATCAGTTTTCAACTTCCTACATATATAAAGTCAATTAGCAACTATATAATTTATTATAAGCATATCTTCAAAATCTATTTTGTAGATCTGCTAAATTGTCTAATTTGTTTATTATGTTTAATTATAATATAGCACAAGCTTTTTCTCAAGAGATTTCAACAAATTAGATAAACACCTTTTGTTAGAAACATGATTCTGTAAATGCACATAATAAATCCTATCATATAATTAGAATTATTATACAACAGATGCTCTGACAAAGCCAATTTTTTGACTAATTACATTTCAAAAGATAAAAGAATTTTTTGCCATATGAAAAAATTCTAGTCAAAGTTCCTTGTTTTTTAACTGGATAGAGGATAAATTCATGTATTATTTAAGGACATGGTGAAATTTTTAACATTATCAGCTAGTCAAAATTAAATATAAATTATTTCTCACATGAAGTGTATGACAATCTCAAAAATCTGATAATCAGTGAAATGACTAGTTTCATGAGTTTTCAAAATGCTATATTCAGCAATTTGTAATCAGAGAAGTGTTACTTAAGCAATTCAATAGTAACAGACCTTTGATGTGTATTATATATATATCCATAAAAATCCATCAAACTTTTAGATAATCTCAATATCAATAACAATCAACAATATCAATGTTGTCAAGGCAACCTATATATATATATATTAGGATTTGTCAAACCAATTTTTTCTCCACGATGTGTTTCTTTCATCACCTTTAAAATAATTTTTTTACCAGCATTCTAAATATAAAAACATGCAGTGCAAAAACTTTATATCAAATGTATTATTTGATGTATGGCCCAATTGTCTTCGTTAGCAGTTCTGTAATCACACATTAAGCAATCCAAGTTGTATCTCTATTGGTTTTACATGTAAATTTAAACATTTTTTAATAGTAGTTTTATAACTGCACATAGTGTAATGAAATTTTTTTCTCTTCGATATGAACATCACATATTTTTAAATATATATTTATCAGCAGTCATATAATTTGCAAATGTTGCAGAGAAAAAAGTTTTTCTTGCGTATTTTTTTATGCTTTTTTAAAATTGTTTTTCAGGGTATGTAGATAATCATAGAAGATGCAATAAAAAGATATACATTCATATAACTTTAAACAATAAGTAGCCTAATAATCACACAAAATATAGTAATTTATTCTTATAAGTAGTTTTAAACATACATAGGTTGAATTGGAAAGTTTTCAATGTGAAAGTTTTCAATGTGTTAGTATATTCATGCATTTTTATCATCAGCACACTTGCAATCATGCATTTGCATTCAAAATGTTTTTTTTTCCTGTATGCAATTTCCATCAATAACCTGTAATCACAAACACATCAATAAAAACAAATACATTATTAGCATATTGTTTGTTCATATTTTTTTATATAATGTTTTACAGCAGTCTTGTAATCAAAAAATTGCATTGAAATGATTTTCTCCAGTATATATACATTCAGTAAATTGTAACTGATTCTTAATGGCAGTTTTTTAATTACATAAGTAGCAGCAAAGTTTTTCTCATGAATATGTTGTTCATAAACTTTTAAACTATGTTTTATAGAAGTCCTAAAATCAACCATTCTGCTTTGGAAATGCTTTTTCCAGAATGTACATTTCATTGAATTTTTAAGCAATCTATAATTGCAATCATATAATTATATAAAGTGAAAAGGAAACGTTTTTCTTCAGCATGAATACTTTCATGGAATTTCACTTATTCCTTAACGGTATTTTTATAAATATATAATCTGCATTAGAATGATTTTTAATGTATGTATTAATTAATTAACTTTTAGTTTATAATGTTAGTTCATTTATTTCCATACATCTTTGTCATCACTTTTATAATCATGGATGTCACAATAAAAAAGCTTTTCACTTATATATATGCTTTCATGTACTTGGACATAATGTTGACAGTTTTGTAAATGCAAAACCCAAAATGAAATTATATTTTACCAGTATGTATAATTTTATTTACTTTTATATGATTCTTAATATCAGTCTTACAGTAACATAAATTGCTTATATTTTTGTTGCATGTGTTATAGTTATATACAAAACTTTCCCATTATGTGCTCTTTCATGAATTTTTACTTTTCATAGAAGTTTTAGGAACACACTGTATTAATAAAGTTGTTCTCCTGTATATATACAATAGTCAATTATTAAATCAGATTTCAGTATTACAATTATACAAACAACAATGATGCGATTTCACTCAAGTATATGTTTTTTCATGTAATTTTAAACATTTTTTCACAATAGAATTATACTCATCTATTCTGCAATGAAAAGGTGCTTCTGCCAGACAGATTCTTCTGTATTTTTTTTGAACGGCTTTTCACAGCACTTTTGTAATCATGTAAAAACTTTGTAATTATCATGCTTTTTAAAATTATTTTCTTCATCGGTGTTATAATCACAAGAACTACATGGAAAATATTTTTATAGTGCCTGAATTATTTTAAAAAATTTCAACACTTTTCAAATACATGTTTCACTCACAAAATATTACTAAAGCATTTTAAACTCAAGTAAAAATTTATTTTCTTCAGACATATTCCAAATAAAATTCACACCAAAAAGAAGCTACTTTTTACTTTTATGAATATTTTGTTTTATATTTAAAGTATTGTTTTGATAATTTAGAGATATTTTTGTCATTAAGTTAACAAAAAGGTTAAATTGGAAAATGTTTCTTTTTTTCTGATGAATATTTTAAAAATGAATTCTTTGATCTAAATTTCTCTACAACCTCATTTAAATAAAGATTAAAACATAACATCCTTTTATAGTAAATAAGTTATTTTCATCATAAAACTTAGAAATTATATATATACACACATATATTCATATCTTAATTATTATATTTTTGATAAATACTTTCAGATTAATTTTAGATAAAAATAATTACTTGAAAACAGATTATTCTGATTGATGGTCTGTCAATAAATTTAAAAATAAAAATATTTAACTATATTATTTCTACAAATAATGTAGACCCACAGAACTTCATAATGAAAGCTCACTGATTACAACAGTATAATCAATTCAAATGATTCTGAAGATCTTGTACTTGCAATGTTTTGGAATAATATTCACATTATTCTATCTATATTTCAAAAGATTAAAAATTTTAACCATAATATCAATTAAAATTTTAAGATTAAAAACAATTTTTTTTTAAAAAAAAAATGACATCAATTATTTTCATTGGGACTTTTTCCCAACCAGGTTATAAAGGTTCAGTAAATTTTTAGCACTTGAATATTATTGTAAGTCAATAAACATATCTGTGAGTATTTGAAGTAATTTCACAAAAGAACCAGTCATTGTTAAACATATCAAGATATTTTTTTTGCATAATGTAAATTATTTAATTCATAACTGTTAAGAAAGACTACAAAACTGTAATTACTCTAATAAATAGTCATAAAGGTACTTAAAATGACCTATTATTAGCCTATAATCTGTCACATTTTCTGCAATAAATTAAATTAGTCCAACAGCTACTTGTGATTCAGCTTTTGTCATTAGAGCAATCAGAATAATGGTATGTAATATGTTTTAGAACTGAAGTTTATAACATGAATTGCTGCCCATCTAAATACAACATATAAAAATAATAAAAAAGTCAATACATAAAATTCAGTTAAAAATTTTATAGATGAGAGAGTAGAAACCATTTTTCCTTTTTTTTAAATACTAATGGTTTTTATTATATCATCATCATCATCCATTATCAATCCACTGCAGGATGAAGGTCTCTCCAAGTTCAATCCATCTTTTCCTACCTTTAGCTTCTCTTCTCCACATCACCCCTGCACACTTTCTTATTTCATCCATCCATCTCACATATGGTCTCTTTCTGGGCCTTTTACAATCTCTTGGAATCCAGTTTAAAATTTCAATTGTCCATCTGTTATCATCTCTTCTAACAATATGCCCAGCCCAACTCCACTTCAGTCTTTTAATTTTTTCAATGAGGTCAGTAACACCTGTTTGTTCTCTTACCCATACATTGTGTTTTCGATCCCTTCTTGTTACTCCCAACATGCATCTCTCCATACTTCTTTGAGTGGTCTGAAGTCTCTGTATTGCTCTTCTATTAAGTGTCCAAGTCTCAGATCCATAAGTAAGAACTGGCAAAACACATTTATTAAAAACCTTCCTTTTCAAACACATAGGCATATTTCCTTTTAGTATCAAGTTATTTCTACCAAAAGCACTCCAACCAAGTTTAATTCTATGATTAATTTCATCCATTATATTTCCATCTGTATTAATAATCTGACCAAGGTATTTGTAACTGTTAACTTCTTCTAACTCATCATAATCAATCTTTATTTTCATATTTTGAGAAAATCTATTAAACATTACTTTAGTCTTTTTAACATTTATCTTTAGTCCTACTTTCATCTGATAACTCCTGCAACATTTCCTGTAGCTCTAAAGCATTATTTGCAAAAACAACTACATCATCTGCAAAATCTAAATGACTTAAATAATCTCCATTTACTTTCACTCCTTTAGCTTCCCATTTTAATCCACAAAATACTTCTTGCAGCACTGCTGTAAAAAGTTTTGGAGATATGGAGTCACCCTGTCTTACACCCTTTTCAATGTTGATTTTCCTACTATCATTATGTAATCTAATTGTTGCTGTTGCATTTTTATAAATATTCTTCAAAATATGACAATATCCTGGATCTACACCTTGATGACCCAATGCTTTAATCACTGAAGAAATGTTTATAGAATCAAATGCCTTTTCATAGTCTACAAATCCTAAGCATAATGGCAACTCATATTCATTTGTCCTTTCTATAATTTCTCTCAATACCTGGATATGATCTACTGTACTAAAACCACTTTTAAATCCAGCTTGTTCTCTTGGTTGGTGGAAATCCAGTGTTTTCTGTAGACGAGTTGTAATTATCTTAGTAAAAATTTTGTATAAAACTGATAAAAGACTGATAGGTCTGTAATTTCTAATATCTTCTTTATCACCTTTTTTAAATATTAATATTAATACTGCATTCTTCCAATCATCTGGTACATCTTTATCATTTAGACATTTGGTATATAACTTTGCTAAAATTTTTTCTATTTCTTCACCTGCTTCTTTTAATATATCAATTACAATTCCATCATTACCTGGAGCCTTCCCTTTCTTCATAAATTTAATTGCATGTCTCACTTCCTCATTCAAAATTCTGGGCAATTCGGAAGATATAATATGTATAGGAGGCACTTGTTCTTTATTACTATATAATTCTTGATAGAAGTCTTCTACACATTTTATGATGTCATCTCTCTTTTTAGTAATAATGCCATCTTTTTTTCTTATTGCAGATATAAATTTCCTACCAATACCAAAATGTTGTTTTACACTCTTTAGACTTTTATTCTCTTCTACAGCTTTCCTTGCTAGTTCACAATTATACTTTCTTATATCATTTTCAATTCTTTTCTGCACAATTTTTACAAAATTCAAGATATTCAATCTTTTTTAATGCATCATTGTTGTATATCCTCATATTCCTTCTTTTCTTCATAAATTCTCTAGTCTCAGTAGAAATTTTACTGGTCAATTGCTGCTTTTTTCTACCAGCTATCTTTGTTGCAGTTTTTAAAAGTGTATTGCTTATTTTCCTATTAATGTCATTCAAATCTGAATCATGTTCAAAATCTACTAATACTTGAAACCGATTTGTAAGTTCTAATTTAAATTCATTAGAATGTTTCTGAGAGATTAAGAATATCAACTGTAAATATTGTTTTTCTTAATAATTTTTGTCTCTCTAGTTTTGCATTAACATGTATCTTACATCTTACTAATCGGTGATCACTTCCTGTGTTAAATTTATTAAGAACATTACAATCTTGAAATATGTATGTTCTGTTAGTCAAAATATAATCCAATTCTGCTGTTCCTTCATTTGGATGCTTCCATGTCCATTTCCTTTTAACATTTTTCTCAAAAAAAGAATTCATAATATAAAGTTTTTCTTTTTCTGCAAACTCCACAAGTCTATGTCCTCTCTCATTTCTATTACCATAACCAAAACTACCTACAGCATTTTCATCTTTCATTTGTTTACCAATTCTAGCATTAAAGTCTCCCATAACAATTTTAAAATGTTGTTTACTCTGATCAAAAGCCTTTTGTACATCCATATAAAAATCTTCTATAACTTCATCACTATGAGAACTTGTTGGGGCATAAACCTGAATTATCTGCATTTGGTATCTGCTATTAAGTTGTAAAACTAATCTTGCCACTCTGTCTGATACACCATCAATCTCCACAATGTTATTCTTCCATTTTTTATTTATAATGAATCCTACTCCACTTGTATTTCCAATATTTGTGCCTTTATAGTAGAGTATATGTCCACTTTTTAAATCAATTGTTTCTTCACCTTTTCTTCTAACTTCACAAAGTCCAATAATGTCCCATTTAATATAAGACAGTTCTTCTTCTAACTCTTGCAATCTTCCTTCACTTGAAAGTGATCTGCAGTTGTAAGTACCTAAATAAAAAGTCGTCATCAAATGGCAGCCTGAGTCTGCAATCAGGGGATTCTTAGCACCCTCCGCCTTCCGCCACCAACCACTGCCTTGGTTGGTGACTTTACAGCCTCCTGGGAATAAGGGCCATGATTTATTTTTGTCTGTCATGATTGTATATATTGAAAAAATATTCTTAAACTCGGAGGTAAAAAGCCAATAAACTCACCATGCTGGCTAATGCGTGTTGGTGAACAGCCCATTCATGTTCGTATACTATATGAATAATCACATAGTAATAACAGCTGCAACGACAAGAATGTATGGAGTGGACATTAGGAATTTGCCCTGCTCGGTTCCTTTAAGGCCTCCAAAAGGAATCAAAGGGTCTCCTTTCAGTTAATAGCAAACTCCTTTCTGCAGCCTTTTATTATATAGAAAAATATATTTAAAAAGATCTTATATATAGTTGAACTATTGTCTTACAATCATTAACTTCATAAGTTTTTGCAAACAAAGCTTCTAAAAATGTATACTTAATTTTCCAAGATAAAAAATTAAATTTATAAATTTTTTTAATATCATATACCAGTAACATAATGTTAAATAATTTTGCAAAAATTAAAAAAAACACACAATAAAATATATTTTCAAGATATATAAATGAAAATCACACACACTAAAAAGTAAAGTGAAAAAATGACTAATTTGTATATACAGCACAAATGAAAAAATATATATAATATAGTAACAACATGCTGTCTGTCACCCGCATTTAATTATAGAATTTCTTCCTAAAAAACAAATTAGTAGGCAAAAAAAGCAGAGGTTTTGGAATATAGAAGATAAAGTAATGAGAGTACAAAATTGACATTAATTCCAAAATTGTCTCCTAGAGTTGTGTTGAAGATTAACAATTTGGAAATATTTATAAAATAATTGAGCAAGTTAATAAGTATATAATACAAACATCTATTAAAACATTAAACTCACTACATAAAACAAGGATACTATTAATTAATTAAATAAAACATTGAAATGTTAAAAGATTAAAAAAAATTTTGAAACAATAATTATTCAGAACTCATTTACTAAGTAATTCACATAATATACATCTAAAAATATAGAATAATTAATAAATAACAAATTTATTATTGAAAAAACAAAAGAACACATTCCTCCTGGTAAAGCAGAATATTAAATTATTGCAGTCTTCCAAAAGCTTAAAAATAATACATATCCATTACTACTACTTTTGGTAATTAACTCAAAAAACACTTAAAATTCATATAGACTCTAAACACAAATTTATTATTGAAAAATACATATACAAAATCTACTTTAATAAGTTAAATTAAAAACTTCTATTTCATGCAGTCTTAAAGCATCTTAAAGAATATGAATAATAAAATTTTTTTATATTTATTTAATTAACATTAAGTGACTTATAAATTGAACACATAAAAAATTATTCCAAAAATTAATACCGACTTTGTTTTAAAACAATAGTTTAATTTCAAATGAAAACAAAATTGCAACAGTCACTCTTTTATAACAAATAATTAATAATGTATTTTAATAATATTATACAAGAATAATCTATCAGCGTATATGGAGTTTACATCAATGCGAAAACTACAAACGCAATAATTTTTAATACAAAATTAAAAAATCAAGGTAGCCATTTACTAACAATACGCCAATACTTCAAAAAATTTTTATTTTTATCAATAATTTACAGTTGACAAACACTTCTGCAATGTACACAGGCTATTCTTAATATTCCCAGCCATGTTTAGCATCAAAATGTAATAACAACACAAAACTTTTATAACATATCAAATTTATTTATCTTTGCTGGTGAATGTTAATATTAATACTAATGTAAATAATAAATAAAATAATAATAGATAGAATAATGGTTAGGCCTAAACTTTGGGACTAGAATTACTAACATATGTGTATGTGAGAATATTGCACTCTTGCACATAGATACTACTGATCATTAATTAGATTCCTTAATTCATATACACTGAAATCCATAACTTAGGTATCTTTGATTTGAAGCTACTTTCCATTAAAGACAATTAATAGACAGTGACTTATTTCACTTTAGTCTATCATTTTGTTTTTCACTTTCAAAGTATTTAAAAACAAAAATATGGTTTTAACTTAGCAGTCTTTTTCTCCTCTCATGAAAACTTCATTACTCCCAACTTGACACTTATTTTCAATTCACATGCTTACTTGCAACTGACTCAGTTCATCTTTTTTTTAGTTTTGCTAATTAGCATAATTTACCATTCATTTTCTTTGATAGGCAAATTTTCTAGAATGCTCCAATTTGCAAGTAAAGCAATGATAAGGGTATTGCTTGCATGTATTTTACAAACTTGAATATTACTATTATGTTATAATCTACATGTGTGTACAAACAGTCCACAATTCCCTTTCACTCTCGAAAATAATCATTAAACTTCTGAGATTTTCAGTGGTTTCTGTGATGCATAGAAGCCGATATGAATCTTTTCTCATCATGATCTGTACTTAACTCTGGTTGATTTACTGATCTTGATGAAAGATTATAATCACTTAAATCAGCAAATCCTCGCTTGATCTATTGTTATTGGCATCAATATTCTTGTCAACAAACAGTTCCTTATATTACATAATTGAGGAGGTATCCTCACAGTCTTTGCTTATCCGAGATTCCAAGTTAATATTAGCTAGTGCACATCCATTATCACTTTCATTCAATAAATCACACCAATGAGTATATAGGTGATTTATATATCTGCTAACACACAAACCATTCTCATACTTAGTAACTCCGATAACTTCAGATACAACTCCCACAACGGTACGGAAATCGATATCTTTTTTTATTGGATCTCTAACCCATACAATTTTGTGCTTTATAAATGTTCCTACGTTTGCATTAGTTTTCTTCTAGAAAAATCCTTTTTTCTGAATTGGTAACAGCTTAGATAAATGCTTGCAACTTTTTTGCTCTTTGCTAGCATTTTATTGTTAGATGTATTTGGAGTAAAGTACTGCTAAAACATGACTTCTACCAAAGCCTCCTTCATATCTATAACTAACATTTTCTTTAAGGCAGACTTTATGCAATGAACTACCTTTTCGACCATTCCAATTGATGCTGGATGAGAGGGCAGAATTAATATGCATCGTATCCCTTTATCTGGTATATATTTTTCAAAAACAGTGCAAGTAAATCCTGTTCCAATGTCTGATACTAGAATTTCAGGATACCTACAAGTGGTAACTAATTATTGAAGGGCTTTTATGGCACAATCTATATTAATAATTTTTATGAGCTTGTACTCAATCTGAGAATACAAATTCATTATAACGAAACATAAATATCAATTCATTAGACTGGCAAAATCTAAATAAATATGTCGCCATGTGCTCTTAGCCTTTGTCCACAATTATATTTTCTTGGGTTTACCTTCCAAACCACTCCACTGCCAGGGCTTTAAAATTCCATTTTCTGGCATTATTTTAAAGCCTATTGGCCAGATTCCTCCCCTCAGTTTGCAATGCTCTTTTTAGAGATTTGAACTACTTTTGACCTAACAATATGTTTATGTTTCTATTCACAATAGATAATGGTAATAATTTCAGTTTACTATTAATTTTTACTAGACATAATATTTTTTGCATAAGTATTTTATTGCCGTTGATGTCTGTAGTTAGAACATTTTTTCCAGTTTCCCTCTATGCTTGTTTTTGGGGTTACTTTTCTTCCATTCTCTAAGGAATAGTACAGACGGCCCTGCACAACTTCCATGCTAATTTTGTTATCACAGGTGGTCAAGTAAAGTGTAATCCGGCCATTACCTGTATCTCTAATTGTTTTTATATTTATTTTTTTCCAAGCTGCATCTCACTCTGATTAAATGTTCAGGCATGGTATGGCTTTTATTAATATTATACTTCATTCTACAGACTTGATGTAATATATGTGGAATTGTTCCTTTTTAAACTTCCACTATGTTTTGTGTGTCATTTTATTCCACAACATTAACATATGAACTTTTGTAAGTCCCTTAATCATTCCACACATTTTCTAATACCATCTCATGCAGTAATGCATTTTCCAATCCTCAACTTATATGTCAAATCCACTTTACTTAACAAATTTTTGTTAAGGCTGCGAACTTACATCCTATAAAGCAATTGATCAAATAGCATATTCAGGTCAGCCATAAATCTACATTGTTTAGAGAATGTTCTTAATGCAAAGTTATATTCATAGTAATGCTTACAAGGTAATTGCTTCCTCTTTCTAAGTGTAAGTGGGTCACCCATTTCAACAGTGTTAGTTGAAAACATATGTTTAGAATTTCCATTATCTCTTTATACAGTATATTCTTTGATGTGTTCAGGTCACAATTGTTTCATTATCAGCAGAACCTTGTTACAGCAAAAAAAAATATGGGGGAAGTTTTGACTTTATCTTCAATTTTATTTATTAGTACACATATAACTCTATAAATTCCACACGTCAGTAATGCCATCATTATATGTGCCACATTTCTCTGCACTACTCTATCATTGTGTCTGCAAAAACAGGTTCAACTGTTGACTGCACCATTCTGGTGTGTAAACAAGAGTATTTTTAATATTACCAATTGTGTCAGATCAAAATAAAATAACACAAAACAACTTTTATAACTCAGCAAGTTTATTCATCCATGCTGATAAATATTAATGTCAATAAATAATAATAGTTAACCCTAAAGTTTGGGACCAGAATTACTAATATGATGTGTGGAAATACTTCATTCTCACATACTGCTTATATAATTACAGACTGATAATTTGAGTTTCCTTAATTCTTTTACATTCAAGTCTATAACTTAAGTAAGTATTCTCGACTCCTAGTTATTTTCCATTAAAGACAATGTCTTATTTCACTTTAATTAAACATATTTAGGAACGAAAATATGGCTTTAATTTAGCGCTCCCTTCGTCTCCTTTTGAGAGAACTTCATTACTCCAAACTTGACAGTGCTTTTCAACTCATAGCTCACTTGCAATTGACTCGGTTCATTTTTTTGGTTTCAGCATATTTTACTATTCATTTTCTTTTTACAAGAAATTTTTCTAGTGCACCAGTTTGTGACGAAAACAATAACATTTACAAATTTAAATATTCTTTATTTTATAAAATACATATAAGAGCGTGCAAATAGTTCAATTTCTGAATACTATATATATTAGCATTAAAACGAACAGTATTCCTTAAGCTTGATATTTGAAGTAGCGCACTTAATCACGTTGTATACAATTATAATTTACTCCTAAGTCCAGTATAAACTAAAGTATATGACTATAAACTACTGTAATTAATGAATCGAAAAAGATATCCAACTAGCGCAATAAAAATTCATTATTTTCAGAAAATCAATTACATTTCAGTTTAAAGGCTTAGATAAAATTATATTTAATGCGATGATCTAGTGTTTAAAAATAAAAATCCACAAAATTACAGACTTTTTAATATATTAATCTTAAAAAAGCTATTTGAAAAAAATAAACATAATATAACAATTCATCAATTGTTATGTTATATATTAACAGAAGTATTATTTATTTATCATATAATAATAATTTCAATTATTTCTTTTGTAAATTTAATAGAAGGCCTACCTAAAACTAAGCTCCGGTTGTTGTTGAGATATATTTAGAAATAAAAATTTAAAGAAAATGACGCAAACATATATAAAAGGGGTAAATAATAGTTTATCTCTAGAAAAATATAACGGAATATTAAAACTTTATCTCAATAAGAAAAATTATTTATTTCAAGCTTAGACAGAAATTTACATTGTAAACGTAATCACATTTTTTTTTATTGGCGAATATATCTTGCCCTCTTGTGGCTAAATCAGAATTATTAGATAGTTGTGTAAAGCAAAATTTGAAAAATAAACAAACACCAAAATGTTAAATGAACAAAAATATAAAACATAAATCGTAAACAATATATTAATCTAGGCTACAGAAAAGGTTTGCTATTAATTGAAAGAGGAAACTTTGATTTGTTTTTTTTTTTTGAGGCTATAAAATATCAAGCAAGATTTAGTCCTAAATATTCTCTCCTTCCAATTCGTTCTTGATGTTGCACCGATTATTGCTGTAAATTATTCATAATAACACCAATGGTTTTTCTTTTCAGTTTGCCTGATAGTTCTGTAGGTGAAATATGAGTTGAGAGTCCTGAAGTCAGGATGAAATGTGAGTGTGAATGAATATTTTGAAATAGATATTTATAATCATAAAAAAACAAAACGAAATGATGATCCTTATTCGCAGGAAGATATAAAGTCACCAGGCAAGTCTGAGATTGGCTGCTGAAGGCAGGAGTAGTAGAATCTTTCGATTGTGGACCCAGGCTAACAATGAATAATAAACTTACACTTTTAAGTAAAAGAAGATTGCATAAATTGGGAAAACTATCTAATATTAATTGAAATTTTCTTGTTATTTGACGTTTGAAGACACCATTGATTTAATAACTGCATATTTTATTACAAATGACAAATATAGGAAACAAGAGAAATGGGATTCTTTACAATAAAAAAATGGAATAACAGTATATATGGCGATTGGTGATATATGAAACAGTAGGAAGATTACATATTCGAATTAATGAAAAATACTAAATGCAGATAATTCCGTTTATTCCTGAAACAAGTTCTCATTGTAATGAAGACGTGGACAATATTTCGGTAAATGTGCAAAGTGCATTTGATCAGACTAAACATTTGAAAAAAATATGATGAGAGAATTTAATGCCAAAATTGGTAAACTATTGATAGATGAAAGTGTCGTGGATAAATTTAGTTATGGCAATTGAAGTGAAAAGGAAACAGACTTGTGGAGCTTGCAAAACAATTATACATTATTGTTGTATCCACCAGTCTAACTGTGCCAATGTTATATCTGCAAGTATGACTGTGCGGTCAGCAAATAACTATGTTCAATTCCCACGATGTTCTTTTGCAACGAATGCTCTGCGGCAGATGCTCTCCAACGAATGGTCTGCAACGAATGCTCTGAATACACTCTGTATTCTCTGCAACAGATGCTCTCCAATGAATGGTCTGCAATGAATGCTCTGCCATGGATGCTCTCCAACAAATGGTCTGCACCGAATGCTCTGCAACGGATGCTCTCCAACGAATGGTCTGCAACGAATGCTCTCCAACGAATGGTCTGCACCGAATGCTCTGCAACGGATGCTCTGCAAATGGATGCTCTCCAGCGAATGGTCTGCAATGAGTCTATTTCTACAGTTCGCTAAAGTTCAATTCCCTCGATGTTCTTTCAGGCTGGCTGCTACAAAAACGGTTCACAATGGGCATACCTTCGCCCCAGTCCAGTTTAGCTGTACACAAAATCTTCTTAGTAAGCACTGCGACTGACCTTAAGCTCCTTACAGCTTCCGTCTCTGCAACAGTCTACTTCACTTGAAAACTGCTGGAAACTCAACTCTTTATTCAACTGCTATCCAGACGGTTTCCTCAGGCTGTGGTCTCCTTCAGCTATACCTCAGCTATACCCGTGAACTACATTTCCACTGGTGCTGGACATTAACCGCAAGTGCTGATGCTAGATATCTCCTACTGGAATTGATCAGTAACTCTACTGTAGATGCACTCAATACTGTCCGCTACTCCAATACTGCGTAGTTCTTACCCAGTCTTCTTATCGCTTTCTGATAATAGCAACAATCAATTCATTGTCCAATAAGGTATGGTCTCTTATCCAGAAATATTTGCAATCAGCAAATATTTCTTGGAATTGTCGATCGCCATTACGTCAATGCCTTAATTAAATTCCTCAGTTATCAGAGTGCGATCTAAAAACAACCTCTCAAATAAATTCTAGTTTTTCCGGAGTGCACAAACATGTCTGCCATTTTTACAAAACACTACAATTATGGATTTATTTTTGAGAAAAATGCTGAATAAAATTGGATATGGCAGCATTCAAATGAAGAAACAGCAAAATTGGATTATATTTTGATAACAAAAAATATGAACTTTATGATTGTAATACTCTTAATAGATCCAGCACAGAAATCCTAACTAGAAAGATAAAAATTATTGGAAAAACAGTATTATTATCTGATTTTCAGAAACATTCAAATAAATTAAAATTATGAGCTATAAACCAATTAAATTTTTTAATATATATATTTTGAAATAACTGAAATACACAGGCTTATTATATACCTGTGTTTATATATGTAATATGTAGGATATATGAGCACAGACTTTCACTCGACCCACCACTCTCCACACCATTTCATAGCACTGATACACTTGAACACATATATGTTGAAAATATAAATAATCACCAATATACATATTTCCTGCTAAACCAGCAATCATCAGCTGGTCCAGATTACCATCTAGGTCAACATAGGTGTGACAAGAATCTCGGCCTCAGGGTGGTCTTTGAGGGTTCCATCATCAGATTTTCAATTGGATGGACAGTTGAAGAGTTGGAGTGTGGAGTAGATTGAAGCCTGTCCATTAAAGTATAAGGTTTGGCTATCTTAATATATATCTGAGCACTTATAGCATATATGTGTGGAGATGGTAATCTGGACCAACTGATGATTGCTGGTTTAGCATGAAATACATATATTGGTGATTATTTATCTTTTCAATATATATGTGTTCAAGTGTATCAGTGTTATGAGATGGTGTGGAGAGTGGTGGGTCGTGTGAAAGTCTGTGCTCATATGCCCTACATGTTAAATATATATATTTTGAAAATTGGTTTGACTTGAATGAAATCAGTATGAAGATAACTGATAAACTATTAAAAACTTTTAAGAAAAATAGCTAATGCAAAAACAACAATTTACTGGTGAATTTTTACTGAAATAAGAGACTGTATGGAGAAAAAATTATATGGAATTTTTTTTAAATGATACATTAAAGATTGAATATCTAGTTTTGCAAAATGGTGTGAAAAAGATTTAATAATGATATTAGAAAATATAATTATGAATTGGTTTAAAGAAATTTATAAAAAAGAATAAAAATCTCAAAAGTGGAAACAACTTCATTTTGGAAAAGAAAACTATTTTTGCAAATAATGAAAAGATAATATTACCAAAACAAAGACGACATGATGAAATGGGTAAAAAAGTTCTACAAAGAATTAAATAGTAATTTTAAAAAAAGTATCTCCTATAGTTTTCAGGTCTTTGAAATTCCTCACCATTTTGCACTTTGGATTCAATCTAACCACAAGAATAAGCTGGATTTAATTGGGACTTTAATCCTGTAGTTTACATCTAAATAATAAGGGAAGTTATAGAAAGGATCAATGAATATGACTTTCCATACCTTGGATTTGTAGATTATGAAAAATCCATGTGATTTTATATGCATTTCCACAGTGTCTAAAATAGCGCATAATGAAAATAGAGATTAGAGATATTGTCATTTATCAAAGTAACATAGCAGTGCTTAGACATGGTGAGCCTAGTTTAATTAATATTGAAAAGTGTATGAAATGGTGATTTTATATTTCCAAAGCTTTTTACAGCTATGTTACTATAAGAATTTGAATTAAAAATGGGAAGTGAAGGGAATAAAAGTAAACAGAGATTATTTAAATTATCTACACTTTGGAGATAATAAAATTCTTTTTGCAAATAATGCTTCAGAACTTAAGAAAAGGGTGCAAGAATTATCATATGATAGTAAGAAATACTAAAATAATATTCACTGAATTTTCTAAAAAAAATAAGTATATAAAATTAATAATCATAAACCAGAAGTTGACAATGATGAATACCCTGGGCAGATTATTAAAACAAATGAAAACATAATGGATGAAATTAATTTTTCTATTGTACTTAAATGGAGTGCCTTTGTTAAAAATATGTCTATGTATTCACAATAAGTTTGTTATAGATGATTCTGAGATATGGACAATTATTCAATATTATATGGAGAGATATATGTTAGGAATAATACAGAGGGATCAAAAATGAAATGCATAGATCAGAGAACAAGGCCTTACAAAGGACATAAGAATTAAGACACTGAAATGGAGCTGGACTGAATATATTATTAAAAGAAATGATACTAGATGGATATTTGAATGCCTTATTTAAATTTCAAGAGATTATAAAAGAATTAGAAAGTAACCATTTATGAAATGGTTAAATAAAATAAGGAAGCTTGCTGACGTGTTGTTGAAAAGAAAGGCTAGGTATCAGAAAAAGTAAAATAAATATGAAGAAACTTTTATCCTACAAGTGGATTGATAATAGTTAAAAATGGTAATGATTTTAACCTAAAAAAGAAATATAAGAATAAAATTATTTTGATGGTTGTTTTTTTAAAAAAAGAAATTGATCTCCAAAACTATTTAACAATAAAAGTATTGACTTTAATTCATGTTACTCATTACCAAAAATACCTAAAAGAAAGTTGGTGGGGAAAATGTAAAAAGTCATAAATTTTAGCTTAAATATAGGATTATCATTCACTAATTAATAAACAAAAAAATTCCTGTGTGGTTTTGGGACAGAAATAGATTCATCATCATTATCAACCATTATCATTTCACTGCAGGATGAAGGTCTCTCCAAGTTCAATTCATCTTCTCCTAACTTTAGCTTCTCTTCTCCATATCACCCCTGCACACTTTTCTTATTTCATCCATCCATCTCACATGTAGTCTCTTTCTGGGTCTTTTACAATCTCTTGGAATCCAGTTTAAGATTTCAATTGTCCATCTATTATCATCTCTTCTAGCAATATATCCAGCTCAACTCTAGTCTTTTAATTATTTCAATAAGGTCAGTAACACCTGTTTGTTCTCTTGCCCATATATTGTGTTTTCGATCTCATCTTATTACTCCAACATGCATCTCTCCATACTTCTTTGAGTGGTCTGAAGTCTCTGGATTGCTCTTCTTTTAAGTGTCCAAGTCTCAGATCCATAAATAAGTACTGGTAAAACACATTTATTAAAAACCTTCCTTTTCAAACACATAGGCATATTTCTTTTTAATATCAAGTTATTTCTATCAAAAGCACTCCAACCAAGTTTAATTCTATGATTAATTTCATCCATTATGCTTCCATTTGTATTAATAATCTGACCAAGATATTTGTAACTTAACTTTTTCTAACTCATCATAATCGATCTTTATTTTCATATTTTGAGAAAACCTATTGGTAGTGTTTGGTGAAGTGTACTGTGGCCACCAGGTGATGCTGCAGCTCAAGTATTATTTGAAAAAACAACTACATCATCTGCAAAATCTAAATGACTTGAATAATCTTCATTTACTTTCACTCCTTTAGCTTTCCATTTTAATCCACAAAATAGTTCTTGCAGCACTGCTGTAAAAAGTTTTGGAGATATGGAGTCATCCTGTCTTACATCCTTCTCAATGTTGACTTTCCCAGTATCCTTATGTAATCTAATTGTTGCTGTTGCAATTTTATAAATATTCTTTAAAATATGACAATATCCTGGATCTATAACTTGATGATTCAATGATTTAATCACTGAAGAAATATTTATAGAATCAAATGCCTTTTCATAATCTACAAATCCAAAACATAATGGCAACTCATATACCTGGATATGATCTATTGTACTAAAACCACTTTTAAATCCAGCTTGTTCTCTTGGTTGGTGGAAATCCAATGTTCTCTGTAGATGAGTTGTAATTATCTTGGTAAAAATTTTGTATAAAACTGATAAAAGGCTGATAGGTCTGTAATTTCTAATATCTTCTTTTTCACCTTTTTTAAATATCAATATTAATACTGCATTCTTCCAATCATCTGGTACATCTTTATTATTTAGACATTTGGTATATAATTTTGCTAAATTTTCTATTTCTTCACCTGCTTCTTTTAGTATATCAATTATAATTCCATCATTACTTGGAGCCTTTCCTTTCTTCATACATTTAATTGCATGCCTCACTTTTTTATTTAAAATTCTGGGCAATTCAGAAGATGTAATAGATATAGGCGGTACTTGTTTATTACTAAGGTTAAAGTCCATGTTTTGCACCAGTATTGTCACTTTTTTTGTAGATGATTTCTTTTCTAACAGAAAAAAAATTATACAAAGGAACACAACTATTTTTACATAAGATAAAGTCAAAATGTTAACAATATAAGTGAATTGTTTAAGAGTGAATTAATTTTATTCATATTGATTCCAAATTCCATTTTTTAACAAAAATTATTTGTTAATATTGTATTTTGGTTATTTATTTTGCTTTTTTATAAAATAATAAATTTATTAATATAAAAATTGCTGACCTCCATATTTTTGAATGCCTATGTCATTATTTGAAATAATAATAATTATAAATTTGTAAGTTATTTAAAAATTGATAAAATGCGTGTATATGTATTATCTGTTTTTGTAAAAGTCTCAGAATCTTATATCTTGTTCTTATCATCACATTTTAGTATGCCTTCATGAAATATTTTTTTCCATGTTTTAAAAATTTGTTTTCAGTGATCTCAAACTAAATTTAAAAATTGGAACACTTTTCCAAGGCTAAAAAGAGCAGTGAGGTTGTATTACAAGTAAAAAAAAATGTAACTTATTTATTTAGTTCTTAAAGAATAACATTCATATATTGATGTTTAAATGATGAAATAGTATAATGGAAGAAATTTATACTACACTTATTTGTATGTATTATAGTGCTAAAGTTAGGATCAGCAGAATGTGCTTAATAGTTACTAATAAGTAAAGAAACATTTAATCTGCAGAATGTATTCAACTTATGCACAAATAGCAAATGATTCATTAAAAATGGTAGATGAGAACCAAAGACCCAATGTAGCTTTAGACAATCATAAAGAACTATACAAACATTGTTTTGTTAGGCAGATAAAAAATTATTGAAAACAAATCAAATGTCTGATTTCTATATTGTGTTTATTGATTTTGCAAATAACTCAATAAATCTGACAAATTTCTCACATTGAAATCATTTGATTGTCTACCAAAACTTATTCATATTATACAGTTTTAAATAATGATTTGAAAGAAATATGTAAAGACTTTGGTTTAATAATTAGTATTCAAAATATCATTTATTATTCAGTAATAAAAGAAAAAAAAATGCAACTTTCATTTTGGATGATTATACACTTAAAATTGAGCGGATTGAAATATCATGATTGTTTTTGTAAATGAAAAAGTAGACTAAGATTTTACAAGGACCAATATATTGCTATGGATTTTAAGAAACTAAAATGTAAGAAATATTACTGCAACAGTAATAGCTGCATATGGAGCTGTTATTTTATCTAATATATTGTATGCAAGTAAGACATGCTATGTAGACAAGGAATATAATTATTTATAAACAAAGCAAAGCAAAACTCCATATAGTAGTGCCACCTGTGCTAAACAGAGTAATCAATGGATGCCAGAAGCTAAGTGTAAAGAAGTCATATGATTATAGTAACAATTTTACAATTGATCATAAAAATAAAAGCTTATGGTCGCTTGCAATAAAAAAAAAAATTAACAAATAAGAACAAGCTCTGTTCTATAAAATTTCTGGAATTTTATTTTTAATAAAAAAGCATTAATAGAAAAATAAATATTCAAACTTTTGATATATTTGTACTTCAGATTTGAAAACAAAACAGTTTTAAATATATATGAGATCATTGAATTCATTTGAACGCAATGTTCAAAAAAGTTTCAAAGTAAAAAAAATGATCAATTAATAAAAATAACTGAATCCAAAAAAGAAATGAGAAAATATGTAAATTGTGAGAAATATTTACATAACTTTAAGCAAAAAAAATTAACAGCAATTAATTTAATTATGAAAAATTATTGATAGTGATATAATCATGGCCATTGTTTTATTTGTTTGAATACACAAATTCTGATGAAATACTGGATTTATATCATTGTGCTATCTATAAAATTTATTACTCATTACAGATGACTGGTTTTCTAAGTATTCCACTCACACATAATGATATATTTACTATTATTTCTTAAAATTCATCTTTCATACTTTGTGTCTGTTTCTTATAATCTTAATATCCGGTAAGGTTTTATAAATATCTTTTAAAGAAACAAAGTAGATAATGGTAAAGTATTTAATTTATGAATAATAATATCATTATTATGATCACAGTTATACATTTTAAATAAGGTTAAATTTACAAATTTAATTTGCATATTAAACTTTTTTTAAAAATATGGAAATAAAGAAAAAGATCTATATGTAAAGTAACTGTTAGTAAATGTAAAATAAATATACCTACATTTAAGTTTTGATTGTAAATAATATTATCATTTACTGACATACACCCAATTTCAAGACAACTATAACCTATTCTGAAGTCACAATAACTAACTAGAGGTAAAGCATGTAAATAATTAGAGAATTATTTTAATATTAAGAGGTGGTTAAGTATG
Source organism: Epiperipatus broadwayi (assembly GCA_028023455.1). Lineage (NCBI taxonomy): Eukaryota > Metazoa > Onychophora > Udeonychophora > Euonychophora > Peripatidae > Epiperipatus > Epiperipatus broadwayi. The sequence goes on along the minus strand of JAQFVV010000005.1, from coordinate 7,063,582 downwards.
AGGCTCAGCCTCTCCCTCTAATTATAGTGATTTCAGAATAGCTTATCATTGTCTTAATATTATGTTAGTATATAGAAATAACTACATGCTTTGCATGTAAGCATATCAGGAAATAGTATGCTTATATATAATCAAAGTTAAAGCATAGGTGGACCCATTCTATGTGTTATTTCATCTAATTCGGGCTATTAAAAAGTTATATTTATATCTATTCTCTGAGGATTAATTTAATATTAAGAGATAGTTAAATATAAGACTCAGCATTTCCATATAATTAGTTCAAGTGATTTCAGAATAGTTTATAGTTATTTTGAAATTATGTTAGATATATATATAAATCATGTTCTGCCTGTAAGTGTATCTGTAAATGGTATGCTTCTATACAATAAAAGCTAAAGTTTAAGTAGGCTCATTTTACATCAACATTTACTGATTATTTACATAAAGTTGACTGGAGTTTTTCTGTATTTCTTTATTATTTCATCTAATACAGGCTATTAAATTTTTGTATATTCAATATTTTACACATTTATTTTGACATTAAAATGTAGCATCAAGTAAAGTAATTGATGATAGAATCCTGATTAAATCATTTTGGCATTCAAACAAATACTGATTTCAGACTAAGGGATATCTATCAACCAATTGATGCAAGTAACCAGAATGAAAGTATTTAAAGATAATTACAAATTGTTTAAATTGATTTTGAATTATAGTCATACTAATGCAGAAAGTGAACTGGTAGCTCTCTTTCAATGTGAGATTGCAACCTGTACTAAATAATTTTCAGTATGTTTTCTTGCCATTGATATAATAGATACTATACAGTATAATTTACATATTCTATCAAGATTTTTTTCTTAGCATAGAAATATAAGTTGATTTTTTTTTTTTATAAGGAGGTAAACATTAAATGGCATTAAGACTAAGTAGATGAAAATGTGCCCTATCCATTCTGGATTTTGTCTGCCATTTTGGGTAAATTTCTGAAAAACAGTATCAATTCTTGTGACTTTCATTATTAGAAATTATCTCAATATTAATCTGACATCAACTTCCATGTTGAAATATTATCTATAAGAAATTCTCAATAACATTAAATTGTGGATCCTATACATATTTCTTTCACCTTCAGTTTAAATATTGTAGTTACAATCTATAAACTCATAAATTCAACAAATTCACTTAGGTGTATAATGTTCTTTTGATATTTTAAAAGATTACTCATGAATTATCAAACTTGCTTACATTTTCAAGATTATTGCAAAAATTATCTTATTTTTTATACTTCCTGGCAGTTCTAAAGATCTTTAAAAATATTAGTAAAAGTTTTTTTCTTTGAAATTGCTAGTATTTATACTGCCATACATTTTGAATTTAAATGATTATTTCAAACAGTTCTCAGTTTTATATTTTATTATTTTGTTCAATTTCATCCAATTTTCTAATTCATCATCAATAGTATTCAATTTCCAATATTAATACTAAAATCAATAGGGTACTCACTATAGTGGATTTTTTTTTTGTTTTAACCATACAGTTAATAGATAAGACTAATATTCAACTGTCAATAATATCAGATCTGATTCTTCTGAAAAATATTCATATATGAATGAAATTCACAGTAATCATATCGTAAAACATGTTTTGGCAACCTAAAAAATATACTTTAAATTAAGAAAATACTGAATTTTCCCCAAAATATTTGCTCATTTTTACATTTCTACTTCTAAATCCATTTTGTACAATGAAGTAACCTCTTATAATTACAACATCTATAAATTGCCACTAAAAGTATATCTTGAAGGAACATTTTCTCATGGTATTATGTTATGAGCCTTCTGATCAAAGAAATTCAGCTTTATGAACATTAACATTTGTTTTTTTATTGCAGATTCACAAAATTTGTGTATTATAAATACATTGTTAGGTTTTAAGGTCTTTTTTCTATTCAATAATATTTGCAATAATTTTTCCCAACCTTTATGGATTTGTTTAGTTCTAGACAAATCCTGAGATGAAAGTTATCATAAATTCCTTGTGCAAGATTGTACACTTATAAGATAACTTTTGCTCTTTAATTTGTACAGTAGCAGCCACTATCATTTGTACTCATGTAATTTATTATTATATATCTACTTATTGGAATTACTGACAGATTAAACATTATCACTACTGTGACTTGATTCTTCTGTATTATGTAACAAATAAGGAGCAAATTCCCTTAAAGATATACTTTTATGGCATTAGTTATTTTCTTATTGATTGTCATAATAAAATGATAAATTAATAACTTTTATATTTTGTCTTGTTGCATGAAAACTGCACAATCTTCCTTTATGTGACAGTGTTGACAGTTCATTTATGCTGACAGTGTTGACAGTTCATTTATGCTCAGGTGAGTTCACTGTATTGCTTCCCACAATAAAAATGGGAAAAAAACACATATTTATTTATTTTGATAATTCATAATCCATTAAATGGTTTGATAAAGTCATATATCTTTTACAGCGTTTTGTAGAGATTCTTTCATTTTTATTTTCAGTTTCAGTATTGGTTCATGCTCTTCTGACAGCACTATATCTTAAATGTTGAGTAAAAAATTCTGGATGTTTACTTTTAAGTGAAATAGTTCATATGTAATTGTTGCCTATGAATTTGTCTCTTTGCTGACTTTATAGTAAAATATGCTGACCATTTCTAGTGATCCCAGTAGCTGGTATCTTGCTTTTGCCTGGATAATTTTTTGGTTATCACAGTAGCTCATATTATTTTTGTCCTAGATACATTAAGCATAATATAATAAAAAAGTTGAGAGTTGTATTCTGACTCAGATTTCTGGATAATCTCAAACTCAAATCGTTTATTGATATTACTTTATTTTTTTGACTATTACACTATCTGTGCAGTTTTTCTATTGCTTTATGAGGTGAGAATTAATGGCAACATATGTTTAACAATTTTTGTATGCATATAACTAAATTGATAGATGCCAAGCTGTTGTTATTAAAAACAATAGTAATAACAGTGCATGGCAAATAATTTTCTAAATGCCTGAATAATAGCACTTCAGTTGTTACTGTAAATATTGTCATTCATAAGACAGTATACTGCAAATAAGTTTGTGTATGTTCCAATAATAAGATATATGGATGGAGGATATATTTCTTCTAAGAATTTGGATAAAGGATGAATGGCAATAAAAATTATTTTTGCTTTCCATTAATCTAACAGGCTTTGTAATGTTTTCAATGAACAACTACCACTGATTTAACAGGAATCTATTGATTTAATTGGCACTGTTGACATTAGGTATAAGTGATTCATTGTCTAAACTTAAATCAGCCCATCATGCATGATCTATCCAGCATCTTCATTCTGATCATGACTGGATGACAATTCAACCAGCATACAATTTGTAGCTTGAGTGGAGTATATTCTGTAACTCTTAATATATATTTATCTACAATGGATAACTCATGTCTTTTCATCCAAAGTGCTTTATGTGTAATTAATATCTCATGATCTGACCACATAGAATTTATTCATTTCTTTAAAAACAGTTATAGTGGATCATTTTCCATCCATGAAATATCAATTTACTATTACTTTTATCACTATTTGCCAAGCCAATTATGTTAATTTTTTTCTGCCCTTTTATAACTGCAAATATCAGGAATACAATTGAATACATTGTAATGGGAAAAAATTTCTTCTCTACATGTTAGATTTTAAAATCATAACAAGCAAGGGTTTGAACTAGTTGCAGAATAGTAAGTTCCCATGCTCATACAGGATATGACAATTGTATGTTTCAAAATCCTGTTGAACTGGCACTTTTATTTGCACTGAGTAGTCATATATTAATTTAGCAATCAGTTGGAGAAACACCTTTTTGATTTTCATTCTGATGTTTTGAAAATGATAGCTGAATCATTGTTAATCTAATGTTATATATGTTATAAATGATGACATACATCTACACTTTTAAACACTGGCATTAAATTCTTAGGCAATTGCCTGTATTTATTACATAAACTACTATTCACCTGCATATTTTTTGATAGGCAGTCAGCTTCAATGTGAAACTTCCATTAGCAAAAATGATAAATAGCATTTATATGTAAACCCTATGTCTGTTGAGCTATTGTCATACCAAGTGTTTTGTTATTTTATAATTTTGTCTTCATATACATGTTAAAGTCAGAATTAAAATGACATTAGGTTTGATGTTGTTTTGCTGAATTATATTCATTTTCGGTTGTAAGTAAATGTTCCTTTGATTTAGCCATCCTTTTTTTCAGGGACACATCAAAGATGTCTGAATGAAATATTTTATTGGAGTCTATTAGTAACTTGTCTCTCAGCAATGATCCTACATACCACAAATCAAATGATCTCTTCCAGAAACATGCTAAAATAACATTAAAGTCATTTCATAAGCACTAGTTTCTTGACACTTCTCAATTATGGAGATAAAATTTATATCTGTAATTTGAAGATGCTTGAAAGTATATCATGGTGCTGACTGTGATCATAAAATCTGGTAAGCAGCACACTCACAGATGCACATTAGTATCACCAATTTTTAATTCAGAATTTATTTTACTGGAGCATAGAAGTATATTAAGCAGATACCTTCCTACATAACCTGGATCTAAAATTTAGATCTGTAATTTGAAGATGCTTGAAAATATATCATGGTGCTGACTGTGATCATAAAATCTGGTAAGCAGCACACTCACAGATGCACATTAGTATCGCCAATTTTTAATTCAGAATTTATTTTACTGGAACATAGAAGTATATTAAGCAGATACCTTCCTACATAACCTGGATCTAATTCTTAACAAGCTTTTTCAATCCATGTTATCTATTCAAATTTTTTGACAAACTTTAAAAAGTATTTGCATTTTTTATTAACCATATTTTAAATTATTATAATTTTTCGCAGATGGTGATTTAGTTTTATAATGGCAGCCACCATATTATTGCCCTAAACAGTGAATTAATTTTATGACAATCAATAATCATTTTATTGGTAAATGGACAATTTATATGAAGATGGATATTTAGATATTTTAAAATCCCTAAATTTTGAATCCAATGAACCTCATTCTCTTCAATAATATTTTGTATTATGGATAGACCAATATATTGATATATTTATAAGTTGTTCTAACATTTATAATAAGATACATCTTCACAAAATTTGTAAGTTCATTTAATTTTAATTAACTTTCCACGCAAGATTCTCTTCCATTAAACATCTTGTTTTTAATGAAAGTTACCAATTATATAGGCAATACTTTATGATGTTAAAAACAGATTAAATGTTAGTATTAAAGTAATTCTTCCAGAATGTGTTGCAAATAAAAAGGAATTTCTTTTTTGGGTCAAAATAGAATGGTTTATTATTGTTATCATAATAAACATCAAACTAATAACTTATTTTCTGTCTGTTGAATCTGAATTGAATACATTCCTTCAAATGAATTCATGGAAATTGCTAAATTTGTTTATGATTTAAGTGAATTACAATTTTTTGGTAAAATATAGGACTATATGATTGCTTTTTGCCCTCAAAAACTGAGAAGGCTTATTGTTAGTGTGAATGTGATATATTGCCACACAGTTGATTACAAACAAGTTTCTTAAATTCACTATAGCAAAAACAGATTTTGATGTAGAGTTGGGATAAGTTACTCAAAAAAAGTTCACATTAAATGCAAACCTATTATCTACACTCATAATCTGAAAGTTCAAGTATAATTGCCATTCTGGCACCATGCTCAACAACCAAATTAGGGTATACTACAATAGACATAAATATGTCAGATAACCTGAACTGAAACCCTGGATTAATATGCTATGTAGTACCAACATCCACATGAAATTAAAGGCCCTTCTTTCTAAAGACTTCAATATTGGCTTCAGATGCCCTCCATCCATCAACCCAGTTATCAATAATTCAAAGGATAAAATTTACAGTGATGACAAGACACAATTAGTATAAGTCATAAATTGCTCAATCTGCAAAGCAAATACTACAGGGAGACTGGTGCCAACTTGAAATCAAAAGTTTCCCAACATGCCTATTTGTATAAAGAGTAAAATTGAATTCATTTTATAGCTTGTTTTTGGAGCATGGGAGTTGCTATCCTTTTAAATCTGAATCTTCCACAATTGTTTGCCTCAAGAGTAACCACAAAAACACAAACTAAAAGAGGCTTTTCACATAGTTAATTCCACACATGCAATAAATATATGAGTCAATAAATGTTCCTCTTACTAGATCTTGGTTTTTTAATCCGAAACTGTAGGTGGTACTTTACAGTTACCTATTATACATAGTTATTTTCAAACACCACCAAGTTTAAACTTTTATAATTGGAATTACTATCACATTCTGCTAACTATCTATTAGATATGCTGTGAAAACTGTGCTGAAAGTTAACTCAGTAGATTAATAAACGAATTTATTTTAATTTTACTTTGACTGTAAATATGAATGTTCATATATCAATAGAGAGTACTAATGGATTGATGGCACTTAAAATTCTCAGCAGAATAATGTAATGTGTAAGTATATTTCTATGAGTAATCCAAGAATAAGCAATGTGCAATTAACATATCTAAGAAATTAGCACTCTTCCACAGCAATGATCAAAAATTATTACTACTCTCAAAAGTGATGCACTCTTGAAAATGGAACCAAAATTGTCTCATAATGTAAAAGGAATACCAAAAGTGAATCAGCAATCAATACTAAGGAATATAGAGATGATGTTCAGGAAATATAGTTTATAGATGAGAAATAGATTATAAATCTTTGTCTAAGACACAAAGGAATTTGTGATTTATATACATCCATAGGCCAATTGATAAATATAACTGTGCACAGCTATTTGAGTTACCATTGCAAAGTAACTTACTTTTATTATAGTATATTTGCATTATATATCCTAATGGCCTTATAGCTGTATACTAACACTGTTATGTCTTATAATGGTCATATTATCATGTATTTTGTGAAGAATATTTATTTAACATAAATACTGGAGCTGGTAAACATGACATATTTTAATAGCTATGTCTAAATTATGTGATTCTTTACCATCAAGATTATAACACAACATCAAGAAGATCGATCAAAATAATTTAAATAGCACAAGTCAGACAATAATATAACTTGTGTAAATGAAAAGGAGCAATTACATTATATGTAGCACTGAAAGCAAATAGTAATACTGGCTTAATCAACAGCACCATTAATTCAGTCAACAATAGTATTAACTGGCACTTAGAAGTCAAGAAACTAAATAGAGATTAGCCAAAGTTATGAAAAGCATTACTATCATAGCTTGACATGAACAAACATACTTATTGCATGTAAAAAACTACTTCCTAATAAAGAATGTAATCAATGACAGACTAAATATGGAATGTTTATGGAGCTAAATGATAAGGGACAAATACATATAGCAAGTTGAATCTGCATTTTAAATCTCAAGAATGGATTCCATATGTAGTTCTAATAATTATTCGAAGGCACCTACCAAATGTGTGTTTCAGAAAGTTATGTAGACCAAAATGTGTAATTATAAAACAGCACAGTAAGAAATTTTGCTAGAGTGACTATAGCAGGAAATGTATGAAACAAAACTATGGCTACAGTTTCAGATCAAAACAGATTTATCCCACATAAAGGCTATGACAAAATATACCCCTTACAAAGTCATAGTGGAATGATCATACAAACTTAATCCAATCTCACAAAAGTGCAAAACAATAAGTGTTGACAAGCAAGCTTCAGTCAGAAAATTTTACATCAAAAGAAAAACATAATTAACAATGAAATATGTTAGTATTGTGACAGTTCAGAATATGTAAAATAAGAATGCAAATATAAAAGCATCCATTGCTAAATTTATGGTTTTATAGACCATTTGTCCAGAATAATAAAAGAATACCATATAAAACAGAAGACATCTTACAGCCTAACTAAATGTATAGTCAGGCAGACAAATATAAAAAAACCATCTAAATAGAAAAGGCCCATATTATCAAATGTATTAAGGCACAAAACTGAAGTTATATGATAGAGAGACTGAGAAACAAATAATAAAAATAACTGCAAGAAAATAGAAATTTTAAAAACTCATTAACTAGTATGTAAATGATATAAACAAAAATTAAAACCTGATAAAATTGATAGAAATAGTAAAAGTACTGATGGAAACACAAGTGTAGAAAAGTTATTCCACAATATATTGTTAGTAGAAATCAGCCTCCTACTAGGCACAACTTGGCTCAGTCCACAAAGAATTATAATTCAGATCATAAAAAGGTGAATTAAAAGTCAAAAAATTAGAAAAATTCCTGGATTTTAAAGGCAAAACTATCTGAAATCAGCTTGAATAAGAATATATTCCTGGTCATGTGAAAAACAAAAAAGAATAGTTTTGTCATAATGTTTAATTTTTTTAAGTATGCAATAAGAGAACTTGTAGATAAAAGTACAATCTGCCAAGTTAAATATTCATCCTGGGTGGCTTCAGTCATATTACTACTGAAATTAGATAGTAATGTTTACGGTTATGGTAATTACAGAATTTATATAAATACATAAAAGTGTCCATCTTATGACTAATGACAATGAATATTTAGCATTGTTCCATAGATAATCATAAATCACAAAAGTAGATTAACTTCAAAGACTGCTGAGTTGTCGATAATGAACAACCCAAAAAGCATCGTTCAAGTATAAGTGCTCCTTATAGAACAACAATTACTCCAAATTTATTTTAAGCAGGAATGAATAGACTGTTACTCAATTTCAAAAAATAATCTTTCACTTGGATGATATTCTGATATCAATAGAAATTGAGGCCCAATTAGGAAAATAATTAAGCATAGTATGTAAACTCTTATAACTAAAAATATTGAACAAGACATTAATAATGGCAAAGTATGCAAAAATGCTACTACAAAGTTTACAATTATTGCCACAAGCCACATAACTATGGGATCAAATCTAATAAAATATAATGGATCATTTAAGAGGACCATATTTCTAGCAATTATTGGTCAATATTCAAGATGGTTTGAATATTCCAAAGTGAGAAATATTAAAAGGCAGGATGCTACAAGAATACAAATTGAGCTGTAGGCAAGTCAACAATTATATTTAATAAAGGTCAGGTTTCACTATTCATGAATTAAAAGGTTTGTAGATAATAAGAAAATATATCTTTTATACTACATGATGTCTAATAAACTAGCTAAAATAGTTTTACAACAATCAAAGCATGCTTTAAGTAAAAATGCTTAATATAAAACTGTAATTGCTAACATGATCTTCTAACACTTTTGATTGTGTCATGAGATGAGAAATCTGCAGACTTGTAATAGAAGACATATGAAATCATGTTGCCTAGTGGTCTATAATGTTGGGAAACCAAAAAAGCAATGTAATACTCTTCCTATGAAATAAAATAGTTTGGTGTCATCTAAGATTAATAAAGTTAAAATATGGTCAACAGTTTCACTGATATATAAACTATCTTAAAAGTCATAAACTAAGATTTACCAAATTAACCAATGCTAAAGAATCAATTCAATCCAATCTAAAAGAAAGGAATCACATCAAAGAAGCGAAAATACTAAAGACTAGACACCAATGAAAACAAGCATCAAGAAATGCAAATGAGAGCAAAAAAGTCATCAAAGATTATGTGTGGCCAGTTGCTCCTTTGAGAAGACTTGAAGAAACTCAAAGACTGTATGTGAATTAAAAAAATTTGATTTTGTAGAATGTGTTACATGTTAACCGAATTTGTATATGTAAATAAAATTGTATTATACTTAATGTAAAAAAATGAATATGCAAATTGTATTGTAGAATTTGTATGTGTAACTCAAAAATATATTATAACTAAAGTAAGAAAATGGACAGGCAAATTACATTGTAGAAGATTAATGGGTTGAAAACAATTAAATTCCTCAGCATAACAATGTTATTAGAATATTTCTATGTACTATGAAAATGAAACAATCTTACATGATTAGTGCTAAATGAATATAATTAAAATTACATCCACATTAATGACAAGAAGTTATTAACTAGTCTCAAGTCAAATTCACTCTAGAAAATGTGACAATAATACAATATCCTAGTATAAAATGTTATCTTGGTAGAATTAGTGCTAAATAGACAAGCAAGAGAAGATGTTTAACCATATGACTTCTCTGTAAGTAACAAATAGATTATATATTTTTTATACAGGTTGTCTGACCCTTTATTATTTATGTTAGTCTACAAGACCAATGATAATTGCCTTTATTGCTACATAATTACTCTATACAGGCTAATTATCTTACTGCAGTGTTTTAATCATCACAGTTTGATGAGAATATTTATTTGGCATGGACATTCAAGGCTAATCATAGATGTAAACATTTTAATAAATAAGCCAAGTCAGCGTGGTTCTGCAGTCATGGGAATACATAGCAATAATAAATATAAAAACAAATAAAAATGAAATGTAAAATATTGTGCTTTATAACATTTTCCATAATTCAATTATATTTTAAAATTCAATACATAATAATTTAAAAAATATTATGAAACAAATTTTTATCTCTTAAATATTTAAACAAATATATTAAATGAGTAAATATAGTCATATAATACAATTGTAAGTTTTTAAAATTTAATCTGAATTTTATCACAAAATGTTTCTTGTAAAAATGACCTAATCTTCTAATAAATGAAAATTATATAAGTTTATTTTAAAAATTTAATCAGAATAAATTAAATTGAGTGTAAGAAAAATCTTAAGTGCACACAAATAGAAAGCTAATTAAGCAACAATTCAATATCGAAAATTTCCTGTAAGCTAACAATCTTGTCAGAAAAAAGACTAATAAATAAAACACTAGCTGCCAGACCTACCCAGTTTATTCCCACAGATGGTTTGGAAAATGGATCTGAAACTTTAATAGACTATCCAAACTATATTCTAAATTTGTGTCAAAACTTATTATGCTGTTATAGTAAGTAATAATCATTATACAGTCATATGATTATATGTAATTATATGTATTTTTTCTGATACCACTTATTATTTTGTATATTTTTTGAATTTATTTAGTAGATGAAGTAAAAGTTATAGTCTAATAAAAATGTTCAGTAGTCATATTTAATAATTACCAAGAAATCTTAATCTAGCTTCCTATATAACAGGGATACTAACTAGTTTAGATGTTAAATTCTTTGCAATGCAAGATCTTAAAACAATTTTTCATCAAACCCTTTTATCTGAAGAAATCCTAATTATTATAACTCATAAAGGGTTATATATACACAACTATCTTTTATTGTAATAACTACAGCTTTGAAAATTTTCCAAGAAAAACATAACATGGGGTCACATCATATATTAACAAAATATTAATAACTTTCAAAGCCTAAAAATACTATATCAGATATTTTAAAGAACATGTAGTTGACTCTAATTTTGAAGATATAAATTGTAATAAATTTATATAGTATATTCTAAGTCATATTATTTTGAAAAAAAATGAAAAAGATTTGGCCCAGAAAAAGTAAAGGCAATTAAAACATCAGATATCATGAAATGATAAACATTTATTTCTTGAACTTTAAAACATCTTCAAAACTTTTCTCTGAAAAAAGCTCATATGTCTACACCTTAATAAGAGCTACTCTATAAAATAAAATGCTAGTCTTGCAGCAAACTACAAGAAACATTCAGAAGATCAAATAACTATTAACATCAAATCAAGTGTTGATTCATTTTGATATCTGGAATATAATTTTGACATGTGACAGCAGTGTATCAAAATTATAATGGCAATAAGCTTGACAATTATTGGTTAAATTGTAATAATTGGCTATCTATATAACCTGGACAATGCAATTTGGGGCAACAACACAAAATGTACAACTTGTGGATTAAACATCTCTTTACATATATTTATCCATATGTTTATGATTACACTCCTCAACAAGATGTTAAAAGTGGATAGGAATCATTCTCTACTTTGCTCAAAAGTGGTGTAGTGAGAACTACAGAAATATTGTTCCTTAAGTGGATAATATTTATTCTAAAGAATGAATATAAATTATTTAGTACGAGTTGTTTGTTTTCTTTGCACTATTATTTTAAAATTACTTATTTGACAAAATATATTTGAAATGAAATTTTATAGTTTATTGGGATTTGTATTCTAATCTTCAAGATTATTAATGGGGATTTATTTTTATGTCCATAATGATTGTTTGTGAACATAATATTTATAAAAGATAGTATGGTCTTTATCAAATGTAATGTATATTAATTTTTGAACTACATGTATAATACAACTATTGGAGTAGTAGTATTTAGAAGCAGATATGACTGCCCTCAAATATTTAAATCTACTTTATCATTAAGAATTAGATAGTCTGAGAAACTTATATGACATTTATAGGTTTAACATAACTATGAAAAATAATGAGAACTAAAATAGTGTCACATTGAGTAAAATCTTTAACAATATTAATATATAATTCTTTCCGTATTATTGCTGCTCAATGTTCTAATATTCATTTTGAACATTTACAAGATTTATCATTTATTACTTCCATCTTTTGCTTTCTAGCTGTTAATCAATAGCATTCAAAAATTCAAATCAAAAATTGATATTATTTATAAAATAGCATACTCTTGACTAGTCTTTTTTCTTTAAATATGCCTTTAATATACAAGATCTTAATTTCCAATTATCAAAAACATCTCTGATTTCAGTAAAAATCAGTTGACAAAAATCAATAACAGTTGGTGCTTTGGTTGCTTGAAAAATGCATTGGAAATCCAGAGAATATTGAATTCCTTTCACAATATTGTCATGGCCATTCATTTCTGAAACAATGCAGCCCAATAATGCTCACATATTTTCCAATTACACTATAATGACAGCTAGAAGTATAATTATCCAGAATGATTTATCAATTTCATAATCATTGATATTATTACAATATTGAAAGTTTTGTATTCTGAATAACTCAATATTCCATCACATAGTTCATTTATTAAGATGTACTCAAAAATTTTCTATATAAGTTATCATATCCTTACTTTTTACTTATGAAGATAAAAATGTTTTGCTATTGACAAAAGTTGATAAAATATAACCACCATTGGCTAAAAAGTTTGAGCAGAATTTATTAAGAAATGTTTTTGATGTTAAATTGGAAAAATTTCACTTAAAAAAGTTTGCCATAAAAAGCAGATACATTTTACATATAAACAAAAGAGCATGCAAGCTTTATAGATAAATGCCGCCTAGAGAAAGCATTTAAAAAATCTCTACCTAAAAATTATCTCTAGCCTCAGACAGGTTTCATGCTTTTGGCATTCCTCAGTGAGGGGCTGGGATGAGGTATGCCAAAAGCATGAAATTGGTCTGAGGATAGGAATACTTTCTAGATAGAATTTTTAAATGCTTTCTGTTGGCAGCATTTGGCCATGTGATGTGTGACTTATTTTTAGCTATTAAAATACATTTTACATATTTGTAGTTTTATGAAAATATTTGAAATGATAAATGTAAAAGTAAAATGCAATTACTGTATATATATTTTTAAATTTAATTCAAAAGTTTTCAAAAAAGTCATTAGTAAAATATTGGAATATTTCTCATTATATGAATCTATTTTCAAATAAATGAAAATCATATAAATTTAAACATTTATGCAAAATAAAAGAAAATACATCATGAATAGAAACTTGCCACATTTACTAAAAACATTATTTTCTGTTAATAGTTACAGTGATATTTTTTTTTTTTTTTACTTTATTTAAATGATAGTCTTTTATGGTAAATATTTGCTTGATTTAATATGTGATCTCCCTTGGCAAATATTTAAAATTTTATTGCATGCAAAAATAAAGTGGCTCTGAATTATGCTATGTTTTGTTCCAAATGTATCCAGTGTACAAATGTACATAGCATATAACAGTTAACATTTTGTTAATAAACTTTGATTAGAATAGATTGTTTACTAAACTTCAAGCGTAAAGTACTTTTCAACACACACACACAAATATAATACAGATCACAGATACTATTTTTATATTAAGTACGCATATATAAAATAACATTATAAAATAAATTTTTCTATTTAATATGCTCTGTAGGCAATATTATTTTATATTTAATAAGTTTTTTCTCTTATAAAAACAAAATAAACTCATCCTCTTTAACAAGAATATATAAGCTCTTTATTTTTTTAAGTTCATATTAATGTTAACTATGTTCTAAAATTTTGTAAAACTTTTAGCCTTACTCTTATGCAAAATACTGCACATCACACTTGAAAAAATAAATGAAAATAAATATTTTCAACATAAACCAAAGTCATTTTATTAATATTGTAACCTAATGATAATGAGGGGAAGGGAAAAAGAAGAAGAGAAGAGGGAGAGCAAGAGAAATTTAAAAAAATTATAACCTAAAGATAAGAGAGTGTAGGTAAGATGGGAGGAGAGAGAAGGTTGAAAATGAGAATCTTTTAAAATAAATAAAGAGGGGAGGGTGAAGGGGAAGAGAGAGAGAAAGATGAAGAGGGAAAAATAGAAAAGATAAAGAGAGAAACTTATAACCTATGAGAAATGGAGTAGGGGAGGAAAGAAGAGAAAGAAATAAGAATGGAGTAGATAAAAGAAAAGAAGAGGATGAGAGGATGTACAATGAAATAGTGAGAAAGCAAGAGAAAGAGAGGGAGGGAGAAGAAGAAAAAAGCGAGAAAAAGAAAAATAGAAAGAGAGAAAAAAATAATTAAAAAAAAATAATCAGAGACTCTTCAGCTAGATACAGTAGGGTTACAATAAATTTTAAGTATGAATGATACTACAGAGATATACAATCAGATAAAAGCAAAATCTAATTATAATGCAAATCATTATTAGAACATGATAAATAATTTAAAATAAACAATATAGAGTACATTTTCACTCTTACTGAATAGTTATTAGAATCAGCCTCCCATCAGATCAAATTTTCTGAATAAAACAAATTTTTATTTAAGGAATGTTTCACTAATAGATCTACTTATCTCTTATTTCAACATAAATATAATACTTGACATTATTTCTAAATAACACAACCTGTCACAATTTAATTAAAGTAATCTAGTTTAAGATGTACTTTTCTTATGATATAAATAAGAAATACTTATTTCACAATGACAATGTTTAATACTATGCTATACACAAACGGAATGGGATACTTCACTAAAAGACTAACAAGAGTAAATGATCTCAGGGGGTTTACTCTAACTCTTGTGAAGTGTGCTAAGATATGACATTGCCTAACCAAGTGACTGAATGGATAAATAACTGAGGGAGTGACTGTGGGAGGCAAGCACTACACTTGTAGTGCCTGCTTCATACTATAAGGTAAGTATATTTTATTAAATTACAGAAAGGATATTTATTCAAATATTTAATTATATAATCAAAATATTCAAAATTTAAACTAATTATAGCCTATTACCCAGGACATCACTGGAGATGAAAGAAAGACAAGGGTGCTTTTTATGTCCCTCCACCTGCTCACAGACAACCTTCATATGAAATTAAATGCAAATGGACCTTAACTAAATATAACAAGATAATGTGCAGTCTGAAATATCATGAATAATCTTCCAAAATATCAAGCAGTCTTCATTTCATCATACATAATCTTCTATCTTAGAAGATGACATAGTTTTAAACAATCCTTAAAATAGAATATCATAGTGAGTATCTGTAAATACGTGATAACCTGTTAATATGATTTAATCCAGGAATCACAATTATATTCATGGCTTTAGTGTATTTTTATAAGTATGAAAATATTTTGTATACCTTTAATTTAATGTAAATAATAAATGTTGTTGTGAACCCAATGACAATAGCATACAAAAAATAAAATAAACAGAAACTAAATTTATTTTAATAAATAAATTGGTTTATTAACAATTATGACAATATAAAACAACAAAAAAGAATACTTACATAAGTTAGGAAATATTGCCAAGATAGCGCTGTTACAATTAGGTCTTTTGATTAACAGTATTTGAATAACTCCTTTGTTCTTATAAATAAACTATCAAGGTTTCTTTTGAGAAATAATTGAATTTATATAAATCACCCTATTTAATAATTTATTAAAATTTGAGAGTGAACACTGGCTAATTTTTTATACAACTCCCTTCAAATAAATAACCCCTAAAAGTACTTTTGAGCATTCTAAATTTATATGCTTCATATTAAATTAGTATTAGCTCAATAAAATATAATTTCACTTTATTTACTTTACAATAACATTATAAAATTAGTAACCAGGATTAATAAACTAATCTGCACGTGCTTGATATAATAAGCCAAACACATTTAAGCAATGTCTGGCATATCCATAATAAATCTCAAATTATAAATAATTATACTCCTGTTGTTTAGAATTATAAACTAATAAATGACTAAATAAGTAAAATGTATGGGCCACTTATCAGAAGTCATTTGCACATATAAATATAAGAAATTATTGTCCATCTAATATAAATTACACTAAAATGTAAAATTTAAAAGACTTACACATCCATCGGCGAAAACTCTGGATGAATACATTGATTACATAGCATGTGTGGATTGCACTTACTGGCCATATGCTTACAATTTATATATTAAAAAGTATTAACTGTTTTCGGTTGATTTGTGGATGATAATAATATCATAACAGCACAATACAGACATTGTTATACCTTTAAGCACTAAAATAACTAAGTGCAACCTGAAGAAACTAAGTCCTTCAAACTAACTTATCTTGTCATTACATATCAAAAACATCTCACCTACCATGGTGGAAAAAATAACTTTAAGCACATCATGAGTGATAGGCCAACAATATGCTCCGCAGAGCTAAACAACACAGCAAAACTGTAGTGGCTTCCAACATATCTACTTCTGAGGCAGAAAAGAGAATGCCTGGATTTTGTCACAGTGCATCAGGAAAACATAGAAAGACACACCAAGATATATATTATCCTCTCCAGGGATCTAGGTACTTTATAAATATGTGAATAATCACCGGAAATAAGCACTATCACCTCATGGAACAGCATAATAAGGATGAGGACCCACTCCATCAAGCACAATGATAAATATAATAGGGCCTTATTTTGTGAGGCCAAGCAATACTATACCAACAATAACAAGTGTGACTACCATGTAAAGTCGTCATCACACGTATATATTTATTAATAAAAATTAGATAAAGTAGCTACTAGAAGTAATAAAGGTAAATGGATTAGCTATTAAATTTTTAAAAAAAAAAAAGGCAAAAGATCGGAAGATTCACGTG
>JAQFVV010000005.1:6781749-7045670 GCA_028023455.1 Epiperipatus broadwayi | reverse complement strand
AAAAAAAAAAAGGCAAAGAGAAAGTTGAAATTCAAATATCTAAATTACTTTGGATTTTGTAATAGTAAGAGAAGGGGAGGGGGTGCATAAAGAAATGCGTCTCTTTCTCTCTTTTTAACAAAAAAAACCGAGTAGGTCGAATGCTTGAAAGTTATTTCTATTTATTGTGGGAGAGGGGAAGGGGATGCATAAAAAAAATGCGTCTTTTCCTCTCTTGTTAAAAACTATATTGTAACAAGTTAAAATGAATTATAAACATAAATGTGAAAAATTAAATGTAATATGTAATATAAAAACAATATGGCCGTAGGTGTGAAAGTCTGTTGGACTAATTAAATTCCTCGGACAAAGAAAAATATATAACAAGGAAAAGCTTATAATTACAGCTAAATTAATTAAAACCTACATTCCAGCCACTAATTAAACAAATAGGTTGATAAGAGTTCGTCGGAAAATCTAAAACATTAATTAAAAATTTACAAAAACAATGAACAAAAGAAAGACAGTAAGAGAGTTACAATTATTATCTGATCATTACGAGTAGAGATTTTGAGAAAGCAACAGCTAAAAGAAAATGAAAGAAGTGCGCGGCTAGTGGCGTTAAAGGGACGTGGGTTCGTATTCAATCCGTCTCACCACTGACTCACAATGTAAGATCTATGCCTGACCTGCTAGAGAGACCGCCGCTTCTGTGACTGACAACTTAAAAATCTACCTAAAGAATCGACAAGAAGTAAAAAAAACTGGAATGAGAAATAACCCCACAAACTGAGAGAGAAAATCAATCCAGCCGACAGTGAAGGACATACCGTCTCTACAAAAAAAAAGGATGATCTCCCACTGGACGGTTAAGAGTGATCAAAAGAAATACCCATGGAAACAACTACAACGAAAACCTAGGTAAAAAGCATGCATGCATTTTTTTATTTTTATATTCGCCAATAAATAAAGAAGGAAAGAACCAGACAATAAAATCTAATTAGGAAGAAATAATCTTGATAGACTTAGAACACTGTCCAGTATAATTTCAGGAGAACTTAAATACGTAACTTTAATATTCAATATGTTTTACTCTATTTATCATTGCTATGTAATTTATATAAGTGTGTAATTTTTTTATTGTTATTATGTATTTTTTTATATATGTGTGTGTGTTATTAAACATATTTATTCATTATATTTAAAGTGTTTGTACTTGCTTTATTCTCCTATCAATAAGCTACAACAGTGGGGAAACTGTAATTTATTGATTAAAGGGTAAGGATTCATGTGCTGCTTGTTTGTGAGAATCTTCCCAATTATATAAAATAAATAGCAAGCGCTGGACATTTGTAAATTTCTTGGAAATAGTTTTGCTTTGTTCAGCAGCCAAGAGTTATTGGCCGGGAAATATAACGCCAAGATAATATGTATGTATTGCCTCGGGGTTTGGTCAGTGGTACAGATATGAAGTAAATTTGTATCTGTATTTGCTCTTTGCTTGCATTGTAACGGCATTGACTATTAATTAAATTTAAAAAATAAATAAATGAAAGGAAGAATCAAAGTTGGAAAAAAATAAAGTATAATTGAAATAAGAATAAAATGCTATAAAATAAATGTAAGTGAAAATAAAATGTTGTAAAAAAAAAAAAAAAAAAAAAAAAAAAAAAAAAAAAAAAAAAAAAAAAAAAAAAAAATTATCAAAAACCATTTCTGTTCACAAAATTAATTTTTTTCGTTACAATTGGGGGCCAGGTTCCAGGATATTTTCACGTGTACAAGTTCAGCCTATTTGAATTTGAATATAACAAAATTAATAGTTGATGCAATAATTAATAAGCAAATCAAAAATAGCTTGGTGGTAGACAAAAGCAAGAAATAAAATAAAATAATAGAGGTAAAAGGAGAGAAAGAGAACGTGATATAATTTGGTAAGTTAGGTTGTAAATTGGAGACAGTTGTGGATAGGTCTTGAAGGCAGGTGTGGGTGGGTGATGATTAGTGAGTGGGACAGGGAGAGTCGAAAAAACGTACCTAGTGTCAGTGAAATATAAAGTCAGTAAAGTAAGATAATCCTATAAGGAGAGAGTTAGAATAATAAAGCCGTAGAATAAAATATAAGTGATTAGTTAGTATGCGTGTCAGATAGATTTTATGCACACGAGATCAAAACAGAAATGGATGCTCTAGTAGGCAAAATAGAAAAAACCTTCGAAGAACAAATGGAACCGTCCAGAGAAATAGCTAGTAAAGGGGAGATAGAAATTAGCAAGGGAATGGAGACGAAGATTGATAATAAAGATAAAATAGAAAGCTGCATTATAATGGATATGCTTATGAAAATAATGGAAGGCCAGCAACAGTTGTTTATGGAAATGTGGGAAAGAGATGAAAGAAATAGTAGGAAGATAGAAGAGTTGGATGAACGACTAAGTAAGAATTGTAGCCAAAAGGTTGAACAAGTAAATAAAAAATGTGAACAAACCTCATATCAATTGAAGGTTGCGAATGAAAGGTTGGATCACCAGGAGGAATTACTGGGAAAAATAGAGCAGTGCCTTCTGGGAGAATGGGATAACGTAAAACACGGCGTTGAGTTGAAAGTAAATGAGGGGATGGAGTATGTCGAATATAAACTGGAGACAATGTACCATGAAATAGAGCAAGTTAAGTTAGAGCAAGGGGAGAAAATTGAAGTAATAAAATGGGAAAACAGAAAGATTAAAGAAAATCTATGACTAGATGTAGGTCAGTTAGCAGAAACAGTTGAGAAGATAGAAGTGAGGGTAGAAAGGGGTGAAAATAAAATAGAAAATATGATAGAGATGACCAGAGCTAACAGTAAAGAACAAGAAAGTGTAAGCAAGTGCTTGCAAATCAGTAGCGAAAGTAATAACGTGGAACAAATGCTTATAGGCCCAGAAAGAAAGACTGTCGGGCAGGTTACTGAGGTGCTGAGTGCGTTAGACAGCACTAGGCCTAATTACAAGGTGGAGGATTGGGGATTTAAACCCCAGCCCAAAGATCCACACATAGGGAGGATGCAATTCAATCCTCATGATTATTGGGAAGAAAACCAGGCGTTTCCTGATAGATCAGAAAGAGCTAAAATGTCAGGACAAACCGGAAGAGGTTCAGATCTAAATTACCCAGATGAGCAAGCCTACTCTAATGGACATCAGAACAGTGCTCCAGTTCAAAGCACAAATGGCTATATGTACAGTAAAAAAAATGATAAGAAGCCTCCAGATAAAAACTAAACCGAAAGAAAATAAATGGACGGATATGTCGGTTTGATGAAACGGATGTCACGAGATCACGAGAAATAAAGTTAAATATTTTTTCTAAACATATGACAGGTGGGGCAAATCGTCTCACGACAAATAATTAAAGTTACTAAATGAAAAAAAAAAAAGTAATGTTCACAGAGTGAAATCCATGATAAACTTAATGCTCGTTTATGTGCAGTCAAGCACAGCAAGACAAATGTAAATAAAAGTAATAACAAAAAAAAAAAAAGGAAAAGAAATCTATAAATAAGTTATTCGTATAACAATCTGTCAATTATAAATGCAGATATAATTAACAAATAAATAAAAGTAAAATTAGAAATAAGAATTATTTAGGCTCATTAAAGAGCCAGTTAATAATTAATAAAATAAAATAAATGAATAATAGTGATAATACGTAAATGACAGATATCACTAGTAGGTGTATGAGGTTGCAGATTGAGGCATATATGTGTCTGCATATGCATTATGTTTGGGTCATATTTTGAGCTTGATTCAGCGGTCTCTTCGCTAACTGTAGATTCTCATGGCTTACGGTGGTAAACTTTTAAATGAAGCTCCAGTAAGAATCCTGGACTCATTATATAATAAGAATTAGTGTCTCGAAAAAATAAAATAAATAAATAAATAAATAAAGAAATAAGAATTTGTTGTTTGCGCAAGATGAACAGGCAGTAGAAATATCCTGCTGTTCACATGCTTTAAACCCGTTTATGTTTTTGATAGAGTTAAATCGTGCCATGGTCTCATATGCATAGAGATTAAATTGGTTAATCAGCCAAAATCGATCGGAATGAATGGACTAGTTTTACCTAGCTGTCTCTCTGCAGACATCCTCATCATCATCATCACTCATCATGATAGAGTGGAAAAGTATGTAATAAAAGCAGAAGTAAGGGTTGAAAGCAAAGAATTAAAATAAGCTCTCATCTCAGACTAAGATTCGACCCGATTTTAATTCTCAAAAGCGGGCGGAGTGATAAAGTGACGAAGCTACTAGAAAGTAATAAAGGTAAATGGATTAGCTATTAAAATTTAAAAAAGAAGGAAAAGAAAAAAAAGTTTAAATTCAAATGTCGAAATTACTTTGGATTATTGTAATAGTAAGAGAAGGGGAGGGGTGCATAAAGAAATGCGTCTCTTTCTCTCTTTTTAAAAAAAAAAGGGGGGTGGGGGGGGGGGGTGAACTCTTGTTAAAAACTATATTGTAACAAGTTAAAATAAATTATAAACATAAATGTGAAAAAATGAATTGTAAACTTTTAAGTAAAATTTAAATGTAATATGTAATGTAAAAAACAATATGGCCAATAGGAGGTGTTAAAGTCTGTTGGACTAATTAAATTCCTCGGACAAAGAAAAATATATAACAAGGAAAAGCTTATAATTACAGCTAAATTAATTAAAACCTACATTCCAGCCACTAATTAAATAAACAAACAGGTTGATAAGAATTCATTGGAAAATCTAAAACATTAATTAAAAATTTACAAAAACAATGAACAAAAGAAAGACAGTAAGAGAGTTACAATTATTATCTGAGCATTCCGAGTAGAGATTTTGAGGAAGCAACAGCTAAAAGAAAATGAAAGAAGTGCGCGGCTAGTGGCATTAAAGGGACATGGGTTCATATTCAATCCATCTCACCACTGACTTACAATGTAAGATCTATGCCTGACCTGCTAGAGAGACCGCCGCTTCTGTGACTGACAACTTAAAAATCTACCTAAAGAATCGACAAGAAGTAAAAAAAACTGGAATGAGAAATAACCCCACAAACTTAGAGAGAAAATCAATCCAGCCGACAGTGAAGGACATACCGTCTCTACAAAAAAAAGGATGATCTCCCACTGGACGGTTAAGAGTGATCGAAAGAAATACCCATGGAAACAACTACAACGAAAACCTAGGTAAAAAGCATGCATGCATTTTTTTATTTTTATATTCGCCAATAAATAAAGAAGGAAAGAACCAGACAATAAAATCTAATTAAGAAGAAATAGTCTTGATAGACTTAGAACACTGTCCAGTATAATTTCAGGAGAACTTAAATGTGTAACTTTAATATTCAATATGTTTTACTCTATTTATCATTGCTATGTAATTTATATAAGTGTGTAATTTTTTTATTATTGTTATCATGTATTTTTTTTATATATGTGTGTGAGTGTTATTAAACATATTTATTCATTATATTTAAAGTGTTTGCACTTGCTTTATTCTCCTATCACCAAGCTACAACAGGGGGGAAACTGTAATTTATTGATTAAAGGGTAAGGCTGTTTTTTTTAAAGGTATTCGTGTGCTGCTTGTTTGTGAGAATCTTCCCAATTATATAAAATAAATAGCAAGCGCTGGACATTTGTAAATTTCTTGGAAATAGTTTTGCTTTGTTCAGCAGCCAAGAGTTATTGGCCGGGAAATATAACGCCAAGATAATATGTACGTATTGCCTCGGGGTTCGGTCAATGGTACAGATATGAAGTAAATTTGTATCTGATATTTGCTCTTTGCTTGCATTGTAACGGCATTGGCTATTAATTAAATTAAGAAATAAATAAATAAAAGGAAGAATCAAAGTTGGAAAAAAATAAAGTATAATAAATAAGAATAAAATGCTATAAAATAAATATAAGTGAAAATAAAATGGTTGATGATAAAAATAAAATAATAGAACTAAGAAAACTAATAAAATCAACCAACAAATAAGAATTTCCATCAAAAACCATTTCTGTTCACAAAAGTCATTATTTCCGTTACACAAGATGTAAACATCACTATAACTAACTAATGTCATATTCAAGAAATTTTTAATCACAATAAACAATAATCAATGTCTGAAACAACAAATGCAATTTTAAGTCAATCGACTATGAAAAATTAATTCAGAAAATTAATAGCATATGAAAATCTTAGGCACAAGTAACAATGCACACATGTATGAAATATTAAGTATCAAAATTATTGTAACTAGTAGACACTAATGATAATATGAATAAAATATAAGAATAATAATTCTCAGAACATAAAAATATTAACGGTTATACTTACTATAACACTTATGCAAAATATAATGGAAAAACTTCTGATAATTGCTTTAGCACATCACTGAACAGAATACCATACATTTAAACTAACTGTTAGTGAGAGATGAAAATCTCCACTGACTCAGAATGAATAAAATATATGTTAGCTTATCAAGCATCTACCAATGGTATAATAAAATATTACCTGAGAATATGTAGAATATCTGCACATTCTAATAAACCTATTAAGATTAAACTTATATAAATTAATTACTTGGCTCACATATAATACTAAGCAATATTATATTAAATGTAACAAATTTCCAAAGAAAATATTGCACACATTTTTTTAACACCCCCCCCCCCTTAGTTCAGGCTATCTGTTAAGCATGTATAATATTAATTTGACAGGCAAATGTTCTGTGAAGCTTCTAGTCAAAAACATTATTTTTAAAACATGACAAAAGATTCTGAAGGAGACATATATACAGTTCTTATGTCTAAGTTAGTTCTCAATTCTAAAACATTTTCAAATATCAACAACATAAATAAACATAAGACAATCCTGAGCGTGCAACTATGGAAATGACAAACAGAATAATTTATTCAGCTGATAAAAACACTTTTGGGATCCCACAGTTTTACTTAAATAATTATATAGCTTCATTTTTATTCCTTTCTTTTTTCTTAAACATATATTTTAAGTATTTTCAAATTTACTTGCATAAAATAATGGGACATCTCCAGCTTATTCTTTAATATTTTTCATAATAAAATTCATAAAGCAATTTTGTTAACAGAAAATCATTCAGCATATCAAACGTCTTTAGAACAATTTCTACTAACTTTATAGCATAGGTTTATAAATTAATATTTTCACATTTTCTCTAACTATTGAACTATATTTCTTCAAAATTATTAATTGAAGAGCTCAGTATAGCAAACATTTAAAATTATTATCATTCCTCTAGCAAATTCTTTTTTTTTTCCTTTCCATATGTGAATAACTTTTTACAGACAGTTAAATTATATAAGCATTTTTTAAAATTATTCTTAAAGCAGTTCCAGAAATAATCAATAATCTTAGTTAAGAAGCAGGAAAATTAATACAATGAATAATTCTTGATTAATAAACAAGCAAAGTGATATAATGCATTTTAAACTTTAAATATACAGCTTAAATAGTCTATGCATTTTAATTTTCTTCTTTTAAAATTTATCCTATTTACTAGATAACTAAGGAAAATAAGAGCTGGAAAATTGTTCTGATAATTTAAGTTATAAAATTCATAAATAAATATAACAACTGCTTACTTATAAAACTTATTTCGTAGTCAATTTTATCGAAATAGTAATAATGATAAAATTCCCTCGAAGCATTTTTATAATAATTAAGAAAGCTTAATTGTAATTCAATTACCAAAAAGTGAGCTAGCTACTTTTCTTCTAGCCAAAGTGCATTGCAGATATGAAGATATTAATTTTAACTTATAACACTTTTGAAAGAAAATAATAAAACTTATAAAAAATTTAATACTTTAGAAATTTAACTTGTGCCAAGGATTCAAGCCAGACCAGAAGAGAAGGAATGAACAAATGAAGAATGAACAAACTACTTTTTTATAGTATTTTTTTAATTACCCCCCCTTTCTTTTTTTAGCTATCAATTTCTTATAAATACCCAATAAACAAAGACTGTTTTTTTTTTCAAAACTCAACTGTAAGACAAATCAATTAATGAATGATGTTATTTTAATCTAGATATTTCAAAATGACACGATTTAACGAACTCAATTTAGAAAAAGTTAACAAAGCTTTTCTTATATAAAAAAATACTGAAATATAATTAAACTTATCTCATTCATTAATTGGATATTTATTCACCAAAGTTTAAATTAATAAATATTTTACCCATTAAGATTACCTTTAAACTAATACTAAAATTGTTTATTTATTCTTTATTTTTGAGTTTTAGAACTCAACTTTTAAAACTACTTATGATAAAACATTTTCCACTCACCCATGCTATGCAAGCACACACATACATAACTGAAAGGAAATGATATTCCAAACTTTAACTTAATTTATTAACTACCTTTTTAAATAACTAATTATAACTTATAATAATTGTCAAATAAAAATATTTAAAGATATTTAATATTAAAATTATTTTAGACTTTAAAGCTGACCTATAACAAACTAATATTTTAACCTTAAATCTATTCTAAACATTTACAAAAGCTAACTTTAAATTAATTTTAACATTCCCTACTCTATTTTGTCATATAAGCTTAATTATAATACTATTAAAAATATTATCTCTTGGCACAAATAATAACACAATACTGTTATTTTAATAATAACTAACATCCCTTCCAAGAAATATAAATTATTATACCTGTAATAATTACAAAGATATGTCTACTTTGCACATAAGCTATATTAAAGTGTTATATATAACAAAATTATTAGTTATTTCATTTGTTAGTTAACTTTTTTCTTCTTTAAATCAAGTAACTATGTAAAAATGATAAGCTAAGATAAGCAATGGGAGCAAGTGTGAAATCACTTGGCTACAATATGGTGGCACCCTGTATGGTAGATAAAGATAAAACTTCCATTATCCACCCCGACCATTATAATATATATAATGTATGAC
This sequence comes from Epiperipatus broadwayi, assembly GCA_028023455.1. NCBI lineage: Eukaryota > Metazoa > Onychophora > Udeonychophora > Euonychophora > Peripatidae > Epiperipatus > Epiperipatus broadwayi. The sequence continues at coordinate 7,036,713 of JAQFVV010000005.1, read as the reverse complement.
ATTGTGATAGAAATATGGCCACTAGCATATTGATAAAAAAAAATTACTTTTTTAAAAAAAAAATCCTCTAAAATCATAAAATTTGTAAATATTAATGGTTTTGTTAATTTAATTTTCCTTTGGATAGAGTATAATTAGATTCAAGTAACTATATATAGCACAATATGCAGCTCCAACATAATTTCTTTATTTCTCAAAGTTTTTAAGGATTAAAATAATAGAGTGGGGTGGAACTAACAGATTATGATCTCTTATGTCTAACACTGCATTAAAAAATGCAGGAATAAAATTTAATAAGTCAAGAATGCATTATATAAAGAAGATATTTTATTGTATTAAATTTACATAACAATTTTATCCTAAGTTAGTGGGAAATAATTGTAAATAACAGTGTAATTGAAACATTAAAAAAAAAAATTGATGTTTAAAATTATTTAGAAAACAAAAATGTTATTTATATTTTGTTGTAAATTATCATTAACTTCAAAAAACATTTACTAATAAAGTATGCACATAATATAATTCATTAAATATATAACTGTTGTCAGTAAATGAGTCCATAATTATTGAATCACAATAAAAACAGCTAAAAAATCAATTATTTAATTATTAATTTAAATATTTTTTTGCACATACATGAAAGTTTACTTAAATATCATTTTCAGTAGCCATTTTCAAACAAATATCATTCTGATTGAAGAGGAAAAAAATACTAGAAATAAATTTTGCAATTATAAAAAGCAATGCATGAACCATAAGCCATAAATAAAAATTTTGATTCAATGTTTCTTTGTTTCTATAGCAAACTTTTTTTCTGAAAAACATCAACATTTTATCTAATTATAGCTCTCCGTGCTTTATATTCTCAGCCACAAATAATCAATATTATACATCTCGAGTATTTTTGAGATAATTTTTATAAAGTAAAGATCTCACATAAAAACAATGCTCGGTTCAGCATAAAATATATTTTTTAAATACTATAAATCGTTCATTTGATATTTGAATGAAGATGTGATGTTACTATAACAAACTACAATATCACATCCAACAATATAAAAAACTAATTGATGTTGCCTGATTTTCGACCTCTAATATTGTATTCTTTGATTCCATAAGATAGAAAAACAATTAATTTCCAAAAGTGCCAAAGATCTATTTGATTAAATCTAATACATTGAACAAATGAAATAAAATCAATATATAAATCGCTCCTTTGCTGCTGACATTTTTCTCCTATTTTCCTGTCAACAAAGACCAAGTTTATAATGTTTGATTCTCTAAAATCAGTTTTTGAATACAACTGGTAGCAATCTATTCAATATAATTCTTGAATGAACTTTTACAGTAATGTTTATCATTGATATTCCACAATAATTACTACAATCTTATTAATCTCCTTTATTTTGAAAACCTAGAACTTTTGAAGATCTTCAAAATCACATGGTACAACTTCATGTGTTCATATATTTAAAAAAAATTCCAATTCTTGTTAAAATAAGATTTTTTAATAAACACAATGAACATATTATCTCATTACCTGTTCTTTTATCATTCAAAACATGATCAAAATACTATCTCCATTTGTTTAAAATATCAATACAATCATATGAAAGGGCCACCAAGTCAATAAGTTACATTCAATGTTTCAAAAACAAAACTAAGTGTTCATGATATGCTAATATTTATATCTCCTGTGCAGTTTTAGCATAAATAACCATTTTAAACCTTCTTAACATAATATTTGGTTTTTGAAAAAATCAAAAATTAATGCACAGAAATCCATTAGATATATATACAGTTGTGCACATTTTCCTTTTTGAAAATCTATTATGCCAAGCATGACACACACACACACACACATATATAACACACTTATGACAATTCTGTTGGACAATACTTCATAGATAAATTTTAACTCATGAATGTTAGCATTTCATCAAATTTAATTGATTGCAATTCCAGCTTATTTTTCAATGACTTTGATTACAAACTCATTTTTAAAAACAATTGTTACCTAAATTCAGTTTTTATTTCTTTACCATTAACTTAAATTTATTGATTTATAAATCAATAATTTATTCAATATAATCTGCATCCTTTGAATGGTTTCTCAAAATTCACATTATGAGATGGCATTGCATTTAAAACTGTTAGGCTTTAAATTTTCTACTATAATGAACTTGATGATAATAGCAATACTTCCAAGACAAAAAACATGATGTTACTTTCTATGAGAAAATGAAATAACTATAAAATAGGAATGAAGCAGCAGCAATGAAATAATAAAAAAATAAATTTATGATAAGATTACTTACACTCTTTAAATAAAAAAATTTCTTACCTAGATTATATATTTACTGATAATTGAAAATGGACAAAATGTGTGGATGGACATGATCAATAAACATGTTCTATTAAAAAGTAGTGATGGTTGCCAGAAAGCATTGACTCTGCATGAAGACTGTAATTGCCACTGAAGTGACATTAAGACATTCACTACATAAAAGGAATAATAGTATAGTCTTAGAAATCAAGAGAAATTTAATATCAGGACTGTTACAATTATCACTCTTGTATTTTGGGAATATTCTAAGCAATTTTCTAATTCATAATGCAAATACTGCCATTGTGATCACAAACAAAAGAAATTTTTATCATAATTATAAAAAACAATCATTAGTTTTTTAACTTATCATTTCCAACATACACTTACATATTTACATAAAGATTAGCTTATTTTCTTTATCACTTTCTAATGACAACCTTATTTTTGATGATACATATATTTTTAAATTAATATAAATACAATGCGTAATGTATAAATGTTAAGACTATATATGTGTGTGTTAAAATATATGCAGTAAATTACTCTATTTGTTTTTGTTGATGTTTTAATGTGTATAATTTTTAATATAAATTGTATGACAGGTATGATCATACTGGGAATATGTGTATGCGGAAAATATTCTATATATGTATTAAAACCATATATTGATTTACTACTCTCTATAAACTTTACAACAGACATGAATTTGAAAATAGTGTTTCTAAACAGATGTTATTAAGTATGAATTGATTTCACATTGATATAATAGATTTTTTTTAATAAAAAAAATATTGTATATTTCTGTACAATAATGCAAATATAATTTATACATTAGCACAAAGTTTATCAAAAGTTTACTTTTTATTAGTATTTGTATTAGAATATATTAAAACCAAACTATAATGTATTTTTATTTTGTATTCTTTCCATTACTTATCTGAATATTTATTTAAATATTGGAAGACAAAATACTTATAATTTTATTTCTTTTGTCATAAAATCTTGAAGTAACATTTGAAAAGCATACAATTTATATTTAATACATTTCTTATGGAAAAATAAACTTTGATAATATTATATGAATATTTTTAAAATGTTTATTTTTTATAATTGTATCGATTACAGAAATAAACAACAAATTTCTTTAAATATATTCAGAATCAGACATTTTATTGTAAAATAAATTTCTAATATTATTTGTGTACATAACAATTTTTTTTTCTAATACTCATTACTTATTATAATTATGTCTATGCATGCACTTATGTCCAATGATAAATTTTATTTATATTGACCCCTGCATACATATATATAAATGAAAAACCATATAACAATACAATACTAGATTAAATTCAAAAATTTACCAAAATCCTTTCACAACCATGGTTTCATCTACTACAAATAGACCTTCTCACGTGAAAATCAAACTATAACAAATAACAAATATATACACACAATCAAACCTTCCCATAATTCATTTCAAACTCCACCTTCCCTTAATATCAAAAGAAGTTTTCATAAGATTGATAGCCTCAGAATCAAGATTTATCATCAAAGTCTCCTTTATTCTTCTTTTAAACTCATTCTTTTCATAAAAAATAACCGAAGCATTGTCAAATAATATTGTATGATCTGTACTCAATTCATGAATATATAAAGCTGAGTTAAGATACCTATGTTTAACTCTACTTATATGAACCTTAATCCTTTCATTAAGACTAACCTTACTCTGGCCTACATAAAACTTACCACAACTACATGGAATCTTATAAACAATACCAGGAATAGACCTACTATCAATAGACTGTTTAGAACTATTAAATAATGAATTCAAATCAGAACCCTTCTTCCATGCAACCTTCCTTCCACCCAACAAATGACTATTTTTATAAACCAAATTATAAATTGAAGCCTTAAATGGTGACGACATATAATCATTATCCTTACCAACATCTTACCATCACAATCATGACTATAAACATTATTATTAAATACAACTTTTTTAATAAAATCATGACTATAACCTAATTCTACATATTCAGCTGCAAATTGACTTCTTTGAATATTAGCATTATTATTAAAATTATTAAGCCTTCTATTCCTACAACAAAAATTCAACAAAGACATTTTCTTATGTATAAAAGGCTGATAACTTTCTGTCCTAATCATATTCCTCAAATTTTTAGGTTTTATAAAATGACTACAAAATAAAACATCATTAACCTTCTCAACATTTAAATCTAAAAACTTTAATTTCACAAAATCAAAACTACCCCCCTCAATTGTAAACTTAATACTAGAATCAAAAGCATTCAATCCACATAAAAACTCTTCTAATTTCTCTTTCTGAATAACAAACAAACAATCATCAACATATCTAACAAATAATTTTATAGAACATGAAAACAGATTAATAACACTACACTCCAAATAATCAATATAGACAGCACACATCAATGGAGAAATAACATAACCAATAACCCAACCCTCTCTAATCTTATAAAATATATCATTAGACATAAAATACATTGAATCCTCTAACAGCAAAAGCAAATCATGAAAAACCTTAATCTTATCTGCAGAAAACCATTCCAATTTTTTTAAAATTGACACAAAAACATCAATACTTTTTAATCTATTAACCGATTGGTACATATTTTCAATGTCTAAACTACCAAAAACACAATCATCATCCAAAACAAAAACATTTATTTTCTTAAAAGCTTCAAAAGAAGAAGAAACACAAAATTGACCTAATTTTATATAATCCTTAAAATATCTTATAATAAATTTTGATATTTTATCAACAATTTATACATAAGAAAATGTCTTTGTTGAATTTTTGTTGTAGGAATAGAAAGCTTAATAATTTTATAATAATGCTGATATTCAAAGAAGTCAATTTGCAGCTGAATATGTAGAATTAGGTTATAGTCATGATTTTATTAAAAAAGTTGTATTTAATAATAATGTTTATAGTCATGATTGTGATGGTAAGAATGTTGTTGGTAAGGATAATGATTATATGTCGTTACCAGTTAAGGCTTCAATTTATAATTTGGTTTATAAAAATAGTCATTTGTTGGGTGGAAAGAAGGTTGCATGGAAGAAGGGTTCTGATTTGAATTCATTACTTAATGGTTCTAAACAGTCTATTGATAGTAGGTCTATTCCTGGTATTGTTTATAAGATTTCATGTAGTTGTGGTAAGTTTTAGGTAGGCCAGAGTAAGTTTAGTCTTAATGAAAGGATTAAGGTTCATATAAGTAGAGTTAAACATAGGTATCTTAACTCAGCTTTATATATTCATGAATTGAATAAAAGTCATACAATATTATTTGACAATGCTTCGGTTATTTTTTATGAAAAGAATGAGTTACAAAGAAGAATAAAGGAGACTTTGATGATAAATCTTCTTGATTCTGAGGCTATTAATCTTATGAAAACTTCTTTTGATATTAAGGGAAGGTGGAGTTTGAAATGAATTATGGGAAGGTTTGATTGTGTGTATACATTTGTTATTTCTTATAGTTTGATTTTCACTAGAGAAGGTCTATTTGTAGTAGATGAAACCATGGTTGTGAAAGGATTTTGGTAAATTTTTGAATTTAATCTAGTATTGTATTGTTATATGGTTTTTCATTTTTATTTTTGCTAGTATAGTGTTAGGCAAGTTTGGTTTTTATATATATATAAACAAATAAAAAACTTCCCATTTTCCTCCAGGATAATTTCTAATATTAAAATGTACAAAAGTCATACATACATAATTTGAAACAAATATTGCAAACATTATATGTAATTATTTTCATCAAAAAATTTACTATTTTCATCAAATCAAGAATTGCTACTTATAATTTTAAGTACTAGTTATTTTGTTCAACGATCATTTCTAGCAAATATTATATAAAACTCAACTTCTAAATTGGAAACAATAACAATTCAATGTTCACAAAGTTAGTTTCAAGAAACTCAACTTGTCTTGCGTTGTTAGTCGAGAGGTATCGCAGCCGCCATGCAAGCAAGTAGTTGGTTGCAGACGGTTGTGGGTTCACGTCCCGGCCGATGCTATGACACATGGAAAAAAAAAAAAGAAACTTAACTTCAGCAGCTGTTCCAAGTATTTAAACATCACTAACAATAAAAAAAATTACAAGATTATCATTTTATATATTCAGATTTTTTGTTTAATTTAATTTTGCGATGTAATACTATAATGAAAATTGATGGTCTTTAGAATAAATAAGGACACAACAATTTATTTTCTAATCACATAAAACTTACAATAAATCGAATTTTCATATTTCCCTTGAATACATATATATATAATTTAATCACTAAAATATACTAGACGTAATAGTTTTAAATTATAATGGTAAAAAATAAACAGTAATATGAATTTATATAGAAGTCTTTTTGATTACTTTATAATCATTATCAACTCAACTTTAATAGACAAAAAAAAAGATGTTATTTTCCAGGAATTGTGTAAATCAATATTAATTTATTGTCTATTATACTCATTAAATTGTTTTATAAGAATTGCATCTTTAATTTTTCTATTTCTATAATGTCTTTCTTCATGTAATATTCTGAGTTAAAGATAAATTTAAAGTTATAAAATACTGTATTTCATAGTCAATGAAAATGGATGAAGTATTAGACTGATTATTTGTAATTCTTTTTGTATTATTATAGAGCAAATTTAAATTCTTTTTTTCTAAAGTACATCTTGATTCCCAATATATGTCTATTTCAAATGTTAAGAAATTTTCAGCTATGCCCTTAACATCTTAGGTGATTTAATATGGATATGTATTTCAGGTAACATTGTGCACTGGAATTATAAACATATGAGGTACATTATTGATTGTGTGTGAAGCAGTTCTGGGACTTAGATAAAGTGGATAATGTCTGTGTCACTCTGACAATTTAACTGGACTCTGAAGGTGAAAGAAAGTATACAGATAGTGTTTTCTTGCAAATTATTAAAAATTCGTAACAATGTTGAAGCTATTTAGAAGTATAAATAAAAAATGATGCATTGGAGAAAAATGTAAATTACATTTTTTTTTTATTGAAGAAAAAATAAATTTTTATGTCTGATGTATAGAAACTTCACCACAGTTTGCAAAGAATATAATTTCAAAAGGTACTATGACACAAATCATAAAGAATGCTATAACAAATACATTGGGAAACTTCAATGAGATAAAATGTTAGAATTTAAGCTAACAATGTGCATTTACCAAGCCTACTGAGGATAATGAGGCTATTGTTAAAACTAGCTACTTTTTAACACACTTAATTGCAAGCAAGTCAAAACCATTTTCTGAAAGGGACTTTATTTGTGAATGCATTGTTAAATCAGTAGAAGTGTTGATCCAGAACAATTAAAGTACAAAAATATGTTTACCTCAAAATACTATTGCTAATAGAATTGATGATTTAGCCAAGAATTTAAGGAATGAACTAAAATCAATAATTTGGATAACTGAGACTTATTCCATTGCAATTGATTAAAGTACAGATGTACAGAATACCATTCAATTAGTTGTTTTTATTCAAGAGAGATGTAAACTTGAATTTTAGTGAAAAACTTCTAGAACTTATTCATATGCATGATACAACTATAGATATTGATATTTTTGACAATCTTATGAAAGTTTTGATTCAATACAATTTGTTGTTAGCTGAGAGGTCAACGAAGCTGCCTTGCAAGCAAGCAGTTGGTTGCAGACAGTTGTTGCAGGTTCGCCTCCCGGCCGATGCTATGACCTATGGAAAAAAAAAACCTACTTTATCTTGTAATTGATGGTAGACCTGCCATTATTGGTGTTCTTAATGGAGTTGTTACAAAATTAAAAGAAAAATGCAAAGAAGGTAATGACTATTTTCAACATTTTCATTGTATTTATCAGCAAACATTATGCTCCAAAGTTTAAAATATTGGACACGTGCTGAAACATGTTACTAAAATTCTATATTATATTTGAGCATATGCCCTTAATTATCATCACTTTGTTAAATTTCTAGAAGATACAGGAAGTGAATATACTGATCTTCCTTATTATAGAGAAATTATATGATTTTTCAGTCATAATGTTTTGAAGCAATTCTTTGAACTGCTGGATAAAATTACTATTTTTTTAGAATCAAAAATTGTGAATGTGGAATATTATAAGAGGTTCAATGGATAAAGGGCTCAGCTTTTTTAGTTGACATTAGATATCACTTTAGTCAACTTAATCTTAAACTACAAGGCAAACATCATACAGTTACAATTTTATTTAACAATATTAATGTTTTCAAACAAAAATTATTACTTTGGAAAAAAAACAACTTCAAAATAAAAATATATCTTATTTTAAATATTGCCAATTACTATTACAAAAATCGGGTTGGAATTTTCAGAATAAACTAGTTAAATTGCAATATTAAAAAATGAATTCATCAGCTGGTTTCAGATTTCAAAAATGTGAAACTCAATTTCATCTATTACTCCTCTATCAATTGGTGTTGACACTGAGAATGATAATTTACAACTGGAATTAATTGAAATTCAATGTGAATCCATATTGAAACAAAAATATCCAACTTTCTATAGTTATTTATCAATCAACCAATTTCCCAATATATTGTGTGCCATTAGGTGTATTTTAGCCATGTTAGGCAGCACAAATTTGTGCGAACAATTATTTTCAATTTTAAAAAACAATAAGACTAGAAAGAACAAAATTAATGGCTCAGCTTATACAACCAATTTTAAAAGTATCTACAGCTCAACAAATTCAAACATATTTTGAAGAGTTGGTTAATGAAAAACGATGCCAAGTTTCTTCTAAAAAATAATGCAATATTATTGAATTAAATAAATGTTGATTTGGAAAACAGCTTCTGTACTTTATATGTGTTTTTTAACATAGTTAAATTTTGTCATGTTATTTTATATGTAAAACTACAATGTTAATAATAAATATGTTTTCTTTAATTTCTGTATTTTATTGCAATGCAGTCCATGTTAGTTCATGTAGCCCTTGGTGATAAACGAATTTGACATGTCTGGTCTAGAATCTATAAATATACATATTTCAATAAATAAATTTAAAATAAAATTTAATGCAAATTTGTTAAAATATATGTGATAATATTCCCTTGACATCTTTTATGACAAATATAAAATGGCTAAAAAATGAAAAAGATGTTTTAAGTAATGAAAATCTTAATAATACTGAAAATACAGTGAAATCAAAATATACCTTATATTCTTTCACATTGTACATAGCATATAATGAGCAGTTTTTTTGATAAATTTGAATTACCTACAATACATATTGTTTATTGAATTGCAAGGATACAGTATTTTTCATCATGCACACACAAATATATATATAACACAAATGTTTTATATATATATATAAGACAGATAGTAAACAAAATTTTTTAAAAAATAGCTATTAATATTAAATTGTGGGGACACATTTATATATATTTTGTATTCTCTAAAAAAATAAATATAAAATTACTATGATGTATTTTTATTTTGTAAATTAAGTAAATAGCAAAACGTCTGACTTTCATCACAATTAAATATACAATTTATCCAAACCGCTTCAAACACTTTTTAGCAAAACTCTTTATTTGTACATATATATACATCTACGTTTCGACTGACCTGCAGTCTTCTTCAGAGCTAAGATATAATGAACAAAATAAAAAAACAAAAAACAACATAACTATATAATAACACCATAAAAAGTTTAAACAATAAAAAATTAAAAACAACATAAAATATATATATTAAAAAAATTAAAATAAATAATCAAATCCAAATAAAACAATTAATATAAAATAAAATGTACAACATAAATAGAAAATAAATATAATTTATACATGTGTATTCCTAACTTTATACATATATACATTCAAGGACAACTATTAATCTAAATATACTAAATATTATTATTGACAATCTACTAATTACCTCTATTCTTCATAAACTTAAACTTTATGATTAGTAACTAAAATTCTTTTAATTTTAAATCATATAATATTTATTATTTCCTTACTCATTCTTCTTTTAAAAAATAATATTTTATATTTATTATTATTTCTGAATATTTAAAACCTATAAACATTATAATCTTTAAACTTACCAAGTTCATTTTGATCTTCTAAATAAAAAAAAAATCGTTTTTTTTTTTCAAAAAATAATCTTATACCCTAGCTCCCTCTATTACATATTATTTAAACTAAATATATATCCCCTACAACTCTTTATTTATATATATTTATTTTATTTTATACACTTTAACTTTTACTATTATTATATAATTCTCATAAATTTATATTATACTGATTTATATGTTTTTATATATATATTCGCTACAACTTTATTTACATATATTTTTTTATTTTATATACTTTAATTTTTATTATATAATTCTCATAAATTTTTATTATAGTTTTATATGTAAATATTATGCTAAGTGTATTTATTTATTTATTATTTTTCTATTATTTAATATCTGTAAATATACCCACATTTATACTCCTATTTAATCTAACCATTTTTTATCATCCCCAACTCATTTATAAACAATTATCTCTTTACATATTTACCTCTATATATCTTATTTAATAACTATAACTATACCAATCTCATCCTAATCCCAGAATCTCTATTAAATTCTCGTTTTATCTTTCTTATTAATATAGCTTCTTTTATTTTTCTTTCTTTAATACTTTCTGTATGTCACTTCATTTTTATTGAACTTTGTGTAAGTGGATATCTATGCCTTTTTAAATAAAATATTCAATCTATATTTCTAAAAAAAATATCCAATCTACATTTATAAAAAAAAAAAATCAATAACAAATACAATATTCTATTTTATGGCCCTCCAAAGGTAAACAGTATAATTACTAATTCTAAAAATATTATTTCTATAAACAAAAAAACAATATTATTTATCAAATTATGTGATGCAAAAATCATATTTGTTGAATCATTATTATATTTGGATGAAAAAATTATACACTGATGAATTAAGACACATTTAAAATAAAATTAAATGAGCCTTAACATCATCTAATTTATAATCATATAAAAAGATTACAAATAATCAGTCTAATATATATGGCTTTAGATTTATTTCATTGTGAAAAATTTTATTTTACTTTTAATTCAGATCATACAAAAATATTGCATGAAGAAACATCATAAAATAAAAAAATTACAAGAAGTTATTCTTATAAAACCATTTAAAAATAATATAATAAACAACTGCCTTACATTGATCTGTTTTTCTTTAGAAGTTGAGCAGATGTAATCGAAGAATGCCTATATAAATCCTATATATTACTGTTTGTTACCATTACAATTAAAACTATTGTATATATCAGAAAGTTACTTTCTCTATTTTAAAGTGATATATAAATTATACAATCATTAACATGTTGCTTTATTTAATTAAAATGCAGACATATACTTTAGTCACGTAGAAACTCAATTTCATCTTTTTATAACACATAAAATTGTAATATGCATATACCCATTATATACACTATTATAATAGAACTCATTAATAATCATTGTGTATTGCAAATAATAGCAGTCATTTTTTCTTTATATTAGCCCTATCTATTATAAACTCAAGAAATGTCATTGTTTACTAGATTGTAATTTCCATTGCTACCTCAGTTTTTTAATGATACAAGTAGGTTGTCAAGAATTCAAAATTTTGCTTTGTTTTAATTTCAGGTTTTTTATATAAAGGAAATTAAACATATGCCAGATACATAACTGCAACCTCTATGTACACTGATTAAGATAAATGATGCTAGATTAAAAAAAATTCAAGTGATGTTGTATTTCATTAGTTATTTTCAAATATCATAAATACTTTTTATCAATTATATTAAAGTTTTCATAGTTAAAAATGAAATTAAAACAGGTTTTGCAGAATCCTGTGTAAGAAAAAATGGCAAATATTAGAGCTAATTATAGTTAGTATAAAACAAAATCATTAATAAATCATTTAAAATTTCCATAGAAATCAAAAAATCATATGTAAATAAAAGAGGAATGATACATGTGTAAATGCATTTGCTTCAACATTTATTTTAAGTTACTTTTGAAGAAGGCAAAAGATTGAAATCAGTAGAGAACTGAAACTTTAATACACTTCTACTCAGGCCTACAGTAGATGGATCTAGAGTAAAGTAAAACAAACTGCTCTTGATTAAAAATATGTTGGAGAGTAATATCTACTACATTACAAATAATTATTATACACATAGAAAATTAACATTTTTTAAAACAGCCTCTTAAAATAAAATGGAAAAAATAATTATGTAATTAAACTCACTTCAAAACTTTTTATCATACATCAAACTAAATTTCCATCTCCAAGCCGTTCTAGCCCTTGCTCTACTTTTAATTTACTACTTTTTTTTTTTCAGTCTTTTTCAAAATATTTTCCTACTTGGCTTTCCATGAAATAATTGACCAATTCAATTCCACTTTATTGTAATGCATTTATTTCTTAATAAATTATTTTCTATTTCGCAAATACTTTCAAAAAATTGAATTTATATTCTTTCATTCTTTTCTAAATTTTAATTTCCAAAGTTCTTATATTTTAATTATCTACATCTGTGTTTAATATAAAATGAAGTTAAATTAAATATTCACAAGGTGTCATTTTTAAATCATAGATTTCACTTTTATTAAGTCTATTCACCCATCATATTTATTTTAATATTATTTCCATAATAAATAATTCAACTTCTTAAATAAATAAAAGCAGACATCTGCTAATAAAATCATTATAAGCTAATCTTCAAAATCAAAATTTCACATGGTCATGTCACATTACGCTAGTGAATGTAATAAATTCTAGCAGACAGATGACCTTTTTGCATAAACTCGAAAAAATTTTTAATCATTTTATTGGTAGATAAAGAACATTTGTTTTATTTTAATGCTGAAAGTTTTATAAACATTATCAAATAATCAAAATTAAACTCTGTCATCCCAATTGAATGAGAAAACTAACAGTGTCATAATCAGTGAAATGACTAGCTTCATGACTTCTCAAAACATTATTTTCAGCATTTTTATAATCACATAAACTACACTTAAACATTTCACTATTTATACTATCTTTTGGTATGTTTGTCATTTCTTGTTCATTCTGCTTCATGTTTAAAGAAGAATAATTCGCTAGAACATATGTATTAAGTTTAATCAGACCATTCTGAGAAACAATTTTATAATCGCATAAAGTGCATTGGCAAGGGCTTTCTCCAAATTTTAATTCATGAATTTTTATATCATATGTTACAGAAGCACTATATTTACAAAAAGTGCTCTCGAAAAGATTTTTTTTTGTATGTGTTGTTTGATGCCTTTTAAAGGTACTTTTATATGCAGTTTCGTAATCACAAATATTACACTGGAAGTGTTTTTCACTTGTGTGAGCATATTTATGAATTTTTAAGAGATTTTTTTCAATGGTGTTGTATTCACACAAGGTACATTGGAATGGATTTTGTCCTGAATGTGTTGTTTTCTCATGTATTTCTAAAAGTTTTTTCTCCGTAGCTTTGTATTCACAAAAGCAACAGTGCAAAAGTTTTTCTTGTGTATGTTTACTTTTATGCTTTTTTAAACTATATTTCATTGCAGTTTTGAAATCACACAAATTACAATGTAAAAGTTTTACACCTGTGTGAGAATATTCATGAATTTTTAATTGAGTTTTTTCAATAGTTTTGTAATCACACAAGCTACACTGAAATACATTTTTTACTCCTGTATGTATTCTTTCATGCACTTTTAAATTTGTTTTCATAGCTGCTTTATAATTGCAAAAGCTACAGTGAAACGGTTTTTCTCCTGTGTGTGTTCTTTCATGTATTTTCAAATTGCTTTTCAATGCAGTTTTGTACCCACAAAAATTACAATGAAAAGGTTTTACTCCTATGTGAGAATATTTATGAATTTTTAATTGTTTTTTTTCACTGGTCTTGTAATCACACAAACTACATTGGAAAGGTTTTTCACCCGTATGTATTCTTTCATGAATTGTTATCCGTGCTTTCTCAGCAGCTTTGTAATCACAAAAGTTGCAGTAGAAAGGTTTCTGTCCTGTATGTCTTTTCTCATGCCTTTTAAAATTATGTTTGGCTGCAGTTTTGTAATCACAAACATTACAATGAAATGGTGTTTCCCCTGTATGAGAATATTCATGAATTTTTAAATATTTTTTCACATTGGCCTTGTAATCACAGAAGCTACAATGAAATGGTTTTTCTCCTGTATGTGTTCTTTGATGCATTTTAAAACTATCTTTTGCTCCAGTTTTGTAATTGCAAAAATTACAATGAAATGGTTTTACATCTGTGTGAGAATATTCATGAATTTTTAAATTTTTTTTTACAGTGCATTTGTAATCGCACAATTTACACTGGAATGGTTTTTCTCCTGTATGTGTTCTTTCATGAACTTTCAACCTTGATTTTGTAGCAGCTTTGTAATTACAAAAGTTACAGTGGTGTGGTCTTTCTCCTGTATGAGTTCTTTCATGTCTTTTAAAATTATTTTTCAATGCAGTTTTGTACTTGCAAAAATTACAAAGAAATGTTTTTTTATCTGTATGTATTTTCATGCTTTCTTAAATTATTTATCACTGCAATTTTGTAACTACAGAAACGATATTAAATTGATTTTCCTCCTCTATGTGTTCTTTCAACATTTCTGAACACTACTTTTATTGGCCACTTTATTATCATGTAAATAACTGAAAAACTTTGTTTTTAGCTTGTGTTGCTTCATGTATCTTAAACCATTTTAAAAACAGTTTTGAAATCTTAGCAAATGCAATAAAATGATTAACTAATTCTCAACATCAGTCTTATACTTACATATGCTGCATTTGAAAGATTTTTCTCATGTATGTAATTTTTTTGTGACTGTTTTATTTACATCAAAGAGCAGCAATTTTATAATCACATAATATGTAGTGGAATGTTTGTTTTCCTGTATCCACGCTTTAAAGAATTTTAAAGTAAAATTTATAATAAAATTATACAAGTTGCAATGATAAAATTTTTCTTTGTATTTGTTTTCCTGTATCCACGCTTTGAAGAATTTTAAAGTAAAATTTATAATAAAATTATACAAGTTACAATGATAAAATTTTTCTTTGGTATCTGTTCATTCATGTTTTAAAAAGTAATTTTCCTGGCTATTTCATACTTCTGCAAATCCCAGTAGAAAAGATTTCTTCAGAATGTGTTCTTTCATGCATTTTAATCTTCTTTTTATAGTAGTTTAACAATCACAAAAGTTACATTGGAAGCATTTGCCTCATGTCTGTGGACTTGATTACTTTTTAACCTATTTTTAATAGCAATTTTGAAATCCCACCATGAAAAAGTTTTATACTTGTATGTTTTTCTATGCATTTTTTGAACTTTTGCTCTCAGTTAAATATTGCAATGGAAATACTTTTTCCTATACATGTTCTTTAATGCACTTTTAAATATTTTTTTCTCAAAAGTTCTAGTAATATATTTCAACAGAAAAATTTTTCATCTCAATGCCTTCTTTTATGAATTTTAAAATTACTTTTAATAGCAATATTATTATAATCATAAATGCCATAATGGTCAGATTTTTCTACTGCAATAATTATTTTATAAAATTTAAACTAACAGGTTTATACAGCTTAAATCATATAATCAGGTAATTTTTCTTTTCTCCATAGTTTTATCCATTTTTAAAAACTTACTAAAATCATTTTGTATAGCAGTTTTCACTGATAAATATATTGATAAAAAAAAATTTATTAATCTAAATTTTTTAAATTTGTTAGAAATATTTGGAATGAAATTCATATCAAACAAAACTTACTAACAATAGTTGACCAGAATAAAGTAATAGTTTTCAATTATTATTATTTGTAAGAGTGATATTTATAAATACTTTAAAATTCAAATTTATAGTTGAATAATAGTTTTTCATTAAATTATCAAAAATGCTAAATAGGAATATTTTTAGAATGAATGTTTTAATGAAGATTTTTTATTTAAATAAGTTAATTTAGTATTAACATCATAAAATGCAAATTAGCAAAAATATCTGTAAATTTGATATCTTAGTTAAATATATTTTTTTTTAAAAAAAAAACTTTTTAATCATACATTAATTTTGGAAAAAAATTCTCCTTAAATTCACATTTGCTTCTCATTGACAGACTGTCAATAGCTTCTTAAAAAAATTTAACTGTATTATTTATATAAACAGGACAATTTCAATTCAAATGTTTTTAAAGACCTTATATTTCCAATATTTTAAAATAACATTTATCTTTGTCCTCTCTATATTTCAAGATATTTAAAATTTCAAATTTAAAAAAATTATTTTCTATAAGTATAATTCACTTATCAATTATTTACTTCTATTAACTTCTAATTGTACAACTTTTAATGATATTATACTTTTCAAATAATTTTTTGCATACAAATATTTTTTCTTTAAAATGACTAGCAATTTATATAATATAGACTTTATATAATTCATAATGATTATTTACTAAAGATGACAGTAAACTGTGATCAAAGTCTATACAAAAAGATAGTTAAAATCATTTGCAAATAACTTTACAATGTCACACTTTTAATAGTAAATTGGTATAAATCATTGAAGATAGGTTTATCCAACATATGTTTCAGCTTCAGTGATTAAAACTATAAATTTTCATAGAGCACTATCATTGATGTTTAGAAATGCAGCCCTTTTTAATATGAATTATGGCCAACCTAAACAAAAAAAAAAATAAAGCATTGTTAAAAATATTTTAGATGAGACAATATATTTTTTTAAAGAACAATGGTTCTTATTATTTTGAAAAATGTGATTTTAAGAAATTTGTGTTGAAATATAAAACAAAATGCAAACATAAAGAATTAAATTATACTGATCAATAGAAGTGTATATAAAGACAGAAATTCAAAAAATTTATGATAAAAATCTTAATTTTTTGCCAATAACATGATCCTAAAATAAGCAATAAAGTTCAGAAAAATGTAATGGAAGACATTTATTGAAGAAACAATCCAAAATTCAAAAAATAAAATATATATAATTACTATAATTAAAACATTTTCTCTTTTATTTAAGCTATGTTTTCATACCCTACACTCCTTCAACCAATAGAGTAATTAATAATTCAAAACACCTACCCTCTGATTAGATTCCTCACACAAAGTACAAGATCCTATGCCCTCAAATCAGTTGCAATGCTCTATACTATGGTGAATCCTGTGCATCAACTCTATTCACACACGTCTCTCAACATTGGTAGTTATATAAGAGCTCTTAATAAACCTGAATATTATTCCATCTTTTCAGAACATCAAAGGTCTATCAGCCATACATTTGAATCTTCCTCCACTTCTAACACATGTAAAGAATGCCATGTCTCCAGACATAAAATCAAAGAAGCATGGCATATAGCTAATAACATCCATGCTATAAACCAAAAGGAAGCATGCTTTCCCCTCTCCAAAAAATAGACTTTCTAATCTATTATTTTGCATATATTTAAATATTCATTGCCTATATATTATACCTTTTTCAGATAATTTTTTCGCTATGATTATAAGAAGATAAACTACTCAAAAGCACTCAGCCACTTAATATTATGAGTTGTACCTTAACTTCACCATTAATGGTATGCTAGCATATTTAGACATAGTATATTAAAATTACATCTCCACAATGACTTCTCTTGCTTATTCTATCTTTGAATTATGCATATAATCATGTATAATTAATAGATTCCAGACGTTAATGCCAAAGTGATCCTTAAAATACTAGCTGCTTATTGATCTCCCTCTAGTGGCTACATGACAAACTATGTTCCCTACTAAATAGAAGCCAAAAGCAAAAATTATACTGGCAAATAATTTGACAATGGTAAACAGTTCTTTTTTTTTTTGTTGATGACAAGAATTATGTGGATTGTTATTGCAAAATGAATTTTTCATTATTATTGATTGGCACACTAATTATCATTGCTATATAGATAATTGGGCATACATCTAATTAGTTACTGAAATAGTAGGTTCTAATTTTGAACAAATAGTTTTTTTATTATTAAAACAGCAATTAGCAAGAGAGAAAAATGTTTATTACATTTAAAATAAAATTTTGAAACAAATATCCATTCTTCTTTCAGTTATATTAGAAATTCATTGTAAAACCCAACATTAAACACCATTTCTATAACAATATAGTTTTATCATGCTGCTTAATTTTTTTTTTTTTTAGTGAAGTAAAAAGAATCATTACTACAATGGATGCTAGAAAAGATAAATCACAATAAATCAGGTTTACTGTCCAACAAACTCACTTCACAGTTTTAGTTTTAATTATGAATAATACTAAGTGAATATTCAATTCAAATTAATGTTTGAGAATTCACAAAAAAATACACTCATTATGTAAAGACAGAATTAATCTGAAAGATTAAAAAGACAATTATCATTATGAAATAATCATTCATCATGTTATTAATTGGACTTTTGAATTACATACGATTAAAAAGGTACTGACCACTAATTAAAATTATACCCATGCCGTGTAATAAAATACAAATACTCTATGCTTAGTACATAGATATCTCTACCAACAATAAGGTGAATTCATTTAGATTCAAAGCAGTAATTATTCTTGAGTCCACATTATTTAGGCTGAATTCATAAAAAAAAGTTTCTAGAAGCATAAATGCATTAGTTTCCATTTAATTTAGTTCATTATTAATGAAAAGAAAATAACCCCTGAGGATGTGAAGATTATAAGAATTTACCATCTAGTGGCCACAATTATCCAGGCTTAAGATGATTCAAGAATAAATGAAGAAAATTGCCCTTGGAAATCCATTTATCTATATTAAGAATTTATTGCAGAACAAAAATTTCTATTATAATAAAAAATAATTATTATTAAAATTTGATATTTCTTTAAACTATTCTTTAAACAGTCAACTCAAAAAAGTAATTATGTGATTAGACTCACTTCAAAACTATTTATCACATTCAAACTAGATCACCACCTTCTAGTTTTTCCCTCCCATGCAATCTCTCTCTCTTCCAGCATTTATATTTATCAGTTTCTTTGAACATATTTTAAAAAAATGTTTTTTATATGAAATAAACAATCAATTCCTCTCTTTTTATTGATTCCTTAATAACTTTTTTCATTAATTCTCAAAAATTTCAACTTGTATCTTATCATTCTTTTCTAAATCCACACCTACAAAGCCTTTTATGTTTTCTAATTGTCTATAACTATCCTCAATATAAAATAAAGTTGAACTAAATATTCATTAACTTTTTTAAATCTAATGTTAAATAACCATCAAGTAATATTTTACTAAAGTAAACTCTATCATGTATTTATAATTATGGGTCTAATATTTCTATCATTATTTCCATCATTAGTTTTTCAACTTTCTATATACATAAAATCAATTAGCAGCCATACAATTCATTATAAGCTCATCTTTAAATTGTAGATCTGCTAAATATTCACTTTAATTTTTTATTGTTTAATTATGAAATGTCACAAGCTTTTTCATAGACATTTCAATAAATTAGATAGACGCCTTATATTAGAAACTTGATTCTGTAAATGAATGTAATAAATTCTGTCACATAATTAGAATTAACATACAACACATGCTCTAGCAGAACTAATTTGTTGATTACCAGTACATTCTAGAAAATAAAAGTTTTCTGCCATTTAAAAAAATTTTAAAGTATTGTTTAAAGTCAATCTGAAATTTTTAATAGTATTATCAGATATTCAAAATTAAATGTAAATTATTTCTTAAATGAAGTACATGATAATCTTAAAAATCTGATAAACTGTGAAATGATTAGCTTCATGAGTTTTCAAAATGCTATATTCAGACAATTGTAATCACAAAAGTGTCACTTAAACAATTCAATTGTAACAAACCTTTGATATGTATTATATATATTGAAATGAACAATCTATAATTCATTTTAATAAAAAAAAAATTTTTTTCCCCTTCTGAACAAAGTGATATGAAATAGGTGGGCAAAAAGAGAAGTAACTTTT
The DNA here is from genome assembly GCA_028023455.1 of Epiperipatus broadwayi. NCBI lineage: Eukaryota > Metazoa > Onychophora > Udeonychophora > Euonychophora > Peripatidae > Epiperipatus > Epiperipatus broadwayi. The sequence goes on along the minus strand of JAQFVV010000005.1, from coordinate 7,016,227 downwards.
GTTCTTATAAAATTAAGTTTTTTTCCTTTTGACCAGATTGGGATATTATTTTATTCAAATCCCACAGGACATTAAGTTATGCTTTGCAAATAAAAAGGAACACTACTAAGTATTAGCTAGATCTAATCTGGAACACTTTGAATGATACTCTGAATACCTTCGACTGAAATGAAGAAATAGGCTTATTTAAATGACAACTAAAAAGTTACAAGACTATATTATAACCCTAAATAGACTTTTAATATTTGTCAGAAAGAAAGAAATGACAATTATTTTGCCAGTCTTATATTTAAAGAATGATTTGTACTTTATTTTAAATAATTTGGATTTAATAAATAATGTTTGTTATCCTATTTTGAAGGAAACTGTCAGTTTAAAAAAAGAAATAAAATTGTAATAATTTCTCTTTACTTGTCAAAATTATGTTTTTTAAAAAAAATTATAATTATATATCACATATGTATGCTAAGCTTAAGAATTTTATATAATTAGAAAAAAAATAAAGAAATAATGATAATCATGTAAATACCACGTACACATGTAAATTGTCTAAGTCACAAATAACTGTAGTTAACAATGTAATAATTTCCATTAGCCTCATTCGGTCATAGTTAAACTTATATTTAATTATTGAAAATTGGATTTTATGTATATGAATTTATATATGTGCAATTGTTTGTTCAATGTTTAATAATTTACGTATGTTCGTGTCCATTTGGTAGATAACATTCCTCATTTAAGGTATTAGGGATTGATCTCAGAATGAGTCACCACTGTATAAATTGTAGTTGTATTAAATTAGGTTTATGATCAAAAGGCCTCTGCTTTCAGTTAAGGTTATGACCAAATGGCCATCCTTTTATAGTAAGGGTGTGGTCTGACATCCCATAAAACAATTAATCTAATAGCATATCATCCAGATCAGCCGTAAATCTACATCATTTAGCCAAAATTCTCAATACCAAATAATATTTTGTAAATGTACATTGTTTAGCCAATGTTCTCAATACCAAGTTGCAAAACATCATTACTAACAAAAAACATGAATGGAAGCTTTGACTTTATCTTCAATTTTATTATTAATGCACATATAAAGAAATAAATAAATAATACTTCTGTATATAATATAAATATAATATAAAATAACAATTTGTGTCAATTGTTAATACAGAGTTTAATATAAATAAATAAAATAATAACAAATAATATTTCCCAGCGCTTTCCACTCTTACGAGTCCTTATCAAGGCAGTGTAAAAAATTCTATTTTCTCCTAGGTGATGAATTTAACATTTCATTGTATTGGCCAGGAACAACTAATATATATATATATGGCCTGTATTATTTTGGTTCCTGGAAAAAGAGGTTCAATTGTTGATTGCACTCCTCTAATATGTAGACAAGAGTAACATTCTTCATATTACCAGCCATATCAGCATGACAACAAAATATTAACACAAAACAACTTTTATAACTCAGTAAGTTTATTTATTCAAGCTTATGAATCTTAATATTAATAACAATGAAAATGATAAATAAAATAACAAATAGAAATAATAACAGTTATCCCTAAACACTGGAATTAGAATTACTAATATGATAGTGTGTGGAAATACTTCATTCTCACACAAATATATAATACAATCCAGTAACTAAAATTTTCTTAACTCTTATACATCCAAGTCTATAACTTAAGCATCCTTGGCTTGTAGTTATTTTGCATTTAAAGACAACTAATAAACAATGTTTTATTTCACATTAGTCTGTCATGTCTGATTTCGCTTGTCTGTCATTTTACTCTTCATTTTTAAAGTATTTAAAAATGTAAATATAGCTTTAACTTAGCATGGCCTTTTTTTTCTTTCGAGAAAACTTCATTTCTCCCAACTTGACAGTTCTTTTCAACTCACAGCTCACTTGCAACTGACTAAGTTCATCTTTTTTTTTAGTTTCGCTAATTGGCATAATTTTCTATTCAGTTTGTGGCTAAATTAGTAACAATTTACTGTCTGCATGTATTTTACAAATTTTAATATTTTATAATATACATAAGTGCCCGTATACACGGTTCAACTTCTGTATATATATTAGCATTAAAACACAGTATTCCTTAAGCCTTAGATATTTGAATGGTTGAAATAGCATACTTAATCACGTAATTTTCTCATAAGTCCAGCATAAATCAAAGTAAATGACTACAAATTATTGTAATTAATGAATAGAAAAAAAATATCCATCTAGTGCAATGAATATTCATTATTTTCAGAAATTCAATTACGTTTTCAGTTCAAAGGCTTAGCTAAAATTATATTTAATGCGAAAATCTAATAAATAAAAAGTAAAAAGCCACAAAATCACAGACTTTTCAATATATTAATATTTAAAAAGTTTTTTTGAAAAAAAAAATACAGTACCAATAATTTCAATTATTCATTTTATAAAGTTAATTTAAGGTCCATTTAAAAATAAGATCAGATTGTTGTTGAGACATATTTACAAATAAAAATTCATACAAACTCATGCAAACATACATAAAAGGTAAATAGTAGTTCATCACTAGAAAATATAACATATTAATAAAATCTTACCTCATCTATAAAAATTATTTATTTCATGCTTTGCAGAAATTTACGTAGCAAGGGTAGTGGTAATATATATATATATTGCGAACGTGTCTTGCCCTCTTGTGACTAAATTAGAATAATTTTTAAATAGCCGCATAACGTAAAATTTGAAAAGTATACAAAAATGTTAATTAATTAAGTTATTTAAAGAAACAAAAATATACCAAATTGTAGACAGTAGGCTGCAGTAAGGGGCTTGCTATTAGTTAAAAGAAGAATCTATGATTTTTGTTTGAAGTTTTAAAATACCAAGCAAGAAGATTTAGGCTTAAGGTCCTCCTCTTTGTTTTTGATGTTGGTGCTCATTGACATGTACGTAAGCATTTTACTGGTTTTTTAACTCTTCAATTTAAAATCAAGAAACACCATGGTCTTTCTTCTCAGTTTGCCTAATAGTTCTATAGCTAGGGTGTCCATACATCCCCGTTTTCCCGACATATTCTTTCGGGATAATTAATTGTCCCGGTTTCTTAACCATTCATTTTTATTTTTAAACTGTAAATTTTAACTTTATATTTAATTTTTTTTATAAACTAATATTTATTCATTTAATGTTTTATAATTAATTTTTTGATTGATTAATCAGTATTTTTTTCAAAATGGAAATGACTCCCTACTATTTTAATACGATAGTAATACATGGTTTCTATTTAAACAATTCAAAACAAAACAACACTCTCCATTGTTTTGAATTGTTTAATAACAATTATTGTACTAGTATGAGATAGTGATCATGTGATGTTTAATGATTTCTATTTGTGATTTCGTTTTAATAGATAATGTATGTATACAAACAATTGTCTTTTGCTTTTGTTTATATTATAAAATGATTATATTGTTGGTAATGCAAATCTGTTTACTGTATTTATGATTTTTTTTATTTCATACTGAAATATAAAATAATCTGCAATGTTTTTTTTTTTTTTTAGTCATGTGTACCTGTTAGGCCTTGTGGAAATATGGATTTCTTTTATCTATAGCTGAAATATGAGTTACGTTTCTAGAAGGCAGAATGAATGTGTGTATGTGAATGAATATTTTGAAATAGATATAATCATGACAGTCAAAACGAAATGATGGTCCTTATTCCCAGGAAGATGTAAAGTCACCAGCCAAGTCAGAGATTGGCAACTAAAGGCAGAGGTAGTAAGAATCTTTTGATTGTGAACCCAGGCTAATAATTAATGACAAACTTTTATTTAGGTAACTGGATATCACCTTCAAGTGAAGAATGATTGTATCAATAAGGAGAACTATCTAATAGGATATTGTTGTTTTTTCAGAAGTTTAAAGAGAAGATGGGACAATTGATTTAAAAACTGGATGTATATTTTACTGCAAATGCACAAATATTGGAAGCCCAAATGAAATGGTATTTATTATAATAAAAATTAGAATAACAGTATATGTGGAGATTGATAATATATCAAACAGAGTAGCAAGAATACATATTCAAATGTGAAGGGATTGTGACCTGAAGCAATTGATGAGAGCTGGTTTAGCACTAAATGTACATCTTGGGGGATCAAACATCCTTATCATGTTTTGATCATATGTTTATGATTACAATTCACCACAAGATGTTCAAAGCTGATAGAAACCATTCTCTAGCTTGCTTGAGAGTAGTGAAGATTACACTACAAAAATATTGTTCACAAACTGAATAATTTATTCTAATGAATGCCTAGGGAAATTATTAATATAATTCAATCATGTGATTTGTGTCAAAGTTGGGAAGGCAGTAAGTTTGACTTTTAGCCATTAATTTGTATCATTATATATTGGACAATAATAAACATACATATAAAAGATTGTGATCTGAGTCAACTGATTAGTACTGTTTCAGCACAAAACCTACATCTTTGTAATCATATATTTTTTTGTTATGTCTTTTGTCATATGTTTATGATAACTCCTTTCCACATGGTGTTGTATGAAGATAGAAACCATTCCCTATTTTACTTGAGGATAGGTATAGTGAAAATTACACTACAAATATATTACATAAGTGAATAATTTCTAATCCAATGAATGACTAATAATGTCCAAGCTGCGAGAGCAGAAAGTTTGACACTTATTAATTACACTGTAGTAATTGGCTATCTATATAACATGGCAATGATGAAGATATGTGTAAGATATTGTGACTTGGGTCAAGAGATGAGTGCTGGTTCATCACAAAATGTTCATCTTGCAAATTAAATATTTTTTTCTCATATTTATGATTACACCCATCCACAAGGTGTTAAAAGCAATTAATTACACTACAGAAAAATTCATTAAATGAATAATCTTTATTCTAATGAATGACTAATAAAAATTATTAAGTATGAGTTGCTTTCTTTGTACTATTATTTTAAAATTACTTATTTCTCAAAATATTTGAAATGGAATTTTGTAATTTATTGGGTTTTGTATTCTAATCTTCATTGTAATTAATGGAAGATTTACTTTTTATGTGCATAATGATTGTTTTTGGACATGCTAATATTTATAAAAGATAACATGATCTTTATCATATCTAATGTTTTATATTCATTTCTGAACTTCATGTACAATACAACTATTGGGTTGTAGCATTTAGAAGCAGTTATGACTGTCCTTAAAAATTTAAATCTATTTTAACATTAAAAATGAGATGGTCTGAGTAACTTACAAGACATTTATAGATTTAACATAAATTTAAGAAATATTGACAACTAAAATAGAGTGCTACATTATATACTAATGAGCTTTCATTTAATTAAATAGTGATATTTAGACACAAAATGTCAGGATAATTCACAATTCAACATTAAAATTTGCAGATAAAATTACATTACTATGACCAATTAACTGATAAATGAGTTTTAGGTACTTTTATAAATAAACTAAAATTACTTAAACTCATCTTTTCCTTTTTTGCATTGCCTTAAATAATTAATTAATCCGTTTTTTTATCAAATTTTTATTTTTTGTACAATGCTTACATAACATCCTTCACCTCAACGTTTTCGATTGCCCCTGCAATCTTCTTCAGAACTATAAAATATATATACAAATTACATAAAATATACAAATTATATAAGAAAACCATACATATATACTCATAAAAAATGCATAAACGTATACTTATATGTTGTTTTAAATACATGAATACAAATAAAATAAATCCCTTAAACATTTTAATCTTTTCCCTTCCCTTTCATTAAAACTCTAAAATTTTCCTATACATGTGATATATATTAATTTTTTAATTATTATTTTTCCCTTATATAGTTTTTATTATATTCTCATGCTATTATTTTATATCCTTCAAATATTACATTTATTTTATCACAGAGGCAGATAGATTTATTTATTGAAGAAATTAATAAAATAGATGAAGGGATTAAATTTACTGTGGAAAAAGAGGAAAATGATAGAATGGTATATTTAGGTATTGAATTAAATATTATAAGGAAGTGAAATGTAAGATAAAAACATCAATATATAAGAAGAAGAATATATATAATATTGCTAATTGGTTTTCAAATAAAGATATAAAAATTAATTAGCAATATTATATATATTATTCTTATATATTGTAACATATTTAAATGAGTTCAAAAGATATTATTACCATATCTGAGTTGTCTACAATATATAAGATCATAATATTTAAAATAACTTGGATTTCTCAAGTAAACACTATCATGAATTATAAGCAAATTATTAATAACAAGTATTATAACTCAGATATATGAAATCACGTGAGGTGAGTACACTAGTAATTCAATAAAATATAACTCAGGTATACAGGCAGTAGATCTTATCCACTTTCATTTCTTGGTTTGATGTTAAGTGCATGTTTAAACAAATACTAAGTGAATATGGTCTAGCAGGGCGCCACTAGATTATCTGAATCTAGACATGGTTATATCTAATAACCTTTCACATGTACCGGGTTTGAATCCCCTTTTTTTGGTACTTTATTTCTAATAAAAATGGAAGATTTTGCTTTTTGAGCCATATCACTATACGCACTAATATTTAGGTAAAAGTAAAACATCTTTAAACCAAAGTGGAGTATATTAGACATAAATCACTTCTTAGATCTTAGCATAACAAATGTGTTTCAATATTTTTATAAGTTTACTAGCTCAGATTATATATAACTAATTTAGGATGGCAATTCACTCATCCTTGCATGAAATAGGTGATGGGATGTGGTTATAATAATACTAAGAGATCACTAAATATTATAAAATCAATATTTATTTATGGCCTTTATACAGTTAAACAGCTCATTAATTAAAACGTTGATGACGATGATGATGATGATAATAATAACAATAATGACAAGGGTTTCAACTACAGCTCTAGAACTAAGCCTAAACATAAAACTAAATTTTATAAAGAAATTCATAATTATTGCTTAATTTTAGCATATTTACTTATATCTTAAATAACTAATATTCAACCATTGATGATGATGAATAATCACACTTAACAAAGACTACACTTAATGAAATATATACGCCTCGTTTAATAAAACAAACTAATATTTATTACTACATTTCTAACATATACATAAAATTTCTAGATAAACATGAAAATTGACATGAATAATAATAATAATAATAATTGATTATATATCAATCCTCAATTAATTTCAAGTTCTTCCCCCTTTCCCTTCAAATGTATTTTGTATTAAGTTGGACGTCACATTGACCATGATTTTCACTCCATGAGAAAAGTATTTAAAAAAAAAATATTATCTGCTCATTAGCACACATACTTTATAAATCTAACATGTAAGTAGACTGTTAAAAGAAAATGTTAATAGAATTGAAAGAGCAAGTTTTAAGCTCTTCTACCTCTGAAATGCTATACTTAACTTGAAACAAAATAATCTAATATTCTAATACTACTCATTATTTCACATTCACTCGCAATTATACACATATAAAAATATTATTATGTATGTGCGTGTTTTATCCCATAATAACAAAATATTATTTAAAACCAAAATAATAATAATATATTAGTTAAAACTAAAATCATAATACCATAAAAAAAATTGTTTTACACATTAATATTTTTCATAACTGTAAAATTAATAAACAAATAATTTTCATACATTCAAGATCATTTATGAAGCTCAAAGTTATTATTAGTAAGACATTCTTGTTTTTAATCGATCTGAATAGTCTTTAAAAGTTCTTTAAATAAAATATACCACTTTATTGCTAAAATGTTTATTAAGACTGATATAAAGAAAATAGATATAAAAAGTCATATTACCGATCTTTTGTTTGTGGCGAATTTCCAAGGGTTCAAACTGGTCTTGTATAATGTCTATATTTCTGCAGCTACCATTTCTGTTTTACGTGGGAACAATCTCTTTCCTGAGGTGTATAACTATTTGATGATGGTGACTCTATTGAGGTTATTTGCTTTAGTGGACAATTTGGAAATCATTATATTAATTTTTCTTCTCTTCCTGTCAAGCATGTTTCTTTTAGTGGATGAAATACAGTGGTTGTTTTCACATTTATAAATTTTCTTGAGTTTAAAATCAGTTGTTGTAACAATTAATTGGACTTGATGATTAATATTTATCAGTAGCTTAATTCATCTTTTATCGAATGCAGGTGAATGCTTTCTTCCTTCTATTAAAAACATCTTATTTCTCTGGTCAGTTGAAAGGTGTAGAATATTATTTTAGACACATCTTTTCTTTCCTATGTGATGTGCAGCTTTCCAGATGGTCAGCAAAGATGGGACATACATATAATTTTTCTAGCCAGCCATTTCTTATATTTTCAACATTCAATTTAATAGTTTAATAATCTGAATCATAATCACCAAAATAATAATTCCAGACACTTTTTATATCCAATTTTTAGTTAACTTAACCAATCAGAGATAGCGTCACTTGCTATTTTTGGACAAATTTGTTTTAATTAGATCTCTAATTTATTTTCAACTAAATTATTTTTCAACTGAAAAGTTTAATCCTTTTTCCAGACACTTGTTTAAAAAAAAAATAGACTTAATCCTTATTTCCTTTCTTTTCTCTTTTTTTTAACATCCAGGTAACATTTCAAATCTTTGAGCTTCCTTCTTTAGATCTTGAGATAAGACAATTTCAAAATTAGAGTTCCCACCCAAATTAAGCTCCCAAAGTGACAAACAATTATTTACAAAAAAAAATTGCTACAAAGATAGATATCTGATTAAACCGATTTCCTCTTTTAACATAAAATTGTACAAAAAAATAATTTGACAGATTTAATCCTTCCTTTTCTTTCAATATTTAGTAAATGTAAATTTCTGTATGTAATGTACACACATCCTTCATTCTTTCAAATCATTCATAAACTAACATTAAATAATATAATTGCTAGCTTAGTAATTATAACCCTATTATTTAAAATTAAATCTGAAACTTTTAAATCCCAATTACAATTATAGAGAAGCAAAATAGAAGTATAGAATAAGACATTAAAATTGATCAAGCATAAGTTAGTTTTAAAGAAAGTTAAAATGTTTAATATTTGAAATATAAAACAATTAAATAGCTTACACATACACTGCCTATACGTATGCATTATAACTTTGCTTTTTAAAGAAAAATTAAAATTTTAAATATTAAATGTGTGTACTGCTCTTTTTGAGATTTATTAACACACAAACAAGTAAGGCATATAATTGTTGTCCCACTCTTTCTGTCTAAAGCATTTAAGATTTTGATCTGGTAGGGTTTGAACTTGGATACCCTACAGCTTCTTTTATGGTTATATAAAAATGTGATGATGATTTTGTTTTACCTTTTCTACATGCACATTACTATAAATTTGGCTAGTGACCAAATTGTAATGGCACAATATTGATATTTTTGTCTTACATTTCACTCCCTTATAATATTTCTTTAATTCTATATCTAAATATACTATTCTATCATTTTCCTCTTAAAAGTCAAGTGTTGTTAGCAGAGAGATCAGTGCAGCCGCCTTGCAAGCAAGCAGTTGGTTGCAGACAATTGTTGCGGGTTCGCTTCCCAGCCAATACTATGACATGGAAAAAAAAATATAGATATAAAATATAAGAGAAGTACAATATATTTTAGAATTTATAGGACAATAAATTATTGTTTGGATGAAGATGAGTATATTAAGCAACAAAAGTTAATTAAAGAAGAATTAATTAGTTATGAATATCCAGAAAAGTTTGTGAATAATAATATTAAAAAAATAGAAAAGAAGATGAAGGATAAATATAAAGAAAGATGACTAAAAAAGAAACAGCTTATGTAGGTTTAAAAACAGGAAATAATTATATAGTTAAAAATTTAAATAGGATTATAAACAAAATTAATAAAAAGTTTACTGAAGTATTGAAAGTAAAAATAGTTAGTAAAAAAAGAAAGAATAGGAACATTAGAGAATATGAATGTTTAAATAAAACAATATAATAAAGTTAATGACGTTTATGAAATTAATTGTAAGGATTGTAAAGTTAAAAATAAAGAAGTTATGAATTATGTGGGAGAAACTAAGAATTCAATTTATAGGAGATTGATACAGCATAAATATGATAGGAACTCACCAATATATATGCACAGATTGGAGACAGGACATAAGTTTGATAAAGAGTGTATTAAAATGTTACATTTTACAGCAAGTAGGAAGGAAAGAAAGATTAAAGAAGCTATTTATCTAAATAGTATTAAGCCAAGAATGAATAAGGATTTTGGATTGAGAAAAATTTTATTCTAAAAGTTATAATAAAAGTATAAGAATAAAATTAAAGTTAAGGTAAAAAATTAATTAGTAAAAAAAGCAATAGAGGAAGCTAACGTATGGAAGATAAAAATTAAATGTAAAATAAATTGAAAAACGGTTTAACTGTAAAAGGAAAAGGTAAAATTAAAAATTAAGTGTTAGAGTTAGTTAAGATTATTGTTATAATAATAAAATAAAGGAAATAAATAGTAATTAAACATGATTTTACAGGAAGTGGTTTTATATAATGGTTTTTAAGTGTAGAATATTTTGAAGAGTTTAAAGGTTAGGTTTTTATGTATATGAGATATATAAAGTTAAAAATTAAAGGTTTTAAGTAGATATACAATAAAAAATAGAAATAAAAAGGAATGAAATAAGTAAGAATTGGTACATAAATAAGATAGTGTTAATATATTATAAATGTAGTATTTAATTATAAATTACGGGAATAGGATATAAGGTTATAAAGTTGAATTAAAAAAAAATAAAATAAAGGATAAGGGTAACAAAAGAAAAAGGTAAATAATTGAAATAAATGTAATATTTGAAGGATATAAAATCATAGCATGAGAATACAATAAAAAATATATAAGGGAAAAATAAAAAATAATAATTAAAAAATAAATATATATATAAAATGTATAGGAAAATTTTAAAGAGTTTTAATGAAAGGGAAAAGATTAAAATTAAAATGTTTAAGGGATTTATTTTATTTGTATTCATGTATTTAAAAGGATATATAAATATATGTTTGTGTATTTTTATGAGTATATATATATATATATATGTATGGTTTTTTTTTATATAATTTATATATTTATGTATATGTGTATATATATTTTATAGTTCTGAACTGTTGAGGTGAAGGGTGTTATGTAAGCATTGTACAAAAATAAAAATTTTATAAAAAACTAAAATTACACTAATAACAAATGAAGAAATATAAAAGGTGATTAGTAATTACCATATTTTGATCTAAATATAGTATTTTAAATGCAAAGGAGATTTCTGGCATATTATTTATTTAACATCAGAAAAAATTGGAAGTTTAAAATATGATGTATTTCTAACATAGAATTAAAAGCAATCTATGAATTTTTGTCTTAGAAAAGTGCAGAGAATTGTGGGATCCAATTTAACAGAACAATAACAAACTAATGTTTAAAGTTAATACCCCTTTCATAATATATATTGCAACTGGGAAGATATATAAAATTGACAAACAAAAATAATTAAATGAAGAGTATAAAGTATAAAAATAGAAAGTATTGCAGATGTCAATTGATTAATGTGTGATGAGACCAAAACATATATAAAAAAATTATCTTTCTTTATGAACCTTTTGTAGGATTTGTTAATTGTAAGTTGTATTACATCATTTTAAAAACAGGATTTATTATTTTTTCAAGATATTTTTGAGAATATATACTTAAGCATTTCATTAACAATTTATGAAAGTTTTTATATGCTTCTATCTAGATCAGCGCTTCTTAAACTTTTTTCACTTATGATCCCTTTTTATCGAGATTTTTTCGTGACCCCAGATATTAAGTATAAAATATAGAAATAAATATTTCCATAAATAATTTATTTCTTTGATAAATAATATACATATGAAAATAAGTAGTTTTAGGATTTGTTTTAAGTATACAAAAATTAATGAAAGAAAGTCATGTTTTAATGAGATCGTTGTGCTTGTTTTTTGCTGCATAACAAATTAAATATTGGTGAAATATTTGATACTGCTGGACATAAAGCATCTTCAACATTTTTCAGCATTGAACAATATTTGAATTTAATATACATTAAACCTGAAAAAGTCATTTCACAGAAGTATGTGGTGCTGAATGGTAGAACATTTAATGTCATTTCAGAAATTGTGAGAAATTCAGTCCTAGCTTCGATTCAGAATTCACTCAAGGATTTTTGTGGAAAGTCAAGTTTTAAGTTTGAGTCATTCGATAGCTCAGAAAATTCTTCTTGGGCTTTATATGGCAGGTGATTAATCTCATTAATGTCAATCAAAAATGGTCTTTGAATCCGAGATAACTTTTTGAAATCTAAATTCAATATAAAGTATTTGCAAAACCGTGTTTCTCGGGTTTTTAAGTGATCTATAATAATTTTTGCAATTAAAGTTTTACAATTATTTTTTTCAATTATAAAATTGTCATAGTCGAAAATATTTCCAATGAATCATTTTCCACCCTATTCTTGCAAAAATTGATATTTTTAATAAAACCTTCAATTTTATCATTTGAAGTAAAAATATTGCTATTTTTTTCCTTGATGAGACAAGTTAAGATCATTTAGCTTCTCAAAAATATCAGACAAATAGCACAGCTTTGATAGCCACAAGTCATTTTGAAAAAGAACAGCAAGATCAGATTTTTGTCTGGTTAAAAATACAATAATTTCTTTTAATAACAATAATCTTAAATTTTGTCCTCTTGACATTCATCTTACTTCTACATGTAATAATAAATTTTTGTATTTAGTGTCTTTACAAAGATTTGAAAATAAATGACTGTTAAGGGCACAGCTTTTAATAAAGTTTATAATTTTGACAGCATCCTGAAGCACACCATTCAATTTCGTTGCTAATTTTTTTACTGCAAGGGCCTCTTGATGGATCAGGCAATGTATAAAAGTTACATGATTATTACCAGAAGCTTTAACAAATGATTTATGACCAATATTTTTACCAGTCATTGCTTTTGCACCAACTGTGTATACTCCAAAGCAATTTTTCCATTCTAAACCTTCAGTTTTAAAAAAAATTATCTACTTTATTATATATGTCTTCCCCTTTTGTATGTTTCCAAAGAACGACAAAATAACAATTCTTCCTCAATGATTTCTTTATAAATGTATCTGACATATACTAATAATTGAGCTATTTTTGAAATATCAGTTTTTCATCCAACTGAATTGTAAATATTGGGCTTTCTTTAAGTCTAGTAATAAGTTGCTCAAATTGGTCATTGCTAATTTCAGAAATTCTATTAGTGACAGTGTCATTTGACAAAGGAATTTTTCTGAATTTCATCAGCATATTTACTTCTGTGAAGTATTTCTACCATTTTAATAGCAGCAGATAATATAAGATCTCCAATGGTGTATGGCTTTTTATTTTTAGCAATCAGATATGAAACTTCATATGATGCAAGTAAATATTTTTTATTAACAGTTATACATTTCTCTAAATATTGTTTTTCTTTATTTGAAGTTTTTAACACCTGTTCATAATATTCTTTTGGTTTATTGATGTATGAAGGATGCTTGGATTCAAAATGCCTTTTTAATTTTGATGGTTTTGTACTTTCCATAGACAAAACATTAGTGCAAATTAAACAAAGAGGTTGTTCATTACCATTACAGTTGATGAAAGTAAAGTCAAATTGGAGAAATGTCTCATATTTTCTTTTTCGCATCTTAGATGCCTCTTTCTGATTATGAGATCCTGCTTGAAGAGACTTTGTAGCATAGCCATCTGCAGCATTACCTTTGGTACTTAAGTTCAACCATTTATCCATGGGTAAAAAGTATTTTTATCCTAAAATATAAATAAAATAACAGTACTTATTAGTTAGCAGAGACACCAAGTGGCAGCCATGTTTTTTGTTTAATTATACAAAGCATATTTACTCCTGTATGTTTTATTTTTTAATATCCCTGTAAGTTTTAATAAATCAATTATAAATTACCTGTTAAGTTTAAAAAATAGGAATATGTTTTTACTTGTTAATAAATAAATGACAATAAGTTTCAAATAAAAAATAAATTTTTTATAATACCTAATAGGATGATAAATTTTGAATAAAAAAAGTATACATTTTTATATATAAAAAATGTCTTTTATAATATTTATTCACTTAGTCGAGTAAAACAATAAAATACAATATTGTATTGTTCTTGCAATGTGGGCACTTGTTGAAATGAAACCAAAACAAATAACTTTATGGGAAATGCATTATATAATAACAGTGGCGTCAACCTTATTCTCGCCACTGCAGCATATATTTTGATTCTGAAATAACTTATAGGTTGAAATTGCAATGTGATAGCACTATTATGATGCATTTAGTGTTATTTTTCAATATGTAAATATAATTTACAGCTCAACTTGGCCATCATATTTAATTATGCTGTACAGAAAATGTAATATATTAAATTAAAGATAATGAAGGGATTGCGACTAATATTTCTTTAAATTCGTGTATCTGAATTAAATTTTTGCAACCCCATTTGGGATCATGACCCACAGTTTTAGAAACGCTGATCTAGATTATATCTTGCAATCTTATGTTTCATCCAGTTTGAAATTTCCAATCTAGTTGGAATTTTCTACACATATATATTATTGAAGACAACATTTTTTTATAATTTTCAATTTCATGTAAAGATTGGTGAAAATTTTTATCTTTATATGTAACACTGATGCTAATGATATCAAGCAGCTTTGTCATTTAAAGCAGAATAATTTTTTGTTACTGACCTTGGTAATTCATTATTATATAAAATATAATAACTCAGTTTTGGCATATATAAAATGATAAATAATCAGTATAAAATAAAAAATGCTGTTACACATGCAAATGCACTAAAAGTTATTATTTTTTTTTTTTTAGCTTTCATTAATAAAAAAGGTATCATCATAACTAAATAATCACATTCCCAAAGAATCATTTATATAAATTTAAAAATAATGGCCACTTTTTTCTATTAATTCTAGTCTATTAATCAGATTAATAATGTCCTTGATTAGAATTGATGTGAGCATTATTTGCAAGTTTATATCAATGATTTTCTGTGAATCTATTGTGAATTATCATAATGATGTTTTTTACTTATTAAAACTTTAATTAATCCAGTTTATTTAAATTTGTTATTGGGTTAATTAAACAGTTATTTTTTATCAATATGTTTTGACAAGAAATCACTATTATAAATATGAGTGGTTCTGCATATGAAAGTCTTCTATTTTTCAAAAAAGAAATCCCATTCAAATTAATGTTTGAACATCATATGACTTGTGTTAATTTGATTTTCAAAACTGCAGCTCAAAATTCTAAAGTTCTGGAATTGGGTTTTTTGTTAAATGTTAGATAATGAAAAAAAATTTTTTTAAATATTTGTTTACTATGATAAATAATTTAAATAATTAGAAAAACAATAGAACAATTCACTGTCTGTCAGAACTATAAAATGTGCTTTCCAAAAACTAGCAGAAACACATCTATTTGTAATTTTAAACTAGTAGCAAATTTTTCACACAGTAGTGTCACCCAGTGCAAGCCATAGAAATCAATGGATGCTAGATGTGTGCATAAACTTCTTCTCTAGTGCCTAATCCCCCATCCCCAGACAAGTTTCTTGTGTGTGTCATCATTGAGTCATAAATCTGAAAGGACTGAATCTAGATTTTAGCATCCCTCCAGCAGCAATCTTTTAACTATTTAGTTAAAGCTATAAACCCAGAATGAAAACAATGTTTTCAATTCAAGCCAAATATAATCCAGTATCTATACATTTTGGTGATTTTTTTTAATAAAATAATTTAATATATCAATCACACAGTTCTTTCCAAAATAGTTCATAAATATCTAATATAGAAATAAAACAAACAAACTCCTTTTTAAAACTTGCTTTTTATATGACTATAATGATGAAAAAGAAATCCAACGTTTCAACTATTTCATATAGTCTTTTTCAAGGTACACTAAAATAAAATTTAAAAAATATATAATAATAAACATCACATATTCCAAAAAAATAAAAATATTAAATTAAAAATTACAAAATATATTTATAACCAAAAATTTACCTTATCTCTCTCTCCCCGTTTTTATTACATATACTTTTTAAAACATTTAATTAAAAACCTATTATTTTATTTTCTCTTTTTCCATGAACATCCTATTTAATTCTGGTTTTATTTCATTAATGTACATACCTGCCTTTATCAACCTTTCATTGTATAACTTAATACATTTTAAAGACTTTATTTCAAAATCCCTATGCTTAAATCTATTCATGTGAATGTAAACAGCAGAATTTTTATCACCTAAAACTGAATTCATAATGTCTAATCTATTATACTCCCCATTATTATTAATTACTTGTTTTCCTTTTATAAACTGGACAAATCGAAACATTATATATACTATTAATCATTTTAACTAATTTCTTAACTTTAATAAATAAATCTTTAGATATATTAAAACCAACATAAATAATCTTTTCTCTATTGCTATCTAATCCCATTCTATTTCTTATTTATATTTTTATCAGAAAATAAATGTTCAACTATACCCCTAGGATAATCATTCATAAAACATTCATTCCTAATAATATCAACCTCATTCTCAAACAAATTACTATTTGAACATAACTTAATTGCCCTAATAATTTTATTATTAACAATATTAATTTTACTATGATTATCAATATCTGAAAACCAATTATTTGATAATCCAAAAAATGTTTTTTTACTAAACACAGATGTTTCTATAACAACACTACCATTCCTATCAATTTTTTTTAAAATTCTAAAATCCATATATTCAATAACATTAATATATTCTTTTTCTATAGTAAACTTTATTTTTTCAACTCGACCATTAATATAATTAAAAAAATTATCTGCATTTCTTTTATTACCATTGAAAACCATAAAATAGTCATCAACATATGTAACAAAAAATTGGTTTATTCCTATTATAATTAAAAAATTGCTCTTCAAACTTATAATAGGAATAAACCAATTTTTTATGTTAGATATGTTAATGACTATTTTATGGTTTTCAATGATAATAAAAGAAATGCAGATAATTTTTTGAATTATATTAATGGTAGAGTTGAAAAAATAATGTTTACTATGGAAAAAGAATATATTAATGTTGTTGAGTATATGGATATTAGAATTTAAAAAAAAATTGATAGGAATTGTTGTGTTGTTATAGAAACATCTGTGTTTAGAAAAAAAAAATTTTTTTGAATTATCAAATAATTGGTTTTCAGATATTGATAATCATAGTAAAATTAATAATGTTAATAATAAAATTATTAGGGCAATTAAGTTATGTTCAAATAGTAATTTGTTTGGGAATGAGATCGATATTATTAGAAATGAATGTTTTATGAATGATTGTCCTAGGGATGTAGTTGAACATTTGTTTTCTAATAAAAATATAAATAAATTAAAAAATAGAATGGGATTAGATAGGAGTAGGAATAGAGAAAAGATTAGTCATGTTGGTTTTAATATATCTAAAGATTTATTTATTAAAATTAAGAAATTAGTTAAAATGATTAATAGGAAATATAATGTTCAATTTGTCCAGTTTATAAAAAGAAAGCAAGTTTAAATTTTTTAATTAATAATAATGGGGACTATAATAGATTAGTCATTATGAATTCAGTTTATTTAATAAAGCGGGCTCATTCCTGGCTGATGCTATGACACATGAGAAAAATATAAAAAAAAATGTAGAAATGACATATGTTGGGATTAGTAAGAATAAGTTAAAAACTAGATTAAAATAGCATTTAGGTGATAAAAATTCTGCTGTTTACATTTACATGAATAGATTTAAGCATGGGAATTTTGGAATAAAACCTTTGGAATGTATTAAGTCATACAATGAAAGGATGATAAAGGAAGGTATGTACATTAATGAAATAAAACCAGAATTAAATAGGGTGTTAATGGAAAAATAGAAAAGAAAATAATAGGTTTTTAATTAAATGTTTTAAAGAATATATATAGTTGTTTTTTAAAAAAAACAAGAAATAAAATGTTTGTTTAGGTTGTGATTATTTATAATAAAAATGGGAGTGGGAGATAAGGTAAATTTTTGGTTATGAATATATTTTGAAATTTTTAATTTAATATTTTTATTTTTTTTGGAATATGTGACGTTTATTATTATATATATTTTATTTTAGTGTACCTTGAAAAAGACTATATGAAATAGTCGAAATGTTGGATTTCTTTTTCATCATTATAGTCATATAAAAAGCAAGTTTTAAAAAGGAGTTTGTTTTATTTCTATATTTTTTTAATAACTATAATCACCATAATATATAGACAGGATTGGATTTAAACTATTAGAACATCTTATGATCAACATTGTCTGTGCTTACACAAGCTGTTAAAACTAGTACTCTCCATAAAATCTTTGTCTAATGCTTATTTCTCCAATATCCCAAGACTAGTTTCTAGCTTGTGGCTTTCTTATTGAGAAAACTTGCATCTGAAAGGACTGCACCTACATTTTTGTATCTAATGCACCGATTCAGCAGCCACCTTCATTCTTTTTACAAAAAAAATGGTATTTTTCATTAAGATACTTTGCAAAACTTTCAGATTCTTTTTTTAACTTTAATGAACTAAAAATACTTCTTTAATATTAAATTTGTTTTTTCTTTGATAGCTTCTTAACAATTTTTAAAATATTCAATATCCTTAATAAAAATTTTAACTTCATCTCTATAAACTGACCAATCTAACATAACTTATCACTATTAAAATATATTATTGTTCCCAATGCAATATATTCAAACTAAATCCAATTTTAGAACAATCTATTTCCATATTTCTAAAGTCTGTTAAATGCTAATGATAAAACTTAATTAAAATTTTCAATTTAAAAAAAAATTGAATAAGAAAAAATCTGTTAATTTCAATGGCAATCTGTTTTATTATTATAACACGATTTTATTATAGGAAAGCTCACATTTACTACTCTGTAGTCATAGTGATGGCACTGTTAAATTGCTATTATATAAATACAATTCTTCCACATAATGAGAATTAAATAACTCATGATTATCTATTAAAGGTCATTGTTCTGCAAACTATGATCAAAAGATTTACAATTACAAAAAGGTTGTTTAAATGAGTAGTTAACTCATGGATGATTCATTGGAGATAGTATAATCCAATATAACCTATATGTGTTTCAGCTTGTTTTAAAATCAATCACACTGCTCACATGCAACTTGAAAGTGGATAGATATAAAAGCCAGCAATGCCACCATTAATCAAGTTAAGCATTTATTAAATAATAGTAATGTTATCATTATGATAAATGTTACAAATTTAAAATAAAATTTACAATATCTTTCCTATTTGTAATTTTCATTCCATTTTGGACTAAACTAGTTGTTGTTAAAACCAGACATATAAAATTGTTTTAGCATTACAAACAAATATTAGCTTCAGAGTGGAGAGTCTATTATCCACAAGATATAACTAACAAACAATCAAAAAAATCAAAAATTGTTTAATTAATGATTTATAATTACTATCATATTAACTCAGATAATGGACTATTGAGAGATTGCAATCTGTTTTTAATAACTTTCAGCATAATTTCATT
Source organism: Epiperipatus broadwayi (assembly GCA_028023455.1). NCBI lineage: Eukaryota > Metazoa > Onychophora > Udeonychophora > Euonychophora > Peripatidae > Epiperipatus > Epiperipatus broadwayi. Next base: position 6,996,468 of record JAQFVV010000005.1, on the reverse strand, counting down.
GCAATTAATATATGGGCCCTAAATGTGGACTACAATTTTTGCAGTTCTCCATACATTTTTGAAAACATACTGTATTTCTCAAGCCTAATCTTTTATTAATAAACTCAAAATTAATCTACCATCATCTTCCACATTTAGACATTTTCTATAAAGGTAATGGCTTTACATTATAGCTTCTCTATAGATTTGTTTCATCCTATGAAATTCCTTATTTTAGCTAGAACCTCTAAAGTTGCATGTTTTGTTAACTTGAGTTTGTGATGTTATTTTGATATGAATAGCCTTTTAAAAATTGCTTTTGCTTTACCAAATTTTTATTTTTCAACATCTTTAATAATGTTAATACTGTACGTAATTCTTTCTCTTAGTTTTGCTATTATTCTATCCTCTGATCATCATTTTCAGTTTTGTTATTTAAACTTTGGAGATTTATCATTTACTACTTCTTACTAATCCTCTTTATTTTTAAAACTTAAAATTCTTGAAGCATCTTTAAAATCATATAACTTCAAATATTCATATATTTCTAAAAAATTCCAATATTTTTTTAAAATAGAAATTGTCCTTCTATTTTTCAATAAACAGAGTGAACATATTAAATGATTATTTCATTGCTTTTATCATACAAAATGTGATCAAAATATTGTCTCCATATCTTTCAAATAACAATACCAGCACACAAAAGATATGTGTACCAAACAAGACTTAAGTGATAAATGATATGCTTTGCAGTTTTAGAATAAAGATATTTTTCTTAATGTAATATGTGGTTTTTGAAAAAGTCAAAATTGATGCATAGAAATTCATGAAATATATATAGTCATGCAGTTTCTCATTTGAGGATTTGTTATGCCCAGCTCAACATATATATATATGATCACTAGATGGAGCTTACCACTAGCTCTAATCAAGCTTTATTTTATAAGTGCCGAAAGAGAAGGAATTCAAAATTTCCAACGGAAAGTCTCTATCTCCAGACCAATTGGTTTTGAGCTTATGGCTCACCTCAGTAGAGCACTGGGAGTCTAGAAATTAGATCTAAAATACTAACTCAAAAGTCAGAACTTATAAAATGCGTTTCTATCAATTTGAAAGCCTGAACTTTTCAGACACGTAAACATCTTCAAATCCAGCTTTACAAATCAGATAGCTATATGGATCTGAATTCAGCTCAGTTCCACCATATAGTAATAGCCTCTGCAATATAGCATTGCAAAAGCCTTCAAAGGTACACTTATAATAATTAATATATATATAATCTTATACTTATGACAATTAGTCAGACGATACCTGATAGTCAGATTTCCTTTCAAAAATGTTAGCATTTCAGCAAGTTTATTTGATGGCAATTTCATTTTTTTTCCAATAATTTTGATTACAAAATTATTTTTAAAAACATAATTGTTACCTGGAATTAAGTTTTTATTTCTTTAATAATATAATCTACCATTAACTTAAATTTATTGATATATAAATCAATAAATTTATTTATTCAATATATAAAATTTACTTTACAAGATAACATTGCATTTTAAAACTATGCATTTCTTTCTTAGCCCTGAAAAGTGACATTTAGTCATTCATTACATAAAAAGGATGATGGCATAGTCTTAGAAATCAAAAGAAATTTAAAAACAAAACACACTTCAAAACTTCATTAAGCCATGTCAGAATTGATACAATTATCACTTTTGTATTTTGGAATCATTCTAAGCAACTTTCTAATTAATAATGCAAATACAGCCATTGTCATCACAAAGAAAGAAATTTTAATCACATGTATGAAAAACAATCATTAGTTTTTTGAGAGTTATCATTTCCAACATACACACACACATTCAAATAAAGATTAGCTTATTTTCTTTATCAACTTCTAATATTAATCTTACTTTTTTGTTATTTTTATTGATACATGTATTTTCAAAATAATTTGTATCATGAATATCCATACATTGTGTATTATATAAATGTTAAAACTCTCTTTATATGTATATATTAAAATATATGCAATATATTACTCAATTTTTGTTGATATTTTAATATGTATAATTTTAAACTTAAAATGTATGGCTGGTGTGATCATACTGTATACGCGTGTATGGAAAATATTCTTTTTATGCATTAAAAGCATATATTGATTTACTACTATCTATAAATTTTATTACTAACATGGGTTTGGAAACAGTATTCTAAACAGAAGTTATTAAGTATGAAATGATTTCATTTTACGATATAAAAGATTTTTTTAATAAAAAAAATAATGTATATTTCTATGCGAGAATGCAAATATAATTTATATACTAAATACAAAGTTTATCAAAAGTTTATTTTTTAAGAGTATTCATATTAGAATGCATTAAAATCAAAATATAATATATTTTATCTTGCATTCTTTCCAGTACTTCTTTTACTGTCTAAATATCTAATTAAAAAAATATTGGGGGACAAAATATTTATAATTTTATTTCTTTTGTCATAAAGCCTTAAAATAATATTTGAAAAGCATATGATTTATATTTAATACAATTCTTATAAAGTTGTAATTATTTATTAAGTGCACAGAAAGTATATGTAAATACTTTTAAGACAGGCTTTAACCTGAATCATATGCACCTTGAAATTTATAATAGTCAAGCAATATCTTTATTTTGCTGATAAAAGGACCTATCAAACCTTTATAAAAGTTGCTATCTTGTGTCGTGGTTTGAGAGGTCCCTCTATTGGCAAAATAAAGATATTGCTTGACTTATAAATTTAAAGATGCATATGATTCAGGTTAAAGCTTGTCTTAAAAGTATTTACAATTCTTAAGGAAAAATATTTTTTTATAATATTCAATATGAAAATAATATTTTAAAAGATTCATTTATTTATAATTGATTACAGAAATAAAATAAAAAAATTTCTTTGAAAATATTTAAAATCAGACACTTTATTGTTAAATATATTTACTTCTAATATTATTTGTGGGCATACAAAATATATATATTTTTAATATTCATTGCTTATTATAATTGTATGTCTGTGTGTACTTATGTCCAACGGTAACTTTATTTACATTGGTCCCTGCTATTATATATATATAAACTTCTCATTTTCCTGGTGTATTATTTCTAATATCACACACACAATCTGAAACAAATATTACAAACATTTTATGTAATTATTTCCATCAAAAAATTATTTCATCACATCAAGAACTGTTACTTAATTCCTTTACTGCTGTAAATATTTTGTTCAATGATTAAGATGTCATTTCTGATAGATATTATATAATGGCTAACTTCTGAATGGTATCAATGACAATTGAATGCTCACAAAATTGGTTTCAAGGATCTTCACTTCAGAAACTGTTCCAAGTTTTTAAACATCACTAATAAAAAAAAAAAATACAAGATTCTCGTTTTATAAACTCAGATTTATTTTGTTTAATTTAATTTTATGATGTAATATTATAATTAAAATTATTGGACTGTAGAATAAATAACCACACCAAAATTTATTTTCTAATCAAATAGAAATAATAATCAAATCCATTTTTTTTAATATCTGTCTTGAGTATATAATAATTTATCCATTAAAACTATACTATATGTAGTTTTAAATTATAATAATAATAAGAAATAAACAGTATTCATATGAATTTATATAGAAGTATTTTCTATTACATTATAATCATTATCACCTGAACTTAAAGCTATCATTTATTGTCTAATATAGACTTTAAATTTGTTTTATAAGAATTGCCTCTTTATTTTTTCTCTTTCCGTAATGTCTTTCTTCATGTAATATTCTTATTAGTCTGAATTAAAAGGTAAATTTATACTGAAGCAGTATCAGATTATTTGTAATTATTTTTATATCATAGAGTAGATTTAAACCTGTTTTCCTAAAGCCCATCTTGATTCACATTATATGATTTTTTGTATCTTCATATAATTTGATACATACTATTGATTTATTTTTGGGAATAGGATTTTAGAATTACCCATATCTATGCTTAATATAAAATGAAGTCAAATATTCATAAAGCTTCATTTTTCAATCATAGATTTACATTTTTATTCTATTTAAATTTCCTTTATTTCCATGATCAATAATACAACTTTTTAAATAATTAAAAGTAATCAGCAGCTAAATAATTTATTATAAGCTGATCTACAAAATCAATCTTACATATATCCCCTCTTTTCTTCCATAGCGTAAGCTTGTGGTTGAACACCTATAGAGGTCCCTACTATCGCATTTTACACGCATATTCTCAAGGTTACAGCCTCAGTAAATATTACATACATCATATTAATAAATTATTTGCTTACTTACAATATGCTACAATTTGTTTATCATATTTATGCCAATGAATGCAATAAATTGTAGCAGATGACTATTTTGGTAACCCAAAGAAAATTTTAATATTTTTTGATAGAGAAATTTTATACTCTTTTAATGATGAAAGATTTATCAATATTATTAAATAATAAAAAGTAACCTGTGTCAAATCAATTGTACAAGGAACTCGACGGTATCATAATCAGTGAAATGAGTAGCTTCATGACTTCTCAAAACACTGTTTTTAGCATCTTTATAATCACATAAATTACATTGAAACATTTCATTATTTGAATTATCTTCTGGAATGCATGCTATTTCTTGTTCATTCTGCTTAATGTCTGGATAAGAATAATTTATATGAACACATGTTTTAAGTTTAATCAAACCATTCTGAGAAACAATTTTATAATCACATAAAATGTATTGGTAAAGGTTTTGTCCACCAGGTGTTAATTCATGCACTTTTGTGTCACATTTTACAACAGCACTGTATTTACAAAAACTGCCATGGAAGATGTTTTTTTCTGTATGTGCTATTTGATGCCTTTTAAACTTACTTTTGTACGCAGTCCTGTAATCACAAACATTACAATAAAAGCATTTTTCACATGTGTGCACATATTTATGAGTTTTAAAAACATTTTTTTCAGTGGTTTTGTAATCACATAAGGTGCACTGGAAAGTTTGTCCTAAATGTGTCCTTTTATGTATTTCTAAAAGTGCTTTCCCAACAGCTTTGTAATCACAAAAGCTGCAGTGCAAAGGCTTTTCTTGTGTATGTTTTCTTTCATACTTTTTTAAACTATATTCAACTGTGTGAGAATATTCATGAATTTTTAATTGAGTTTTTTTAAGGGTCTTGTAATCACACAAGTTGCAGTGAAATAGATTTTGTCTTGCGTGTGATCTTTCATGTACCTTTAAATTCCTTTTAATAGAAGCTTGGTAACTACAAAATCTACAGTGAAAAGGTTTTTCTCCTGTATGCGACCTTTCATGTAACTTTAAATTTGTTTTCAAGGATGTTTGGTAGTTACAAAAACTACAGTGAAACGGTTTTTCTCCTGTATGTGTTCTTTCGTGCACTTTCAAATTGCTTTTCAATGCAGTTTTGTATCCACAAAAATTACAATGAAAAGGTTTTATTCCCTTATGAGAATATTCGTGATTTTTTAATTGAGTTCGTTCAATAGTCTTGTAATCACACATACTACATGCAAACGGTTTTTCTCCTGTGTGTGATCTTTCATGTACTTCCAAATTTCTTTTCAGAGAAGCTTCATAATTACAAAAGCCACAGTGGAATGGTTTTTCTCCTGTATGTGATCTTTCATGTACTTTTAAATTAGTCTTCAGAGAAGTTTGGTAATTGCAAAAGTTACAATGGAATGGTTTTTCTCCAGTGTGTGTTTTTTCATGCTTTTTCAAATTACTTTTTACTGCAGTTTTGTATCCACAAAAATTACAATGAAATGGTTTTACTCCTGTGTGAGAATATTCATGACTTTTTAATTGAGTTTTTCCACTGGTCTTGTAGTTACACAAGTTACATTGGAAAGGTTTTTCTCCTGTATGTATTCTTTCATGTATTGATAAATATGCTTTGTCACCAGCTTTGTAATCACAAAAGTTGCAATAGAAAGGCTTTTCTCCAGTGTGTATTTTTTCATGCCTTAGAAACCGATGTTTTGCTGCAGTTTTGTAATCACAAAAATTACAATGAAATGGTTTCTCACCTGTGTGAGAATATTCATGAATTTTTAAATGAGTTTTTTCAATACTCTTGTAATCACACAACCCACACTGAAATGGTTTTTCTCCTGTATGTGTTCTTTCATGTACTTTTAAATTTGTTTTTTGAGAAGCTTGGTAATTGCAAAATCTACAGTGGAAAGGTTTTTCTCCTGTGTGTGTTCTTTCATGTACTTTCAAACTACTTTTCAATGCAGTTTTGTACCCACAAATATTACAATGAAATGGTTTTAATCCTGTATGAGAATATTCATGAAGTTTTAATTGAGTTTTTTCACTGGTCTTATAATCACATAAGCAGCATTGGAAAGGTTTCTCACCTGTATGTATTCTTTCATGTATTGCTAAACGTGCTTTTTCAGCAGCTTTATAATCGCAAAAATTACAATAGAAAGGTTTTTCTCCTGTATGTGTTTTCTGATGTCTTTTAAAACTATGTTTTGCTGCAGTTTTGTAATCACAAAATTTACAATGAAATGGTTTCAAATCTGTGTGAAAATATTCATGAATTTTTAGTTGAGTTTTTTCAATGGTCTTGTAATCGCACAAGCTACATTGAAATATATTTTCTTCTGCATGTGTTCTTTCATCCATTTCCAAATTATTTTGTAATCTAGTTTTGTACCCACAAAAATTAAAATGAAGGGTTTTACTCCTGTGTGAAAATATTCATGAATTTTGAATTGAGTTATTTCTATGGAATTCTAATTATGAAAGCAATACTGAAATGATTTTCTACACGTGTTCTTTCATATACCCTTATATTTCTTTTTCCACCAGTTTGGTAATTGCAAAAATTACAATCAATTAGTTTTACTTCTGTGGGGGGATATCCATGAATTTTTAATTGAATGAATACTTTCAATGATTTTGTAATCACACAAGCTATAATATAGGGGGTTTCACCTGTAAATGTGCTTTCTCACCAACTTTGTCCTGTATGTTTTCTGATGTCATTTAAAGCTACAATTTCCTGAAGTTTTGTAATCACAAAAATTAAATAGAAAAGTATTCATGTGAAAATATTCATGAATCTTGTAATCACACCAGCCACCCTAAAATAGGTTCAAGTGTTGTTTTTGCAGCTGTTTGGCAAATGCAAAAATTACAATGAAATGGTTTTATATCTGTGAGAATATTCATGAATTTAATTTTTTCAATGTTTTATAATCACACAGCCTACAATGAAATGGTTTTTCCTGCATGTCTTTCATGAATTTTAAAACATTTTTACTTCAGCTTTGTAATCACAAAATCTAGTGGAATGGTCTTTCTTCTGTATGTCATTTATCATGTGTTTTCATATTACTTTTTAGTACACTTTTTGGACTTGCAAAAATTACAAACAAATGTTTTTCACCTGTATTGTGTTATTTTTTATGTTTTAAATGATTTTTCATGACAATTTTGTAACTATACAACCTATATTGAAATATTTTTCTCCGATTCCACATTTATGAACAGTACTTTTATTGGCTATCTTATAATCATATAAATAACTATAAAAGTGTTGTCTTTAGCATGTGTGTTCCTTCATATATCTTTGAACTATTTTTAAAAATAGTATTGAAATCACAAAAATTGCTATAAAATGGTTTAACTAATTCTCAACATGTCTTATAATTATATAAGCTACATTGCAAAGATTTTTTTCATATAAGAATTTTTTTATGAATTTTTAATTTATGTTTAATCACATAATCTTCACTGGAAGTTGTTCTGTATCCATGCTTTGATAGTTTTTCATAACAAAATTTACAGTATAATTAAAAGTTTTTCTCTGGTATATAATCATTCCTGCTTTTGACAATTAATTTTCCTGGCTATTTCATACTTTCACAAACTCCAGTACAAAAGATTTTTCAGAATGTGTTCTTTCTTGCATTTTAAATATTTTTTACAGTAGTTTTTTATCAGTTAAGCTACATTGGAAACATTTGCCTTCTATATATGAACTCTGATTAATTTTTAACCTATTTTTAATCACACAAGCATAATGAAAAAGTTTTCTACACTACATCCTCTTTTATGCACTTTTAAATCTATTTTACAACAAAAGTTCTACTAATATATTGCAAAAGGTTATTCATCTCCATGCCTTCTTTTATGGATTTTAAATTTTATCTTTTACAGCAATCTTAATATAATCATATATGCTTCAATGGTCAGATTTTTCTTCTGCATTAATTATTTTATAGAATTTAAGGTAACAGGTTTTTGCAGCTTAAATCATACAAGTGAACTCAAGTAATTTTTCTCCATTTTAAAATACTTGAAAACATAAAAAAAAAATTAATCTAATATAAAATTTTTAAGTTCGTCAGAAATATTCTGAATGAAATTCATTTCAAATAAGTTACTTTTTACAATAGTTTATATTTTAAAAGAGATATTTGTAAATAATTTAATTTTATAGTTGAATAAAGTTTTTCATTAAATTATCAAAAATGTTAAATAGGAAATATCTTTTTTGATTGAATTTTAATGAAGTTTTTTTATTTAAATAAATTAATTTAGTATTAAAATCAATATATGCAACTTAGGAAAAAATATTTGTAGATGTTGATATCTTAGTTAAATACAACTTAAAAAAAAAAACTTTTTAATCATAACTAATTTTTGAAAAAAATATTCCTTAAAATCACATTTGTTTTTCATTGACAGGTTCTCAACAACTTTCATAACTGAAAATATTCATTATTGTTCAAACATTTGCTTCAATTTAAATATTTTTTAAGACTTTATACTTCCGATATTTTGAAATAACATTTATCTTTGTCCTCTCTATATTTCAAAATATTTAAAACTTCAAATTTTAAATTTTTTTTTTAAAAGTACAATTCACTTATCAATTATTCACAATGGTACTTTTACTTCTATTAAGTTTTAACTATAAAACTTTTGATAATATTATACTTTTGAAAGCACTATTTGTATATAAATATTTTTTCCTCAAAATGATCAGCAATCTATAGAAATATTGATACATTTCTTCCATATAATATAGATTTTATATCTAATAAAGATGATACCAAACTGTGATCAAAGACTATAGATAAAAAGTTAAAATCATCAGCAAATAACCCTAGTGTTATACTTTTAACAGCAAATTGGTATAAATCAATGAAGATGGGTGTATCCAACATCACTTATTTATGTTCCAGCTTCTGTCATTAAAAACATCAATGTTCGTAGAGCACAATCATTAATGTCTAGAACTGCAGTCACTTTTTATGTGAATTACAACCAACCCTAAACAAAAAAAATGAATACTTAAAAGTATTGTTAAAAATGTTTTACATAAGACAATATATTTCTTTAAAATATAATGATTATTCTTTTGACAAAGGTGCTTTTAAAAAATTTGCATCAAAATATTAAATAAAATGTAGGCATTATAGGTTAAATTATACAGAGTAAATTTAAAAGGATGTCTAAAGACAAAAATTCAAAAAAATTATAATAAAACATTTTTTTCTTGACATTTCATGCCAATAACATGATTCTAAAAAAAAATAATAAAGTTCAGAAAAATATAATGAAAAACTTTTATCAAATACACAATTCAAAATCAAAAATTTAAAAAGTAAAATATAATTAATAACTTATATTTAAATTGCATCCCACAATGACTTCTCTAGTTTATATTTATTAGATATCACAATAGATTTTCATTTTATATAATTCTATCCCTTTGTTATGCATGTAATTTAATGAGAAGGGATTTAACCCTAAGCACATGTGCTATGTTTCTTAATATCTTAGTGAAATTTTGTTGAGTAGGGAGGATACGCTCAAACAAAGCACAAGATAGAGATATTGAAAAGATAAGAGTGGATGTCTTATTTTTGTATCTAAATTAAATTATATAGGCCAAACGGCTTGATTCGAGAGTGTAATGATGTTTCTTTATTCATTTTACATCCATTAATTTCTTTCTGTCTATTAACATTTGTGAAATTTTTCAATTTACTGTGTTTATATTACTAAATCTTAGAAACCATGTAATCAATTTTATTTACTAGCACAATGATTGCCCCATGACAATGCACATGCATAGACTATAAATCCTTTCTGATTAAATTATATATGATCACTGTTAGTAAATAAAATTGAATACTGCATATAGTTATGTGTAATTAATAAGATTCAAGATATCAATCCCAAAGTGCTAAACTATGTTCTCTACAAATTAGAGGCCAATAGCAAAAATTATCCTAGTAAATAATTTGACAATCATATTCAGAGTTTGTTTATTGCTCATGACCAGATTCATGTACATTTCATTATTACTGACTGCCATACTATTTATCATTGCCATAGATATATGGAAGTGGACATACCTCTAATTAGCTATTGAAAAAAGAATTAAATTCAATGTAGTTGATATAATTAAAAACAAATAGTTTTATCTTTAAAACAGCAATTACAATTACTGAGAGAAAATAGTTTATTACATTTAATAGAAAATTAAGCATTTATTATTGCAACAAATATCTATATACAAAATTAGATAAAAAATGTAGTCTTCTTTCAAATATATCAGAAATTCGCTGTAAAATTCAACACGAATTACCACTTCTATCACAATATAGTTTTACTATATTGCTTTAAAAAAAATTTTTGAAGTAAAAAAAAATCATTACTATAATGGATGCTAGGAAGGATAAACCACAATAAATGAGGTTTACTGTTTGAAAAATGTATAATATCTATTATGTATAACTCACCAATTAACTCACTTCATAGTCTTAGTTTTAATTATGAATACTAAGTGAATATTCTATTCAAATTAATGTTTGAGAATTCACAAAAAAATAAACACATGACAAAATTAACCTGAAAGATTAAAAAGACAATTATTATAAAGTAATCATTCAATGGTTATTAATTGGTCTTTTGAAATACATATGATTGAAGAGATTATGACCATAAACTAAGATTATACCCATGACATATAATGAAATATAAATATCCTATGCTACATCTAGTTGATGAAAATACTAAAACATAGATATCTATACCAACAATAGACAATTAGTTTAGATTCAAACAATAATTATTCTTGATTCCATATTATTTAGCTTGGATACATAATAAATTTCTAGATTCATGAATGCACTACTTTCCATTCAATTTGGTTCATAATTAATGAAAGGAAAACAACTTCTAGAAATGTGAAGATTATATAAATTTACAGTCTAGTGGCCACAATTATTTAGACTTAAGATAGATAATTCAAGAATGGGTGAAAAGAATTATCTTTGGAAATACATTTATCTATATTAAGAATTTCTTGCAGAACAAAAGTATCTATAATAGTAATAATAAAAAGTCAGATGTCACATGACTTATATTTAGCTTGCAATTACCAATATGTAAACTTAAGAGCATGCTAACGCTCTAAACAAGCTTTCTTTTTTTTACTTCTGACTTTTTATTATTACTATTATTATTTTGCTGTTGGGGCTTTGGCTAAATTAAATGGCTAAGCCTATTAATATATGGAGTATCTGAATTAAGTTCAGGCCCATATAATTTTTTCAGTTGGAGAATTGACTTTAAAGACATGCAGATGTCTAAAGGTTTAGATCTTCTTCTTGAGAATTATCTTTTAGATAAATGCTTAGCTTGAGTTGGTTTTTTGAATCTAATGTCCCAACTCCTCACTGAAGAAACCCATAGGTCGAAACCGGTCTGGGGATGGGGACAATCTAAGATAAAAGATGATTTGAATGCCTTCTCTTGTAGTAGCATTTATCATAATAAAAAAAAAAAGCTTGTTTAGAGCGTTAGCATGCTCTTAAGTTTACATAATAAAAAATAATTATTAGAATTTTTATTTCTTTAAATTCCTCTTTAAAAAGTCAACCCAAGAAGCAAACTAGATCACCATCTCCAAGCTTTTCCATTCCATATCTCTCTTCCATCAAGTATATTTATAAGTTTCTTCAAATATATATTTTTTTAAATGTTCTTCACTTAAAATAAATGCCCAATTCCATTCTTCTTTCTTCTTATCGATTCCTTAATATTAACCTTTTTTTCATTAATTCTCAAAAATTTCCACTTGTATCTTTCCATTCTTTTCTTAATCCACATCTACAAAGCTTCTTATCTTTTTCTAATTGTCTATAATTATCTTAAATATAAAACAATGCCAAAGTAAATATTGATAGTTTCTTTTTTAAATATAATGTTAAATAACTACCAAGTAATATTTCATTAAACTCTATCAAACTTCATACATAAATTAGCAAATATATAATTTTTTATAACCTCATCTTCAAAATCTATCTTGTAGCTGTTAAATAGTCATGTTAATTTTTTATGTTTAATTACAATATGGTAGAAGCTTTTTCTCAGACATTTTTCAACAAATTAGATAGACATGTTAAAAACATGATTCTGTAAATGAATGTAATAAATTCTATCATATAATTAGAACTATCATACAACACATGCTATAGCCAAGCCAATGTGTGGACTAGCAGTACATTCCAGCAGATAAAAGTTTTCTGCTATATTAAGAAATTCTAATCAAAGTTCCTTGGTTTTTTAGTGGTTAGATGATGAATTCATGTATTGTTTAGGGCTATTCTGAAATTTTTAGCAGCATTATCAGATAGTCAAATTAAATGTAAATTATTTCTCAAATAGAGTGTATGATAATCTCGAAAATTTATTAATCAGTGAAATGATTAGCTTCACGAGTTTCCAAAATGCTACATTCAGCCAATTGGTCATCACAGAAGTAACAGTTAAACACTACAATAGTAGCAAACCTTTAATGTCCATTGTATGTATTGTAACCATTCAAAAAATAAAGGGGTGAACATCCCCATTAAATATTTAAAATAACTAATCAAATGAGCATGTGATTCAGCATGAGAATGAAATATCCTAATAAAAGGTTGTCAACTACATTACCAACATTAGAGAATAATCATTAATCATCAAAAAAGTAAAAAATCAAGTCTTGTGACTGGATTTGAAAAGGATCTACTATAGACTGACTAATTATCTAGCCATTGCCAAACTTAGAGCACAAATGTAATATAATTATCTATGCATGTATTTATCAGAATATAAAAAAAATCAAATAATAGTAATACTGAAACTTGTTGATCATCATCAATGCTCTGGCCACATAGTATTATTAATGTACTGGCCAACTATAAACTTAACTTCTAATAATAAAAAATATAAAAATGTAATACATGAACTTTAAAAGTGATACTTTTGCACTATTCAGGCTTATCATACGGATGTCCAAACACCAACATAACCTCTACATCTATATAACTAACCATTATGCTCTAATCTCATTCAGGAAGCAAGAACTCTGTGTACTGTTACTGTAAGAGATAAATAAATATAATAATTTATTCCAACTTATTTTAAAATAACTTTACTGGAATAATTTCCAACAATCCCTCAAACTCTAACTATATTGACATCAAGTCACACATACTGTCGATTCATATAACAGATTGCAGAAGGAATAAAAATCTGAAGACTATTTTTGTGAACAGTTATTTATTAAAAATGACATGATAATGTGATACTTCAAATTTACACATTCTTATCAAAAGATATAATTTCAAAAAAAAAAAAAATTAATCAGTTGATTTTTATTCCTTAAATTAATTAATTTTTGCTTTCATTAAGTTATTTTATTAACTAATAAAAGTTGGAAAACAGTATTTCAATCAAATGAGAGCATTTAAAATTAACTTATTCCTTTTGTATACAATTTTGGGAAGAAAATGATATAAAACAAAGAAAGAAAAACATATTTTTTAAAAAATAATTTACTTTAAAAAACTCTTCATAGTTTTGAATGAAAAAAAAAATCACATGAATTAAAAAAAACTATTAATAAAATTATTAATTAATATCAATTCCTGTTAAATTTTAAAAACTTTTATAAATTTAAATTTAGTGTGCATATTTAAAGAAAAAATAAAATACTTTATATCATGGTTTTAATTTTTTTGGAATTCTTTGCATTTGTAATTTAGTTTTCCAGATAGATCATCATGAAGGCTTCTTAATTGCAGATTAATGTACACAATTATTTTCTTTTTTTCTTCATTTTGCATTAGGATATTTCAGCTAACACATATAGCAAGAATTTAAACATTTTCTTTCCAATAATATTTTCTAGTTCAGGCTAACCCATGGAAATGCTCATGCTCTTATTCGGTGATAAGGATTTGTTGCAGACTACTTCAGAGTCATTTTTCTTCTTTACATTTTTTTAGTGAGGTAGATGTTTAGTATTTAACTAAACTTAGCACATAGTTTTTATTGTAGAAAACATTTTTAAACAGTCAATTTTCTGTATCTGTTTTCTTCTTTAGCAGTGAATCAGGAATGACTGCTTTCCTCAATAGCTGGACCAAGACTTCTCTCCTCTTCAGCAACTGGATCAAAACTTGACTGTCCTCTTCAATATCTAGGACAAAAACTCAGTTTTCTTCAACTGCTGAGTCAGGAATCCTTGCTTCTATAAGACACTGAGTTCTTGAATGATCCAGATTTCTATTTTTGAAACACACTTGTCTGTCCAATCACAAGCCTTTCTCCTACATGAACAAACTAAACACATCAATTTGGTCTATTTTTACAAGAGAATTGTTCACTTATTTCCCTCTTTCTTTTTTAATTACAAAACAAGTAAAAACATTTCCCTGAACTTGTTTTTCTTATGCCAAAATAAATGAAACATTTAATTACTTTTTTTCTTATACAAAAACAAACATTATAATCAGTTAATTACACTAATAAACACAATTCTAAATATCTAAAACAAAATTTAACAAAAATGTTTCAAATTTTTATTTTTTTTCTCTTTTCTTTTAAAACTATTTATTCATCTCTCTTAAAAGTTACAATTAAAATTTATAACCTAATTTACTGAAGAGAGAAATTCTTCTCTTAATACATTTTCAAAATTAAAATTAACACTGTTAAATAGTTGAAATTATTGAAGAGAGACCAAAAGAAATTATTTATTTGATTTTATATATTTTTCTCTTTTATACACATTTACTCCACCAATTAAAATATTCATATTATTATTAAAATTTTAATATCTGAGAATTCTCATATTATCATTTAGTAATGGGAAATATCTAAATCAAGACATTATAAGAATATGATAAAATTAAATACTATTATTATTAAAAATATTTAGAAAAATTAAATATTTCACCATTAATTAATTTCTTCTAAACTTAAGGAGATTGTGATATTGTCATGGCCAATGCCCACATTATATATATATCAGGAACGAAGCATCCATGTATTGAATGAAATGAGTGCTTCTGGAGAAAAATTCACTAAAACTTTCAAAAGCTTTGACTAAAATTCAATTTTAAAAATTCACTTTCACTTTTTTTTTCAATTATTTTTTGAATGGAATACCAATAGTTAAAATGTTTTTATATATGTAGGGAATGAACTCAATTAATTCATTCTCACATCCTTGTTGATTATAAGAAATTCAAAAAATGCTGAACTCAATTAATTCATTCTCACATCCTTGTTGATTATAAGAAATTCAAAAAATGCTAAGATCTAATTTACAGTTAAAACTTTTAAGAATGTTATAAGAATTGGGAAGATAAAATTATAATGATAATGTGTTATCTATATTTAAACTAATCATATCTGCTGCAATATAGCTATACCAATTATTTTAGACATTATATCCACATATATGTGTGTGGCATCACATACACAACTGTGTCAGCATCTTTAAATGGGTACTTTTTAAAGGTTTAAACCTGGCACAGATAGAGTTGTAGGGGTAAATAGGTGAAACGTATATAATAAAGGAAATATACCATATCAATATTAGCTATTATGTAAAAATTGTTGCGGCAAGTAAAATAAAAACATTATAAAAGATTACGTAGTGTGCTTCCGTTCCTTAAAAATTCACACTCCATCACTGATATATATTAGGATTTGTCAAGCAGCAATTTTTTCTCTATGATGTATTCCACCTTTAAAATAATTTTTTTATCAGCACTCTTAATTACAAAAACATACAGTGGATAAACTTTATACCAAATGTATTATTTAATGTATGTTAAAATTGTATTTGTTAGCAATCCTATAATCACATTAAGCAAATAAAGTAGTATCCCTATTGCTCTTACAGGTAATTTTAAACATTTTTTGCCAGTAATTTTATAATTGCACATGTTGCAATGAAAATATTTTTCTCTTGGATATGAACTTTCATATATTTCTAAATATTTTTTTGAGCAATTCTGTATATTTTCTTGGGTTTAACTTCCAAACCATTATTTATCTTCTATATTTTAAAATTTCCCAATTTCCTAGCATTATTTTCATGCTTACTGGTCCAGCTCCTCCCCTAAGTTTTCAATCTTTTGTAAATCATTTCTCTTCTATTTCTCAATATATGTTCTGAGAGATCCAAACCAGTTTCTACCTAACAATGGGCTTATATTCCTTTTGACAATAAATAATGAACAATACCTTCAATCTAGTACTGATTTTTATTGGAACTAAAACTTTTCTGCATATGTTATTTATTGCTGTTGATGTCTGTGGATAGTACATCTTTTCAGCTTCATTTTATTCTTGTTTTTAGTATTAATTTTGTTTATTCTCTAAGGAATAATATAGCCAGCCCTGCATCCTTGTTAACTTCTATGCTAATTTTATTATCATAGTTGATCACATAAAATGTAATCCAGAGGTTCTCTGTATCTTTTATTGTTTTTATCATTACATTTTCCCAATCCCCACCTCCTCCGATTTAAAATTCAAGTGTAGCTTGGCTTTTACATTATTTTCTTTCTACAGAGACAAGCCAATTGTCCTCTGATATCACATTTGTGGCATTTTCCATTTTTAACTTGTACAACTTTTTTGGGTCCTTTTGCTCCACTTCAAGTCATTCTTGAAGAGTTTTGCTTTAATCATGTGTTTTATTTATATTTTCTAGTGCCACCTTACTTGCCATCATATATATCAAATCCACTTTGCTTAACAATTTTTTTCTATGGTTCTGGTCTAACATCCCATAAAACAATTGGATTAACAGCATATCATCCAGATCAGCTGCAAATTTACATTGTTTGGCCAATGTTCTCAATGACAAGTTATATTTGTGGTAGTGCTCATGAGGTAATTGCTTCTTCATTTTAAGCATAAGCAGGCCACCCATTTTGATACTGTTAAATAAAAATATATATTTAGAATTTCTATTAACTCTTTATACCATATATCCTTTGAGTCTTAAGGTCACAACTGTTTGCTATCTGCAGAACATTACTACCAGCAAAAAACATAATGGTAGAAGCTTTGACTTTATCTTCAATTTTTTAACACAGATAATGCTTGATGTGTTTTACGTATATGTTTCACACTATTGGATTATTTATATCAAACTCCTAAAGACTACGAGTCTGTACTGCCATCATTATATTTGCATGTTTTCTATACCATTCTATTATCAGTATTTCTGCAAAAACAGATTCAATTATCGACTGCACCATTCTGCTGTGTAGATGAGAGTATTCTTAATATTACCAGTCGTGTCAGCATGCAAATGAAATAACACCCAAAACGACTTTTATAACTCAACAAGTTTATTTTATTAGCAATGGCAAAATCTTTATACAGTAATACCACCCAGTGCAAGCCTTAGTAATTAATGGTGATCATGTGATGTTTTGGAAAGTTTATTTGTAAATGCTGATGAATGCTAATATTAATGACAATGTGAATGACAAATAAAATAATAATAAGTATACTTCATTCTTGCACACTGTACAGTCCATTAATTAGAGTTTTCTTAACTCTTATACATTTAAGTCTATAATTTAAATATCCTTGATTCGTAGTTATTATCCATTAAAGACAACAGAGAGGTACCTTATTTCACTTTATTGTCATTTTGCTCTTCACTTTCAAAGTATTTAGAAACGAAAATATAGTTTTAACTTAGCACTGCCTTTTTGTCCTTTCAAGAAAACTTCATTACTCCTAATTTGACAGTTGTTTTTCAATTGACAGCTCACTTTCAAATGGCTCAGTTCATCTTTTTGGTTTCACTAATTAGCATAATTTAATATTCATTTTCTTTTGATCGGCAATTTTTCTAGTGCTTCAGTTAGTGGCTACGCAATATCTATTTAATATCTGCACGGGTTTTATAAATTTCATATATATATATATGCACTACTCAACTTCTGAATACTATATATATTAGTATTAAAATGGTATTGTTTATGCTTTAGATGTGTGAATGGTTGAAATAGCATACTTGATCATGTTTCATGCAATTGTAAATTTGTCATAAGTTCAGTATAAAACAAAGTCTTTGATTATACACTAATGTAATTAATGAATAGAAAAAAAATATCATCAAGCGCAATGAAAATTCATTATTTTCAGAAATTCGAATACGTTTTCTGCTCAAAGGCTTAAATAAATTTATATTTAATGCGAAGATCAAATGAACAAAAAATAAACTTCCACAAAATTACTGGCTTTTCAATATTTTAACATTTTAAAAAGTTTTTGAAAAAAAATTCAATTATATATTTTAATTATAAATTTAATTTAAGGGGCCATCTAAAACTAAGCTCCTGTTGTTGTTAAGACATATATTTATAAATAAAAAATCATACGAAATTATGCAAACATACATCAAATGTAAATAGTAGTTCATCACTAGAAAAATATAACGGATTAATAAAATTTTACCTCAACTAGAAAAATTATTTATTTCAAGCTGTGACTGAAATTTACGTTATAAACGTAATTGCATTTATTTTTGTAAACATATCTTGCCCTCTCGTGGCTAAATTCGAAGAATTATTTTTTTTTATATTTTTTTAAGAATTATTAGATAGTAGAATAATGCAAAATTTGAATAGTATACAAAAATGTAACTAAATGAATTGAGTATATTTAAATGAATAAAAATATAGCACGTAAATTGTGGACAATCTATTGATCTAGGCTGCAGAAACGGTTTGCTATTAAATATAGGGGAAATCTTTGATTTTTCTTTTGAGTCTTTTAAACACAAAGCAAGATTTAGTCTAATGTCCTGCCCATCACCTCCGTTCTATATGATTATTCATATAATAACCACACTGTTTACAGTATGCACTGATATATATATCATCCAGCATAAAGAATTTATTGGTTTTTTAACTCGGTTTAAGATCAAAAAACACGATAATCTTTCTTCTAAGATTGCCTGATAGTTCTATAGCTGAAATATGAGTTCAGTTTCTTGAAGACAGGATGAATGTGAGTGTAAATAATATTTTAAAAAAAGATATTTATAATCATGACAGATGTAAAGTCACTTGCCAAGGCAGAGATTAGCTGCTGAAGGCAGAAGTAAGAATCTTTTGATTGTGAACCCAGGCTAACAATCAATGACAATCTTTTATTTAGGCAGTTGCATATCACTTTCAATTGAAGGAAGATTGCATAAATTGGGAGAACTATCTAATATTAAATAGGATATTGGTATTTTTTCTGAAATTTGAAGAAAAGATGAAAAGATAATTGATTTAAAAACTATGTATATTTTACTACAAATATGCAAATATTGGAAACACAAGGAAAATGGGATTCATCATCATAAAAATGAAATAACAGTATGCTGAGATTAATGATATATCAAATGGAATAGCAAGATTACAGATTCAAAATAATGAAAGATATTAACATTAGATAATTCAGTTTATTTCTTAATCAAGTTCTCATTGTGATAAGTAGACAATTTTTATATGGATGTACAAAATGCATTTTTAAAATTCTGATGGGGGAATTTAGTGACAAAATTGGTAAACTATTGACAAATGAAAGTTTTGTGGACAAATTTAGTTACAGTGATTGAAATGAAAAGTACACAGACTTGTGGACCTTGCAGGAAAACTATACAATATGGATTCTTTGTTGCTGTTTAGAAAAATGTTGGATGGAGCTGGCCATGAAAGCATCTAAATGAAGGAGCAGCAAGGACTACATTTTGTCTAAAAGAAAATACAAACATTCATTATTGAAATATTTTCAAAAGATCTAACACAGGAAATGATCATTGATTAGTGAGATGTAAGATACATGTTAAAGCCAGCTAGAGAGATAAAAAATTATTAGAAAAGCTGTACTATTAGCTAATATTCATAATGTTCAGCATCACTCAAATGAATTTAAATTACCAGCTATAAATGACATTATATTTTTAATACATTTTGAAAATAGCTCTGATTTAAATGAAATCAATATGAAGATATCTGATAAACTATTAAGAACTTTAAGAAAAATATGTAGTGCAAAAATAGCAATTTACCAGTGAATTTTCTATTGAGATGAGATAAATGAAGAAGAAAAGAATATGATTTTTTTAAAATGATATATTAGGATTATCTAGTTTTGTAAAATGGTAGGAAAATGATTTAATATTGATATAAGAAAATATAATTGTGAATCAGTTTAAAAAGATTTGGAGAAAAGAGTAAAAAGCACAAAAGTGGAAATATTTTGATATTGGAAACAGAAAATTATTTCTGGAAATAATGTAAAGATACTACTATTACTAAAAACAAAGAAGATGATCATGAAATGATGATGTGTGTGAAAGAGTCCTACAAAAAATTAAATAGTAATAAAAAATCTAAAAACAAAGTATCTTCTACAGGTATTACATCTTTTGAAATTCCTCACTATTTTAAATGAAGAAGTGAGGCATTCATCTAAGTCAATGAAGAAAACCAAAACCATAGGAAATGATGGAATTATAACTAATATCATAAAAGAAGCTCATGATATAATGGATTATTGTTAATAAAGTTATGTATCAAATGTTTGAATGATAAAAAATTTCCAGATAATTGAAAGAATGTAATGGAAATTATTTTGATATTTTAAAAAGATGATAAAGAATATATTAGAAATACAGAACTATAAGTCTTCTATCAGTTTTATACAAAATCTTTACCAAGATAATTATAAATCACCTTAAACAAACTTTATATTCAATCTAACCATAAGAACAAGCTGGGTTTAAAAGTGACTTTGATCTAGTAGTTCACATCTAAGAATTGAAAGAAATTATAGAAAAAAGCAATGAATATGAGTTGCCATTATATTTAGATTTGTAGATTATGAAAAAACTATCTAAATTTATAAGCATTTCCACAGTGGCTAAAGCAGTGCATCATGAAGATAGAATCCAGAGATACTGTCATTTATCAAAAGACATAGCAGTAATTAGATTACATGGTGAGTCTAAGAAGATGAACATTGAAAAGTGTGTGTGAAAGAGTGATTTCATATCTCCATACCTATTTACAGCTGTGTTATTATAAAGATTTGAATTAAAATAGGAAGCAAAGAAAATAGAAGTAATTTGGATATTATTTTAATTATCTAGATTTTGTAGATGATTCAGAGCTTAAGAAAATATTGTAAGAATTATTATATGATAATAAGAAATGCTAAAATAATGTTCAATTGATTTTTTTTTTCAAATAAATAAATAAAATTAATATACATAAATTAGATGAAATTGACAACTATAAACACTTTGGTCAAATTATTAATACAAATGGAAACATAATGGATGAAATTAATTTTTATATTAAATTTGGATGGAGTGCCTTTGCTAGAAATAACTTTATATTAAAAGAAAATATGTATTTATAAAAAGTTTGTTATAGATGAATCAGAGACTTGGACACTTAAAAGTTCAAGAACATCTGATTATTTATTACAATATGGAGAGATATATGTTAGGAGTAAGAAGAAGGGATCAGAGATGAGATATATGAGTCAGAGAACAAGGACTATTAGGAGCATTGCAATTAAGAAATGGATCTGCACTGGACATATCACTAGAAGAAATGATAGTAAATGGATAATTAAAGCCTTAACTAAATTTCAAAAGATTATAAAAGAATTAAAAAGTGACCACATATGAGACAGTTAAATAAAATAAGGAAGTTTGCTGATATATTGAGAAAAAAAGGCTAGGAGTCAGAGATTGTAAAATAAACATAAAGAAGCTTTTAACCTGCAGTAAATTGATAACAGTTGAAAATGATAATGATGATTTTAATTTAAAAAAGAAATATAAAAGTAAAATCTATTTAATGGTGAAAGTATTGACATTAATTAATATAACCCATTTCCAAAAATACTAAAACAAAGTGTGAATTATTTGCCTCTGTAAAAAATCACAGAATCTTTTAATCTTGTTCTTGTCATGACTGTAAATATATTTTAGTATGACATCATGAGATATTTTTTATCATGTTTAAAAAATTTTTTTCAATGACCTCAAAGTAAATTTAAAAATTGTAGCAATTTTTCCAAGTCTTTTTAGACTGGTATTACAAAAAAAAAAGCAAAAGTTGTTTATTTATTTCTGAAAGAATACAATTCATATACTGATTTTAAATTATGAAATAATATAATGAAAAAAATAATCCTACACTTATTTGTATTTATTATACTGCTAAAGTTAGAATCAACAAAACATGTTTAACATTTATTAATAAGTGAAAAGAGATCTACAGAAAGTATTGAACGTATGCACAAAGTATCTAGCAAATGATTTGTTAAAAACAGTAGGTGACTACCAGAGGCTCAATAAAGCATTACACAAACATGTTTCAAAAAAAATATTGAGAACAAATGCCTGATTTGCATATTGCATTTATTGATTTTGTCAACGCATTTGATTCAATAAATCTGACACTCATTGAAATCACTTGATTGTCTAGCAAAATTTATTCACAACATATAACTTTTAAATTATTGAATAAAAAAATGGTATTACTAAAAATGTTTATAGATAACTTCATGAATAAGGATAGGGTAGAATAGAGATATTATGGTGACATTGTTAATTGCTTTGGAATATAGTATGAGGATGTTTATGATATCCTTTCTAGTTTAAAAGGAAATAAACATAATGATTTGAATGCAATATGTAAAGACTTTTTTTAATAATAATATACACAAAATGACTTGCTTTATTATTCAGTGATAAAAGAAAAAATAACACCTTTCATTTTGGATGATTACAAACTTAAAATTGATTTAACTGAAATATCATGGTTGCTTTTTTTAAGTGAAAAAATGCACCAAGATATCACAAAGTGTATTGCTCATGATTTTAAGAAGATAAAAATAAGGAATTTTATCATAATAAAATAACTATTGCAATAATATTAGCTGCATATGGAGTTGTTATTTTATCTAATTTATTGTACACAAGTCAGACTTAAACACACATATACAATGTGAACAAAGCATATAATTAACTTGTTAAATGTAAAGAAGTCAAATGATTAGGATAACAATAGCAGCAGGTGTTTTTACAGGTGATCATAAAATTAGAAATTGACAGGTTGCTTGATTAATACTTGTAATTAAAAAACATCACTAAATAAATACTATCTATGTTTTATAAAATTTTTGAAATTTTGTTATTAGTGAAAAAGCACTAATAGAAAAATAAATATTCAAACTTGTGATATATTTATGCTTCAGATTTGAAAACAAAATAATTTTAAATGATACATATAACAATTGAATTCATTTTAAACCAATATTCAAAAAAAATTTCAAAGTAAAAAAAAGAATGAATTAGCAAAAATATGCTGAATCCAAAAGACAAAATATACATTTTTAGATATATTTACATAATCATAAACAAAAACATTAACAGCAATTAATTTAATTATAGAAAATTATTGATAGTGACCAAATCATGACCAGAGTTTTATTTGCTTGAAAACATAAATTCATGATAATTACTGAACTTACATCATCATGCTATCTATAAAATTTACTACTGCTTACAGAAGATTAGTTTTCTAACCTATTCCATTATTTCTTAAGATTCATGTTTTATGTCTATCTCATAAAATCTTTTAATATAAGTTTTTTATAAATATCTTTTAGAGTACAAAGTAGACAATGAAACCTTCACCCATTAGATAAAGTAATTATTTTATGAATAATAATGTCATCATTATGATCAAAGTTATATATTTTAAGTAAAATTAAATTTCCAAATTTAATTTACATATTAATTTTTTTTAAAAAAATTCGGAATTAATGAAAAAAAAACCAGTAAACTATATATAAACTGACTATTAGTAAATGTAGAATGGAGATTGAACCCACCTACAATTTAGTTTTGATCATAAATAAGTATACTATCTACTGAAATACATACGATTTGAAGATAACTATAAGCTATTCTGAAGTCACTATAACTAATTAAGGATTATTTTAATATTAAAAGTGATTAAGTGTGAGGATCAGTCTTTACCTCTAATTAATTGTAGTGATTTCAAAATTGGTTATAGTCATGAAATTATATTAGTGTATATAAATCATGTTCTGTGTAAGTATTTCAACAAATGGTATGTTTATTGTAATATTGTAGGCAGTGATCACTACTGGCCATGTCAATATTATATGTGTCTTAAATTTAGAATTAATTAATGGAGAAACAATATTTAATATTCCCATGTTTTTTTTATATAATAATAATACATTTTAGCATATTCTTATAACAAGACTTAATTTAGATATTTACTTTAATAAACTATAGAAAGTAATCATTCTTTCCTCACAAGCACCATTAAACATGTGTGTTCAATCTGTGAAAATACTCCTACTCCAGCCACAAGATAGCACCTTTGAGAAAACGAGAGCAGTTGTCTTATTCCCAAACTGAAATGTAATTTTATGAGCCAATCTTAAGTGTCTAGAAGTGAGAGCATGAATTTATAAATCATTCGCTATATTAGCATTTCTGAAATTTTAAATTTACTTTGTGTCATGTCAATATTAATCAATGTTAAATTATGTAATATTTGATCAATTTTACAAGCAATATGGTTTAGATTGTAATAATCTATAGAAAGTAATCATCCTTTCCTCACAAAGTGCCATTAAACATGGGTGTTTAACAGTGTTTGTGAGAAAAGGGTGATTACTTTTTAGGGTTTATTACAATCTAAAACATGGTGCTTGTAAAATTGAACAAATATTATCTTTACCTTAACTAAATGATAACATGAGAATTCTCAAATGTTTTTATTTTAATATGAACATTTTAATATTTGATATAAATTTTTGTAAAAGAGAGAGAAAACTATAAATGAGATAATTTATTTTGTTTTCTCCAATAATTTAATCTATTTACCAGTAAAATGTTATATTTAACAATATTTTTTTAAAAAAGAAATAAATAAAATAATAATGCTCCAATATTTTTGTTAAATTTTATTTTAACTAGAGTTGTTTTTTATTTTATCTTTATCTCTCTCTAAATCAAAGATAATTAAAAGATTAACTTATTTTGTTATAAGTGAAAAATAATTACAGGAAATTTGTTTTGGCTTGTTTTCAATATAAAAAAGGAAAACACTTAAATTGTTTTTGGAAATAATAGACATAATTGGTTAATATGAAATTTTGTCATGTAGGAGACAGGACTGTTTCAAAAATAGGGATGAGAGTAAATCAGAAGACCTCCGTGCTTGGTAATAAGTTGTCAATCCTAACCATGCCATTGAAGAAAACAAAGTCTTAATCAAGCTGTTGGAGAGAGTAGTCAGTCCTGACTCAGTTGCTAAAGAAGAAAGAAGTACAAGTTTAGCTATGAAGAGCATACCACTAGTTTAAAAAAATGTTTTTAATATGGATTTAATAAACAACATATGCTAAGCCTTAGCTAGGAGCTAAACATTATTTACCTCCATGTAACCTGCTTCACTAGAAAAAAGTATAAAAGAAAGAACTGCTGAAGTAATCTGAAACAAACTGTCTCCAACTAAGAGCATGTCTCTGTCTATATGGGTCAGCCTGATTTAGTAAATTATTTAAAAATGGATAAAATCTATGTGCTAACTTAATAAATATTTTATTGCAAAGTGGGAAAAAATTAACTGTGTATATTGGCCTGAAATTAAGAAGCCTTCAAGGAGAAACCTACATGGAAACTGGAAAATACAAGTGTCAAATAAGGATTCAAAAGACAAAATAAAAATTAGTTAAATGCATTTTCTTCAATGTGCATATTAATTTTTATATTAAGTAATAATTAATAATAATTGTTATTAGTATATCTTTCAATGGTAACAAGTTTTATTTATTTTTTTTTTAAATTAGAAAGATTTTAACCAATTTAAAATTGTATCTGTTAGGTAAATTTTTGTTTTTATAAATAATACTTAACATAATGAATATTTTTAAGGTAACATTTTTTTATGAAATGTACTTTTTTATTCATTTGATTTTCCCTCCAAAATATACACAGGGTTAATTAAGCTAATTTAAAATGTCCCTATCTCTCATTGTAAAAAAGCTCTTTCAAAATTTTGTTATTTAAAAGAAAATAACTTAATGAAAGCAAAAATTAATTAATTTATGGAATAAAAATCCACTAGTTACTAATTTTTAATAAAATTTTGATAAAATGTATTTAATTTGAATTATCATGTTATTGTGTTTTTTTTTATTATTAATCAATTAGTTTATTAAATATTGGCTTAAAATATTCTAATGTTAATGTCTTTATTCCTCCAGCTATCTGTTTAATGAATTGGCACTGTGTGATTTTATTTTATTACAGCTTAGTATTTTAGAGATTTTTAAGTTATCCCAATAAAATTATTTAAAATAGAGTATTTATTTATCTCTTGTTTAAGCTACAATTTACAAA
This sequence comes from Epiperipatus broadwayi, assembly GCA_028023455.1. Lineage (NCBI taxonomy): Eukaryota > Metazoa > Onychophora > Udeonychophora > Euonychophora > Peripatidae > Epiperipatus > Epiperipatus broadwayi. Next base: position 6,969,626 of record JAQFVV010000005.1, on the reverse strand, counting down.
GTCTTATGATCTTGAGCTAGCTCTAGAGTATAATGGCTAGTTCTATTGATGTAGGGGTATATGTTGGTGTTTGAACATCCAGATGATAACTCTGGATGGTGTAAAGGTATCACCTTTAAAGTCAATTTGCTCATTTTGTTTTTATTAGAAATTTTTATATTTGGATTTTATCCTCATAGTACCATATAACAAAAGCATTGAGAATGATCATTTATCATTATCCCAGCATTATTATTTATTATGAGTGATGGATTAGCACTGAAGTACATATATCCAAATAGTCATTTGTATGTAAGGCTTTAAGTTTTGCAGCTAGATAAGTAGCCTATATATAATGAACCTCTTTTAAATCCAGTCACAAGGTTGATTGTGAATTATTGATTGATTGCTTAGATTGGTGACTAGTTAATGATTCTTCTTCTGTAATGCTGGGTAATTTATAGTTCATAACTCATAAGTATTATTAGTATAACTACTTATAGTTTATATATAGTGTTAGTTCATGTTCTTATACTCTTCTTTATATTTAATAATTTTATAGTTGTGTGAGGGGATGATGATTATTTCACATCTCTCCATGTTAACCCCTACATTCCATACCATCAAAGCTAAAGTCTAGGTAGGTTCATTTTACATTATATATTTATTGACAGTTGTTTTATGTATATCTCACTGGCTTTTTTTTTTCAGGATTTCTGCATTATTTTAATTCAGACTATTAAAAAAATATATTTACACCTATTAACTGAAGATTAATTTAATATTAAGAGATGGTTAGATATGAGGATTAGATTTTTTCTCTAATTAGTTATAATTTCGGAATGACTTATAGTTGTCTTGAAATTACACTAGTAAATATAAATTATATTCTTCATGTAAGTATATCCATAAATGGTATGCTTACATGTGATCAAAGCTAAAGTCTAAGGAGGCATTCTACATCTTATATTTACTGACAGTTAGTTTATATATAGTTCATTGAAGTTTTTCATTACTTCTGCATTATTTCATCTAATTTGGGCTATTAAAAAGTTATATTTATATTAAATTTTTGTTTATTTTATTTTTTACATATTTATTTTGATATAAATATTTAGCATCAAGAAAACTAATTGATGTTAGAATCATGATTAAATCATTTTGGCATTAAAACAAATATTAACTTTGGACTTAGAGATGTCTTTAAAAATTAATTACAACTTGTTTAACCTGATTTGGAACCAAAGTCATAGTAACACATGAAATAAACTGGTTGTTCTCTTTCAAAGTGAGATTGAAATCTATACTAAATAGTTTTCAGCATATTTTTTATTGCAATTGATAGAATAAATACTATATGGTATATTTTATATACTCTATCAAGATTTCTTTTTTAGCTTAGAAATATAAATTGATTTCTTTTTATAATGAAGAAAACATTAAATGGCATTATGATTAAATGGATGAATATGGCTTACATATTCTGGATTTTGCATGCCATTTTTGGAAAATTTCTAAAAAACAATCAATTCTCATGACTTTACTTATTAAAAATGATATCAATATTATCTGACATCTTTCATGTTGATATATTATTATATATAAAAAAAACTCCCAATATTTTTAGATTATACATCCTTTACATATTTCTTCTATCTTCAGTTTAAAAATTATAGTTACAACCTGTAACATAAATTTCTGCAAACTCACTTGGGTCTGTAACATTTTTGTTCTATCTTAAAATTTGCTGATGCATTATCAAACATGTTCCCATTTTCAAGACCATTGCAAAATTATATTATTTTTTATACTTCCTGGCATCTCAAAAGATCTTTAACAAAATTAGTAAGTTTCTTTGCTTTGAAATTGCTAGTATTTGTTCTGAAATGCATTTTGAATTTAAATGATTATTTCAAACTTTTCTCATTTTGTCTGTTATTATTTTGTTCATTTTCATCCAGTTTTCTAGTTCATCATCAATTTTATTCAATTTGCAATATTATTCCTAAAAGCAATAATATACTCACAGTAATGGATTTTATTTCTTTTAACCATAGTTTTAATAGATAAGACTTTAATATTCAACTGTCAAAAATATTATCTGATCTGATTCCTCTGAAAACTATTCATATATGAATGAAATTCACTGAAATCAAATAGTATGCAAAATATATTTCAAATTTAGAAAATATTAACAATTTTTCCAAAATACTTTTTCATTTTTGCTTCTAAATCCATTTTGTCACCTCTTTTATAATTACAGCATTCAGTAAATTGCCACTAAAAATATATCTTGAGTAAATATATTTTATAATACTATATTGTGAATCTTCTGATCAAAAAATTCAGCTTTATGAACATTAACATTTGTTTTTTACTATTTATTCACAAAAATTGTGTATTTTAAAACAAACACATTATTTGGTTTTAAAGTCTTTATTTAATTCAGTAATATTTGCAATAAGTTTTCACAATCTATATGGGTTGTTTAAATTTAGACACACTTTGAAAAGAATGTCATGAATACCTTTGTAAGATAACTTATCTATTAAATATGTACAGTAGCTACCCACTGCCACTTGTACTTTAGACGCTAAATGAATAAAAAGCAGTTATTAAAATAAAAGTTTAGTATAATTCTTATCTTGAAGTTATTATTATATTATAAATTTTCTTTCTGTTTATTTATACATATATCTCATTTATATACATACATAACTTAAATAAACATAAAATTATAATATAAAACAAGTAACAATTAAATAAATAAAACATTCAACTTTTTTTTTTCATATGTCAAAGCATTGACCGGGAAGTGATCCGGGCCAGTTGTTTGGAAGGTAGCTACACTGATAAAATACTAATTAATGTCTATACACAAAGAGTTGAACAATCCTAAAGTTTCTTTGTTAAGTTCACTCAAAGAAAAATACATTAAATGATAATATTTTCAAAAGCATAGTAATTGCAAGAGCTTATTTTCTTTTATAAGTGCTCTAAGTTTATTAAGATAGGTAATTTCTGGTTAATTATAGCAATGTTTATATTTTAATTAATTCAGAATAATAAACATTTGTTTTATCCTTCTTAAAATGGATCAGATCATTATTTTATTAAATCCAAACCATTATTCATTTGGTCATAACAATTGACAAATTATTTATTGGTAAAATAGACACACATATATTAATCCATATAGCAAAACTTTATATACATTTTATAATTATCAGAACACACTTAAAATAAATTCCATTTCTTTAAGCTGTTGTAATAGCTCTCAAGAGACTAATTGTCCTTTGGAGTAAATGTTCATACTTAGCCTTGCATTGCAAGATTTAAATCAAACTAATAATCAGCTCAAGTTTACTCCTTCCAATTAACTGAGTTCTTATTTCACTTTACTATAGTTTTTACAAATATAACAGCATTCCTGAACAGAATATTTTCTCCCAATTTAAAAAATATAATAATAATACAATGATTTTACAATTTTTCTTTAATAACTGAAACACACAGGCTTATTATATACCTGTGTTTATATATGTAATATATTTTTCTTTAAGTAATATTTACTAAGGCTGTAACCTCAAGAATGTGCACGTAAAAATGCGATCATAGGGACCTCTACAGGTCTTAACCACAAGCTTACGTTTTGGAAAAAATATTACATTTTTTGTTTAACATAAAATATTATTAAATTTTCAGATACCTTTTATAATAATACTACATTAAAACATACTGATTTTAAATTTATACAACAATCTAAATGTCCACACACATACCTGATCATACACATATATAAAAGCATAACTTGTTATTTATTTGTTTAAGTCTACTGTTGTTTTAAAATGCAATATAATAAAATATTAATGTAAAACCTATCAAAATATATATATTTAAATGTAGGCAATATTTTTATAGCAAGATATAAAATTTAACTTAATAAACTATCTATCATTTTACTTAAATAATAAAAAAAATAAATTGCGAATATTACTCTGTATTTCTATATCTACAGTACAATAATCCCAAAATTAATATAAAGATCATTTTATTATCTTAAACAGTTAATAACATATAAACCACGACAATATATATATATTTAAATATGACAATACCCTTTTTAAAACCTAATCAAGGATGGTGCAATATATACAGAGAGATTTATTCAAGAGACATAACATAGTGTATTGAACTCAGACTTATACAACTGATACACATGACCACATACATTAAAAAAAAGATAAATGATCTTCAATATACATATCATGTGTTGGACCAGCACTCATCAATTAGTTCAGATCATCATTTTCCACACATATATGCAGTCAGTACTCAGTTTATATTAAGACAGTAAATCTTCAAACTTTAATGGAAAAGCTTCAATCTTGTCCACCCTCCAACTCTTCAGTCATCCATATCATTGAAAATCCAATAATGGAACACTCAACACCCATGTTGATGACAATATTATTGTCATACTATGTTGACTTTAAGTCAATCTGATCCTCACATATAGGATCTTCATATGTCATCACATGATCACCATCTCTATACTAGCACAATTGTTGTAAACAAAGGCAAAACTCTCCATGCAGTAGTGCCAAACAGAGTAATCAATGGATGCCAGAAGGCTTGTGCATAAAATCCATATCTAGTGCCTATTCATCCAATATCCCCAGACTAGTTTCTGGCTTGTGGCCATCATCAGTGAGGAGCCTTGATCTTAGTCTGGGGATATTGGATGAGTAGGCACTAGATAGGGATTTTATGCACAAGCTTTCTGGCATCCATTGATTACTCTGTTTGGCCCAGGGTGGCACTCCTGTATGGAGAGTTTTGCATTTGTTTACAACAATTATGTGCTAGTATAGAGATGGTGATCATGTGATGTTTAGTGGTTTGACACCAATCTTGCCTAATAGGATAGTGGTGGCTATGGTTGTTTAAGAGCCAAAGACACCAAAATATATGGGTGCTGAATTGACTTCAGACCTATATGACTATATAAGCTATTGAGCTTAGATTGAAAATATTATTGTGATTGAAAATATTATTATTTTCAATTTCATTCTTATAGTTTTGTAGTAAAGTAGAGTTAAAAGGTGGCTGCTGGAGGGTTGCATTAGATCCTAAGATCTAGGTGCAGTGCTCTCAGATCCAAGGCTCCTCACTGATGATGGCCACAATCCAGAAACTAGTCTGGGGATATTGGATGAGTAGGCACTAGATAGGGATTTTATGCATAAGCCTTCTGGCATCCATTGACTACTCTGTTTGGCACAGGGTGGCACTACTGTATGGGGAGTTTTGCCTTTGTTTATCTTCATATGTCCATTTAATTACACAGAAGAGGGATGGGCAGAATACAGGCGGAATATGTAATATTCAAATATAAGTATATTGTATATACTAAATGTAATGTAATTATAAAGAACTTGAACTCATAAAAATAGAAATGAACACAGACAAAAATTATCTTATATATTTTATTTAATATATGTAATAGTCTAGAATTACTGAAATATTGGTTAAATAATTTTGATATTTTTAAATTGATATAAATTATTTAGGGCAAATAATTCCATTTTTCTGATTATGACAAAATGTAAAATATTTCAATGTAATGAATAAAGATATTTTGGATAAACCTAAGATTTTCTTTATAATATACATTAATTGTTCTCAATGAGCTTTTAGTTAAAAGATTAATAAATTTTTAAAAAATAATTGGTTTTAATGAATGTAAATTGAAAACAGGATGATGTAATTAAGTTATCTTTTTTTTTATTAATCAAGATGGAAAATAAGTTACTCTAATTCTCTGTTTTCAAATTTACTATACAATACAAATAAAAAAATTCAAATTATATTTAGTTAATAGATAAAATGCAGTTATAGTGGGTGTAGAAAGTCAGCTATAAAGAATAGTTGCCAATCTTTATGTTGGTCACATCTGAAGTTTAGAAGTTGAGTTTGCAACTTTCCTATAATTCATAGTCCAAAATATCAGAAATAGACCATTTGTTTGCCGTCAGTCTGTCAAGAAGTTAAACAGAGTTGAAGCCTTTCAGCATTTTTCTTATATATACTTATCCCAAACATGTCAATAAAAAGCCAGCCTATTAGTCATAAATCCAGTGCCAAATCCTATTTCTGTATTGCTATATATATTGTACCGGTCAAGCTAGCACATTCGCGCAACAGAATCCAGAGCCCAAGCAAAGATACCAAGCCGACCAGTATGAGATGGTTAGATCTCGAGACTGACCGCACTTCAACTCCTTCACCTGTGCTCCAAGACTCATGACCCTACGGATGACCACCTTGAAGATACATATAGATATCATTTTAACCGCGAGCCGACATAGGTCAGGGAGAAGCAATGAGACTCATAACAAAAAAATGGAATTTATCAACTCTATATATTTAAAACTAATTAATGCATAGGAAATCACATATATAATATAAAGAATTTTGAATTGGATTGAAATAAATAAGATCGAGAGCAAAGTAATTGATTAAATTGTATGTTTATTTTTGCAGATTAAATTTGACGATTCTTATATATACCACTTTTGCATTTTACAATCAAAATGCGCGTAGCATCTAACATTTTTGGAGAGCGCTTTAACCTTCTCTCCTTACAATTAAAATTATTTTACATTTGTTGTGCTATTTGATGAAATTAAATATTGTTTTCATCATTTGCTTTATTATCTTATTGATCAGTCACTGCATTGTAGCTATGGGGCAGATTATGCTAATCCCTCTTATTTCATGGTTTTCAGCTAAGTAATCAGACGAAGCCTTGTTTTCACATATATGTGAAACATTTAAAGTCAAATTTATCTATAATATTATTATTTCAAACTATTGTGCATGAGACCGAAACTAGCTCTTGAATATGTCAGACAATGGCTGAAACTTAATTTAAGGGAGGAAGAGTTGGCAACAAAAGAACCAGTGCGCTATAGTGCTGGTAAACAGTTATAATAAATGTTGCTCTACGGATGGATTAATATTTAGGGTTTTGTGATCAACACCGGAGCCCTATGACCGATCGCCATGCTGCTAAAGAGGGTTGGGGTAGCTAACACTATTGCCTGGAATTTGACGTCAGGTCTTATTCGTGTGCGACCCAAGGAGTGTAAGAGGGATGGCCGTTCCGAGTCCCATCTTAAAGAAAAACGCAACATAACGAGAAAGTTTAAGTGTATAATAAAATTATCACATCCGCCAAGCAAAAGAGTTGAAAATAATTTAATATCTAGCCACGAGAACGATAGCTAATCAGTGTAATCATTAGCGCCAACTCTAATATAGCATTTTAATGATCAGATGCTATACGTGGGCGTACTTTTAAATATTCTTTGCTTTCTAGCTTCACTCTCAAATAACACATTTGATTACGCGATTAATAAAAAAAACAAAGGGGGAAAAGTATATTTGGAGGGCTTTTACAAAATGAAATAAATAACAAATATACTTATTCAAGGCTTGGATATTGCTTAGTGAAAATTAAATTGAAATTTACCTTGAGTTAAAACAAGATTCCCATTTTACAATTGCCAACAAATAATTAAATAATCAAGGTCAAAATAATAATCAGCACATAGCCCATTCTTGACAGTTATTTAAGAGGGTTTCGAAACAGCGTGCATTAAGTTACGATAAATAATTATTAAATGAAGAGGGGTCATTCTCTCTTCTCTTTATTATTAATATTGAATGCCCGCTGTTTCGAGGCATTAGCATGTAATTTATATTTTAAAATACAAAAAAAAATAAAGAAACCATAGTCACAACTGCAGTGAGAAAATTGAAAATAAAATTATTAAAATCATTTAGTTAGGAAACATTGGAAAATAGGTCAGAATTATATAATTAAACTTAAGAATAAAATTTTACATTTAGCAATCTACTTGAATTCAAGATTTTAGAATTAAAATAAATTTTATAAGTCTAGACTTAAAGAAAAATTAATATATTGAACTGCAGTTAGAAATGGTGATGTTACCGGTCATCTTGTAGTACTTGAGCTGGAGTTACGGGAGTCTTTGTGGCGGCTTGCGGCATCATCTTCTTCCCACGGTTAGAGCGGAGATATTATGGCGGCATACTGGTGATGGTGGTTTTTGGATGGAAGTAAAAGCCCGTCGCCCTCACCCTGGAGCTTAGCCAAGGCTGCCTGTTTTAGCCCGACATTTTCTCTCAAACAGATATAAAAATTATTCACTTAACTGGATGTCAAAATGTTCACGGTTGCTTTTGGTTCAGGATACACGCTGGATTCAAAAGCTTAAAGATGATCAAAGAAGGCAAAAATTCACAGATGTAGCATTCAAGCTGTATGGATTTCAAAAAATTCAAAGCTGTCCAGATTTCAAAAAAATAAAGATCTAAGATGGCTCCTCCACTTTACATGGCCTTTTTAAAAATGATCGCCTTATCAGCCTCACACACCTTGGAATTTCCTCTCCATCAAGATTACAAAAATTTTTTATTTGCTTATGAAATTAGTGGTTGATTTCAAACATGCTGACATTCCTTTTAGGTGTTATAACTTTTCTCTGATTATCAAATTTTTAATTAAATCGAATTTTAATCAGTTTAATCCGATATTAGATTTTATTTTAATTAGTCAGGAATTTTGTTCCGATTTTATAATTTATGTATAAAATCTCTGCTGTAAACTTATTTTTAATTAGCGAGGTCTCCAAAACATTTTAGAATCAATTAGCTAGATTATTTTAAAATTGGCTTTTCTTTTTAGAAACCTAAGGCAGGTGTGGCATATACTGATACAATTGTTTACAGCAAAACTTTACTAAACTTTTAATTCTACGAAAATACTTTTATTTTTAGAAAAAAAAATCTTTTTTCTTTTTAAAACGAAACTTGTCAGCGCATTGGCAATCAATCACCCTTTCACTGTGTTTTTACACTAAATTGGTTTATAATAAAAATGAAACTTAAAATTTAATAAATACCTCAATCACGCCACTAGGCTATATATATTCAATATAGGTGGATTATATTCCCACATACGAATTTAAATAATGAATTATTAAATTGACGCTACATTATTACTGTACTAAAATTGTTTAAAAATATTACGCGATAAAATTATACGCTATAACTCTGGCAATACTATTCAATTATAGCGTTCTTTCGTATGTGCGTATATAATGCTGTTTATATAGCCGTGATTGCAATTTTTAGCCTACAAATCTTAATTTAGACTTATTAAACAGGTTTGAACTTAGCACAGACGAGTGGGTTATTAGGATGGTTGGTGAAACGGTGAGGGATTTGAAGACAACCGTTTCAATATATACATGAAAACGCAAATAAAATGTCATTCATATGTATATTTCCCATATATGAGATATTTCACAGAAGTATGAAGCAGAAAAATAAAGAAATTGGCTGTGATTAAAAAAAAAAATGTTGACATATTAATTAAATATTATCTTTGCAGCTAATGGAAATCTGTTTTCACTTATTGGCCAAATAAAAATATTAACTTATACTGATTCAAGAATAATTAATTTTTGAATAAAATTAAAGCAATTAACTGATGAAAATAAATTTGAGAAAACTTTCTTAAAGTTAGAATACAAAATTTAAAAAAAAAAACTTTCAAAGATGTTGTTTGCAGTTAAGATTGATCTAAAAAAGAGAACTTTCAAGAGGACTTTCATCAAAGAAGTACTATTGTTTTATTGATTTTTAAAAACTTTTACTTAACATTTTAAATATAGTAACCTGATATAGAATCAAAATAATTAGTAACAGAAATATTTTATTTTATATTGGAACAAATATATGAGGCTGGCAATACTTTTGCACACGACTGACAGCTGGAGCATTTCTTAATGAATGTTTTTATATTAGTATTGATCTTCAGCCACCAGACATAACTATGGGCTAACGCTTTTGCCTTGACAATACCTGGATGACCTTCGTGTAATAAATTTAGTATTTGCGATCTGCCTATTTTTGGTATTAGGACATATTGATCACCTTTTAGAATGCAACCTTTGCATATTGATAAATTTTTCGTGAGCTTTCCATAGCTCTATGTGCAAAAACGGAAGATGTTGTGCTGGCTGGTCTCTTCTAGATACGAATCATAACAGCAATTTTTGCAAGATCGCATAGGGATGAATCATAATCCTGCATATTTTTGTTTCTGCCTTGATGGTGATTTTGAAAATGAAGTCTGGTGATGTGCCTAGATGGGCGAGAATTAAAATAGTTTGATAAACAATCTTTTAACTCATTGTAGGTTAATTGTTCAGAAGTGTGGAGTTCTGCTAATCTGTTAGCTATTTGTATGACCCCCTTACCTGCAAAACATACTAATGTCACTTTTTAAATGCATCTTCAACTACTCTGTTAATAAAACAATTTTCAATCTGCTCAACGTACAGGGGCCACTCATTTGCCTCTTTGATGTCAAACTCCGATATTGCCGCTTGCATTTTAAGCAATTTATATAAACTCAATCATTTAAATACCGTAGATTTATTCGTTACTTCAATAATTCTGCCTGACCTATTTAGCTGTCAGAAGACTGTTAGGGTTCAAATTAAACTGCCATTGCAATATCCGAATCTAGATGGATGAAGGGCTCAGGTCAGTAACCTCAACTAGGCCAAAATGATTGATAGGTTTGAATGTGAGTTATTGCACTCAGTAAGTATACATATTTATATGAAAATACATGAATACAGCAATTGGAGTTAATAGGTTTATATATATCAGAGGTTCAATAGATGAATACAAATTATTATATAAAAGCTGATTAATACATAAGTTATGTCACTACAAACTATCTATGTAAATACATTATATATTAAGGCCCGAAGGCTTACATAAATTATAATCAAGATCAGTACGACCTGTATTATTGTCCCTAGGTCTACCTTGGTACAATGGAAGGTAGACCTGTCTGCAAAACGAGCTAGTGTGAAGTAATGTGATTTAGAGCATGCATCCATCCTTGGTACTTCACCTTACAAAGCTGTCCTTGGTGTTACCATGTCTATTCCCATTGGTCATCCCATAACACGAGGTTCAAAGTGGTAAGTTTGGTTATCTACTTTCTAATCGCATTATAACTTAATTGCCAGATTCCCAGAGGTAATTTTTGGCTAAGTTTTTTCATTATCACTGACTTATCACTTATGTACCTTCCACTACTTCGATATTATCTTATGGTTACTAATTATTTCTAAATATAATTAGTCTTTACTTCATTTAATTAGCACCCATTGTTATCCCATTTTACAATATTAATAGTTAATATGAATGCTTTTAGCATACACACACATACTTAAGTATTTTATAATAAATACATTATGCATTGTGTGTATATATGAACACACATACTTAGCAAAATCAATAAAAGTAAATTATGGAATTGACCTTAAACCATTCTGAATTATTAAAATTCTTGATCTGAATTATTCTGAGTCATTTGGGTACAGATTCTAATTCTGAAAACTATACAACAATATTTTTATATGCATTCATTAAAAATATGCTTGTTCTTTTGGGAAATTTGCTTAACTTCAAAAAATTAACATTCACACACATGCACACAAAATCATTTCAAAAACTCTGAAAGAAACAACAACTATCAGGTATTTGTAGCATACAATAAAACAGTAATGTTGCAAGATAAGCTCAGTCATATTGAAAAGTAAAGAGAAATTAAAGACTTCATGTTTCATATACTTAATATATCTTTAGGTATACATTTTTTCTTAATATTATATAAAAATATTATTTATATTAATTTCTGAATTGCCTTCTTCCTCTTTAAATCTTGTAATGTACATCATCCTAAAAGTTATTTTTAATATTATAACGTATATCTGTGTGTAAGTTCAGATAAAGAGTCAAAAATCTTAACAATAAAAAATTATTTAAATTTTAATATACATTATTATAAAATATAATTATTATCTTTCTAATCGGTTTTATTATGATTCTTCGAGTGTCATTGCATTTGTTAACGTACGTTTTCTATTAATGAATTGCATTACTATGTTTAAGAAAACGATATGTTCTCTAGTTTATGACCAACGTTATTGTTTTTTTTACAAAAAATATATTTATAGTAAATTTGTTAACATAAAATAATAGTTAGTATTCAATAGTCAAAACTTTTTTTTGAAAAAAATATGATTTTATTCAGCTAAAACACTGCTTAGAACTTATACACAATATTAAAATAAGTTATAGCAATTTATTTCAATAAATCATATTTTTGTATACTTTTCAGATTTTATTTTATACCTTGATACTGATAATACTTCAAACATTTGCCGCAAGATGACGAAAATATTCAAATATCATTAATTACAAAAAAATAGTATAGTATTTCATTTATTAATAAATTAAAAATTAACTGTGATAAAACACAGTTGCTGAAGCTTTAAATATAAAATTATAAAAATAAAGCTGAGCGCTTTCGGGGGTCTTAAGCCTCCATAATCATAGCTCAATACAAAACAAATACAAAATATAAACACTTATTCACAAGCAAAATGCGTATCTCAAATAAGATGTAAACTAACTTTAAATAAATAAATAAAATACAATATAAATAAATAAATATTATGAAGTCCATATTTTAGAAATATTAAAACAAGAATCCTTTCTATTAATAGCATTAGGATTACCAGCTACAAAACAAGCTTCTTTAACCTTACGCTTTACGTCATTCTTCTCCGTACATACTAATTTTGCCTCTACTGGTTGACATAAGTGTCCAGCCTTATTTTCATGTTCCACAAACACTGAATTTCCCAAAAATTTAGTCTTAGTACGATGATATAAATATTTATGCTGTGACACTCTATTTAAAATATTGGTTTTAGTTTCACCATAATAAATAGAACCACAATCTTTATTAGGACAAGAAACACTATAAACCACATGCTGAGTTAAGTTAGATTCAATTTTGAATTGTTAATCAATCTATTCGTATTTGGAGGTGAATGAAAAATTACTTGAAAATCTGGAGATTGTGGTTCTATTTATTATGGTGAAACTAAAACCAATATTTTAAATAGAGTGTCACAGCATAAATATTTATATCATCGTACTAAAACTAAATTTTTGGGAAATTCAGTGTTTGTGGAACATGAAAATAAGGCTGGACACTTATGTCAACCAGTAGAGGCAAAATTAGTATGTACGGAGAAGAATGACGTAAAGCGTAAGGTTAAAGAAGCTTGTTTTATAGCTGGTAATCCTAATGCTATTAATAGAAAGGATTCTTGTTTTAATATTTCTAAAATATGGACTTTATAATATTTATTTATTTATATTGTATTTTATTTATTTATTTAGAGTTAGTTTACATCTTATTTGATATACGCATTTTGCTTGTGAATAAGTGTTTATATTTTGTATTTGTTTTGTATTGAGCTATGATTATGGAGGCTCAAGTCCCCCGAAAGCGCTCAGCTTTATTTTTTTATAATTTTATATTTAAAGCTTCAGTAACTGTGTTTTATCACAGTTAATTTTTAATTTATTGATTTTTGTTGAAGTATATACATACATTCATTTATTAATGTAAATTTTATTTGATAGAAAATAAATATTATTTCTATAACTGAAGTAAGACTTCTATAATCCATTATATTTGTTAGTGCTATATTTTTATATATGATTAAAATAAATTTATAAAAATATTTATTAAATTCATGTCTTAATGATAAATTAAGTTTAGTTTTAGATAGCCTTTAAATTCAATTAAAAAAATTAATTTTGAATAATTATATTTATTAGTTTTTCAAAACCCTTTTTTAAATGTTTAAAAGTAAAAGAAAATGATTTTGTCGACTTTTAATTTTTACTGATTCGCATTAAATATAGATTTTTTTTTTTTTAAGCCTTTAGCTAAAAACGTAAGTAATTTTCAAAAGTGATGGTTTAAATCTGACATAATTGTTTTTGTCATTAATTAATTTTTATTTATTTATTTTAATTATATCGCATTTTTAGACAATTTCAAGCCTATATAATATGTACGTACTTGCTTTTTGCGTTATTCAAATATCAGAAACTCAAAACACTAAATGATTGTAGTGTTTAGAAATGTGTCATTTTTCATCGAGGTTAAAAATTCAAATTTTTTAATATTGATTATTTTGACTTATTGCTAATATTTGATTTCTGTTTTTTTATTTTGTGTTAAAATTATACTATTATATTGTATTTTGGATTGATTTAACATTTGTGGTTGCAAATCATTTTGAAATAATAATTAATGAATACATATTTTTTAAACTTTTAAAAACTTGTGTTATTGTTTCTTGACATCTTTAATTGTTTGTTGTGTAAATTATTTAATAAATAATTTTTGATAAACAGAGCAAAACTCTCCATACAGTATCATGTGATCATGTGATGCTTGATGGTTTAATAAATAATTTCTGAATAATTATTATTTACAAAGGGAAACCAACAGAGAAACATCTAGTTTCCAACTAATCATAAATTTTTGTTTTCTCTTTATTAAATTTAGTATTTAATGTTTTAATTGGTACTTACATATTGTAACAGTATAAAAAATAGTTAATCTACAAGTACATAACTCTTATTACTATAATACAATATTTAAGTATTTTAGAAGTCTGTAGTAATGCAAATGTGTATTGATGGTATATCATAGAGTAATAAAAAAGGCTAATAATAATTATGTGACCAGCAAACTCTATCAGGATTTTAACATGCAAATAAATCAGATTTAATGTAATGACAGGGTTTAAAAAATTTAAGTATAATAAATATTACTCTTAGAATTTTATTATTTAATTATAAATCTTATAATCTTAATATCATTTAATTTCTTTGTTACTTTTACAATGATTCATATAATTACAATCTACTATTGATAGTTTCGAATAGTGAGCAGTTAAGATTTGAAATACAATTAGAAGTTCTGAAGAAGATTGCTAGAGGTAGCAACTAATATCAATAATGCTACTTTTATTAAATTGGTATATCTTTAAAAATAAACATGATATCACGTGAAAATAAACTACCAATTAGATGATGAGTGTGAAAATATGAAATACGAAAGTCAAAATGATTTGATAAATATAAAATAAGCTTATTTACAAAATTGGAAGTAATAACAATAATAAATTAAGTCATCAATAAAAATTTATAATCAGATATTTCTTGAACTTTGTGAATATATTGTAACTAAAACAAATTTAATAGCAGCTCAAATTAATTATGTTACAAAGATGCATGAAAAATGATTAAAAAAAATTGTTTAATAAAGAACTTGTATAAATTGAGAAATAAAGATATAAACGATCTAAAAAGTTCAAAGCAAAGTTAGTTTATACATTTAATCATATTATTAAATATTTTTAATGTTACTTTGTAATATGTGAGAAACAACAAAAACATAAATTGCAATATAAAGGAAGAAAGAAAAGTAGTTTCAATAAACACAAGAAGTTTGAATTTTGTAATTTGTAAAACTCTGAAGCATTTTGTATCTTGTATTTGCCTTTTTTGAATAGATTTTTTAAGTAAAATTTCCCACATTTTATAGTAAATTTCACAGAAAATCTAAAAATGATACTAAAATTTTGGAATTGATAATATTTTAAAGATTATCATTTAAAATTTAAATGTCAACAACATTTTTTCTTTATTTCTAAATCATTCCATTAATGTAAATAAAGAGAGAGAGAACAAAACTTTTTTCTTTCATTTATTTATGTATTAAATCATAATATAATATCTCTAAATTTGTTTCCATAACTGGCTGTGAAGGGAATAAATAAAATGTTTTCCAAAAAGCATGTTGTTGTAAAGAAACAGATCAAATCTTATCACTAGCTGGTGACAAATCCATCATTTGGAAAACATGTTGTCAAACAACATCACATAGGGTATAAGTAGGTTGGAAACAAGCAATTAAGGCTAGTTTTTAGGCATTCTGGTCTAGGCAATCCATTGTTCTTTAATTATTTGAAGACCCATCTTAACCCTTAAAACGCTAATTATATTATTGGTTGTATGAGGTAAAAATCAAATCTTTTAATTGGCCAACTCACAAACTGAAGACAAAGCCTATTGTTAAAACATATTCGCCTATAATATTAAATTCAACTCAGATACGTTTATAAAAAGTATATTACTAATTTTTCAGGGTATTGAAAGAGAACGAAAGTTCTTTCAAAAATAAATTGTTATTTATTTATTATAAAATATATTCAATTTCGGCAAATATAAAGCGAATGTCTAAACAAAAAAGTGGTGAAGCAAACGCTTTTTTTCAATATTATGTTATTGAAAAGTAAAGATTTCTTTTTGCTAAATCTTAAATATTTTTACTAAAATCTTCAATATTTTTCGAAAATAATTTTGTTTTTTTGGTATATTTTTTAAAAAACTAGTTTAATTTCTCAAATTATATTTTTTTAATACTTAAAATTGCATTCGAAATGAAAATCTCAGCGTTTTTCTTTATTTTCTTTGATCAGGCAGTTTCTTTGTTCTTTCCAGCCAATCAGAATGTCTTTTTCGGCTGAGAGCTCGCTGACAACCAATGACTGACAATGTTCTTTCTTTGTTTAGGTTTAAATGCGGTTTTTTTGATTTTTTACTTGTAAAATAATTCGGAAGAGGACACCATCTTACAGAACTTTTAAAAACCTAATCAATACCTGTCAAACGAATATTTTAGCATAAGAACTGGCAGAGTTAGAGTGACATCAGATGTCGACAAGAGGCCTCGTAAGAGGCGGGAAAAGGGTTAAGAAGCACTGTTGCAGTGATCCAATGCCCAGAAGAAAAACAACTGATTAAAACTGTTTTCCACCATAACTTGGCAGACTGTTTTTAAAGCATTTTTCAATGCTTCAGTTATAACATTCAATATGATGTAATGGTACTAGTAAACTATTTACTGTACAGCCTATGTTGGCGCTGTTTCTGTGTAAAAACACAGAATTATACCGCTTTTGGGGCCGAACCTACGGCTAATATACGAGTGATCATTAATATACAAGTAGATCGTATGTAGTGGTTATAATATGTGGCCAATTCTTCCGCGTTCTATAACACTACGTCTGCTAACAATACTATGATCGTACAGTTTGCTGTTGATTTCTTTGTGGGTTGAATTCCTATGCATATTGACAGAATTTGTATCGTCGCTAGAATTTAAGATGAGAGTGGGAGCATTGTCATCTTTTTCAAGTGTTTATTTGTTGATGTTTATGATTTTCTGTATTTCCCAACTGAAAGATTTTTGCGTACTAGTAATTTTCAGCATATTATTGATATTTGTCAAAAAATTTTTTTTGACTAATTTTGGCTTTTTGGGGGGTCAAAAAAGACAAAATAAAATTTCTCGAGCTCTCTGGCAGACGATTGGAGTTATTTGCGGAAAAATACCATTTCTGTCGTGACTCGGATGAAAGTTGAAAAAGAACAAAATGTCTACCACGTTATTATATTTGTGGGACGTCCCAAACAGAGAAAGTGAGGCAGTTGCATTTTTGCAAGCCCAAAACATCTTGCCATTTGTTACAGTTGATTTAGTTCAGTCATATGTGGTTAATAAATTTATTTTCTGGAAAGAATTTGTGTTTTGTTTGCGATTATTTTTATCTGTAAATCATGTAATTAACACCCAGAATGACAGTGTTAAAAAGGGGCGGCATAGTTTGTTGGACATCTCTTGATTGATTGATTTTTTTTTTAAAAAAAAAATACTTCTTTTGACATACCTATTCGTTCCGTTTAGAAGCAAAAAGAGGTTTTTTGTTGTTGTTGTTTTAAATCAATAAACAGCACGTTAAGTAGATTTTAAAAATGAACCTGAGCTTAATTTTTGTTGTTAAAAAAGAATAAAAATACCAGACATTTTATTTGTTATGAAAACAAAAAAATCTTTAACAAACTTGTACGACTCTTAAAAAAGATAAATAAATAAATCCTACAGAATGTAACAAAACCGGTTAACATACATATTTTTTGTGTTAAAAAAACAATACCACGATTGACTTTTTGGTTTTTATTTTGGACATTTTATTTGTTATTATTAAAAAAAGGGGAAAAAAATCAAAACCCGCTCGCCAAAAAAAACAACAACCCGTATTTATAGATGTAAGAGTCTAAAAAAGAAGTCCCGTTTTATTTATTATTATTAAAAAAAAAAAAATCAAAACATGCCGACCCCCAAAAAAATCCCGTATTTATAAATGTAAGATAAAATACCAAACAATTCTTTTCATTTATAAGCAAATACGGACATCTGAGGCGGAGTTTGTCGGACAGGTTTGAATTTTTTTTGCTAAATCAATCAACAGCAAACCCCCTCATTTTTAACATAATTCAAAAAAGTGTCGATTCTAATTTTAAATAACAACAACAACAAAAAAAAAGAAAGTCATATGTAAAGCAAATTGTGTATATTTGAGATATTCCAAAAAAAAGTTAAAACTGTCCCTTATTACTTTGAAATGTATCGAATCCAAAACAAAAAAAATAAAAGACGTCTATAAAAAAGAAACAGTAGATTTAGAATGGAAATCCCCCCCCAAATAAAGGCGTATATCAAAAATTATGTACTTATGAGATCCAAAAAAAAAGGTCAAACTCTCCTTTATACTTTTAAATTTATCAAATGAAAACCAAAAAAATAATTATGTCCAAAACAAACAACAACAATATATTAAATATTAAAAAAAAAAATTACAGCCGTATGTCAAAATACGATCTATTTAGATAAAAAAAATCTAGCGGCCCGGTAATGTTATAACGCTCTGTTTTTAACTAGAAACAGCGCCACCAAAGGCTGCACAGTTAATAGTTTACTAGAACCGATGTAATTCTATGAATAATGATAATAAGCAAATATAAGAAAAGATTACATTCTGTTACACAAATAAATAATGTGCTGAAAATTGCTTTCAATCCTAGGAGAATCATAATTATAGCACTGTGATTTTATCTAGAAGAAAACTATCTACCATATGTGACTAGATAACCAAAAACCATAACAGCCAAAATATCCTGAAAGTGCAGTCGGATCCAGAAACTAATACTGAAGTTTGCCAGAACCAGCCAATACTTGCTGAAATAATGCCGTAAAGGAATAAATGGACAGTACTGTAAGAAATACCCCAAACCTATTGATACTATACCCTATGTAACATCACTAATGCTGTTGTCTATCCTCTCTAACATCACCAGTGCTCAAGGAAATGAATTACCATCTTTGGAGGAATTAATGAAGACAACTGTTAATATATTAAAAGAACGATATCTATAGAAAACCATGTTTTGGAACTGTTTAAATATATGAGATCTTATTATAGATATTATAAGGCCTTAAACCTAAATTAAAAATATCTTTTATTACCATTATATTTCATATTTTGTATATGCATTTATAGTTGTGATTTATATATGCAACAGTTTTTATTTACGCATTGTTAATAAATATTAAGTTATTTTTTTATTAATCCATTTAATTTGTGTTTTGTGCTTTTAATGTCCAATATGCTAATAATATCTACAATTCTGAAAAATTATGCAATCCACGGGAAACATGCAGGGATAGCTGTAATAATTGTAAATGATGATTGCATGTTAATACTTTTTCCAAAAGTAAACTTCCTATTTAGAAGTTTTGGCAACTGAGAGTTGCATATTTTATTTTATTGAAACTGAAAAACAAATAAAATTCTTTTGGGAGGGCTTGTACTTACATTATAAATCATCATCACATTGGTTAATATTATTATATATCTTTGAATTGAATCATTTTATTCAAATTTATTAATCATTCAACTTTCACCGTATTTTAATATTTTTTGAATCAACATTTATAATACATTTATCACTATATCTTGAGTTCTTGGTTCAAACCTGTTTACTGGAGAGTCCATTACAATATAAACTTTATTATTCAAATCTGATTGTGCTAATATAATATATAAGTGTAGCTTTACGGGTTGTTAGACAAGCCATTCATTGAAGATTGTTTATACAAGGATGAAAATGAGCTTTAAAATTATATATATAAAATATTTCCTATGATCTTAATCATTAATCTCTTAAAATATGCATTTCTTTTATGCAAATTCTAATCATGTCATTGTAAAAATAATAAAATATTTAAACCCATATATTTATGAAGTCTATAAATACATGTTATTATAAAATATGCCTACCACAGACCAACTGCATGATAACAATACTAGACTTAAATAATAATTTACAATGTCATCAGAAGCTTATTTTTTTAATTGCTTAACAATATAGCGTTATATTGCCATGAAGATTAAAAATAATTTTAAAGATAATTAATTCTTTATGAAACTTCAAGTATATAATTATAAAGTGTAAATGTAACTCATATTATATCAATGCTTTCAAATAACATAGGGCAATAATGAGAAGCTTAACTCTTTATGTTATACCATTCAAAATACTTAATAATATTTCAACAAAATATAGAGACTGATATTATAAAGATCAATATATATAAAATAAATGTATTTTAAATATTAATTTTAACTATAATATTTAACAAAGTTGTTCCAATACAAATATACAAACATATAAATACTCTATCAATCTTAAATATAATTATAAAACTTAAATATTAACTGCTTGCATGTCCAAGTTGATTCCCATTCTTTTATTCTGAGAATTTTATTTTACTGATAACAACAAATGAATAATAATAATAAAGTGTATAATTAATGTCTTTAAAAGTTTTTAACTTTCACAATGATAAACATAAATATCTTTATTTATCAAGAGATTTTATAATGCTAAAATTAATTTTAATCCTTTAGCACTTCTATTTGTGAAAATCCCAAGGGATGATGTAACAACTTATCCTTTCAGTAGATCAAAATGATGCAATAATTTATCCTTTTAAAAATAAATCGATTCATAAAGAAATTGGCACAATAAGTAATATTAAATAAGTTCTTTTTTCCCATTTAGCAAATATATTCTAGTATACAATTAGCAATGTTTCTAAAGACAATGTCATTTGAAAAAAAAACATTTTTATTCCATTAATTTGTAATAAATTTTTTATTAAAAACAATATATTCAGTACACAGATGTTGGTATAATACATCATTCACAAGAAATTTTTTTTGTACTTTTTTTGCAGGTATGAACAGCATTTCTTCGAATAATTTAGCAAATTTGTGATTGTAAGAAAAAACATTTTAGTTCCATTTTCTGTGTATTTTATTTACTATGACATTTCATAAGTGTTCTTATGTATGTTGTCAATAATAAGAGCTATTTGTTCAGGGCAAATGCCCAATGAAATCTTTTCCTAGCAATGTGTAATGAAATAATAATTCAAAATGGTGATTTTATTTAAAAATAATATTAAGGTTATATCTGCAGTCAACAGATAAAAGAGATTGATTAGCTACTGCATCTTTATTTATTAGTTTCTATTCATGTGACTGATTAGATCATCATCAGTTTACTGACATAAACCAAAAGTTAGAATTCTAATCAAACCTAATAAACTCTGACATCAAAATTTCAATGATTTTAATAGGTATACATGTATTTGCATACAAAAACAAAGTTCTTTCTTGTGACAAAAGTGCATCATTCTTTACAATAAATCTATTTTAAAATTACTGATAATATTTTAACAAAATTTAAATATACAGATTATAAATCTTAAAATAAATCACTTTTATTTGGTTTATATATTTATTTGTTTCCATAATTAATGCTATTTTATTTCAACATTAAAATAATGATTACATCAGAATTTTTATAATAGTACTCAGTTAAGTTTTAAAAATAGATAAAATAAACAATGAATAGATATGCACACACATATATGTTCTGACATTATATTAAAGTTATATTATTACTGTAATTCATTGCAAGATTATGTATAAACTAATACGATTATTATTTTATTAATCCCACTTTAAATCATGTATAAAATATTTTTATAACATATTGCTGCTTTTAAATTTTATTTTAATATACATGTTTACATTAAAATTCAATCATATTATTTTA
This sequence comes from Epiperipatus broadwayi, assembly GCA_028023455.1. NCBI lineage: Eukaryota > Metazoa > Onychophora > Udeonychophora > Euonychophora > Peripatidae > Epiperipatus > Epiperipatus broadwayi. The sequence continues at coordinate 6,947,564 of JAQFVV010000005.1, read as the reverse complement.
CCATGATTTACAAAATTCCATACAAAATTGTAAAATTATAACATAAGATGACATATTGGAATCATGACATCATTTTATAAGGTATAAAACTTAAACAATCATATTATCTTTATAATAAACTAATAAAAATTTTAAATTATATTTATTTTTGCATTTTAGGAAGATTAACATACATAGCTATATTTAGTAATTTGTTTATGAATATTATCTCTAGCAAAAAAAATTGGAAGGTAATGTATTTTTATAAACAGTGACGGTATGCTATTGCCATTTTACTTTCCTTTGACATCATATTAAAACATACTATTCTAAGCTGTTTAAGTGTTCAATGGATGATCCACTAGTCTGGCTCCTAAACATTCTTATGTTCAGGACTTGGTTCATTAAAATATGTACATCATTATGTAGAACAAAATTCAACCTTGCCTCTTCTTTTATGATTATTTTGATTTCCACTTCATGTCCTTCAATTAATTTGACATTATTTGAACTCATTTTTTCTTTAAACTTGTTAAGGTTTTAGTTTTTTTAATTATTCATGTTCAACCTCTATTTTTTCCAATGACAAATAATTTCTTCTTATGTCTTCTAACTGGAAACCTTTAATTTTTTATTTCTGTGTTAATTTTTTGTTGGATCTTTCTATTTCTTCATTCATTTTATCATCTTTACACTGTATCTCATTTATTTTTACTACAATTTTCTTTTTATTCTCCTGAATGTTTAATATAGACTCTTTATTTGATTTTATATCTTGATCATTTTGTGCTTTTGTTTCAAGCATTTGAACTTCCAGCTTCTCTTTTTGTTTGGCTTTTTTATATATATTTTGGGTATTTTAACTGAATCAATCTTCCCAGATTTTACCATATTTTCCAATATAGCTTAGGTTTCAATTTATATTTCCTCTTAATTTTTTTAGTACTGCTATTATTTTCTCTCTTTCCATTATTTTTTTTCTAACACTGCTTGGTGATGTTTATTTTCTTTTATTATCACCATCATCATTTTCACAAGCATTCCCTATATAATCCATATTAGGATTACTTTCTATCTTTTGCTTTTTTTGTCTTTGTTGACACTGCTTTTAGGGCATTAGCTTCATTTTCTGTTACTTTTTCTCCATTTTTTCCACTTGTCTTATTTTCAAACTTCTAGATTTTGTAATTATTAATTCTATTATCCCACTACTAGTATAATTATATTTTTTACAGTTTACAGTATAACTTATTTTCATTGAATATTATACCAGCTTCATCACCACAATGCATCTCACCAGCCTTAAAACTATGCTATTACTAAATTTTTATATTTTTTAACTTTGTCCTTCCTATCAGCTCACTAACTATACCCACTTTAGTGCTCTTGTTAAGCAATTGACACTTTCACCTATTATTACTACTTATGCATATGTATATCCTTCAATTTTAATCCTATATTTGTGTCAATCTCAAATCTCATTCCATACTACCTTTCTATTTTAAATTCATTAGAATATTGGTTCATATCCTATCACATTAGGCCATTTATTGACTATTCTGTTATCTTCTGTACAAAATCCCTATTTTCTTTGTTGTCTGATTGGTAAATGTATGAACATTTCTCCATAAGGCTGTCGTGAGTCATATTCAGAATGAAGCATATTTTTCAATGAAAAAAAATATTATTTGTTCCACCATTAATAAACTAATAATTTTTTTACAAACCATTTTATGGAAAGGAAGTAATTTGTTAATGCAACCAATAAAAGAAATATAGTACAAAAATGATGGCCAGCTACATTTCTGGAATCTAAAAAAATATGGTATTGGAAAAAAACTTTTTGAAGGAAAAAACACTTGGAAAAAAATCAGTAGCTGTGCTTTTAACTAGAACTAAATAGGTATAGTATTTAAATCATGAGAAAAATATAATTACAGTACATAAATCCATGTTTAAAATGTGATATTTAGTGAGGAGAAAAAATAGATGCTATCATACTGTATTTACATTTAGTTTTGGTTAGCATATAATTGAATTCATCTAGTAGTTCATGCTATTTCACCATTAATAGTTGGGTCAGTTAAATTTAGAGTCTTAATTTGATTACGAACATTTTATTCAAACAAGTAATTCTACAAAGTAAAAAAAAAATTGGTAAAGCAACCAATTACAACAGCCTTTCAGGCCAGCTACATTTCTCGCATGTATTTCTATAATATTAAAATCTTTTGTTTAATTTACATTAAATCTTTAAAAATATTTGTTAAAGCAACCAATCAAAAAAATAAAAATAAATGGCCTTGGAAGGCCAGATGCATCTGTTATGTTTAAATAAATTTTCACAGGATATTTTCTATATATTTATTTTTGTTCAAACCACACTAATCATTGATGATGATTATTCTTATAGTGACCAAATAATAAATCTCTAATGCACAGAAACAATGCTTCTTGTGTATATATATATATAAGCATTTTTTAAAGAAAATATTTTGTCAGTGTATGAACAAATTAATAAGATTAAATTTGATGGTAATCAAACCTTATATTTCTTATGCAAATACTTATATAAGGTATTCTGGTTATATTTCATAATCACCATATACCAAATCCTAACTCAGAGAATATCCATAAAGATTCATTTATCAGGGTTTTATTACTCCCAGGTTTGAACCTAAATTCCTACATTTAGACACCACTTTCTCTTAAGAAGAACCCTAGACATATATTATGCCCTCTGGCATCATTATTGGAATTCCTTTGATAATTCCATATATCTCAGCTCAGCATATAATTGCTTAACATAGAGAATAAATATCTAAAATGAAATTGCTGAGACAATGAGGCACTACAATAAAATAAGTTAAATATAATATCAATCACTGACTTATACACTATCAATTGATTTCAAAAAACAATAATCAAATAGAATAACACATTTATTGAATATCATATAAATGTTAAAGATTAAAAATTAAACATTAAATAAACATCCAAATATAAATGATAAAATTTTAAAAGAAATTACAATAATAAAAACTATAGTCAATAAATGTCATATAATTATTTTATTAATATGTATGAGCAAATCGGTAATATATTTAAGTATTCTTACCACCAGTGGATTATTTCTGATCACAAATCTTATAATATCTATTCATTTAGTTGAAGAGTAAACTTTCCAGGTTTGCCTGTGTGTTATAGATGTGAGGGCAATTATATGAAACCAATGCAGTAGAGGGGGGGATACATTTCATGCGTCTCTATTTCAAGGCTTCATTTTGGTGATATTTTGAAGCTGGAAAAGTATCATAGTGAGTTCTAGCTTGTATATCTTGGAGTACACTTAGAAGTCCTTGCTTGTCCTTTTCTTCTTAAGTAGACATTCTAGCTTACTAGTTAAATGTCAATACTGAAAAGTACTATAACATCAATCTGATATTAGAATTCTGGCAGTTAAATTTAATTTATATAACACTGGCAATGTATGTCTTAAGCTGTTTACAAGTGTTTTATATATTTTTCCTCTCTTTTATATATTTTTTCTATTATTGATATTAATAGAATCCTTATCAACCCATCTGTACTTATTTTTTGTTATCTTTTAAACTCTCTTCATTTTTTTACAAATTCGATGATTATGTTTAATTACAATTCTGATTAAAACAATTCTTATATGAAATCATTTAATTAGTCTTTTTTTCTAGTTTTCTCTTTTTTTCTTTAAAGACAGGTTGTACTGGTAATTAAATAATCAAGTTTATAAAATGTATAACTTTTATTTTGTAACTTAACATACTACAGTATTAACTGAAATACAGGCTTATTATATATCTGCATCAAAATATGTAATATATAGGGTATATGAGTATTACAAATATGCAAAACTTTACAAATTTTGGTCAATATATTTATGCTTTAATATTTCATGATAATTGTTTATATATAAAACTAAGTTATACAGACAGATATAGAAAATCAATTGAGTTATTTTTATTGTATTAAATTTCAACTTTCTTTCATTTTAATTACAAATTTTAGCTTAATTAAATTCCTCCTTTTAATAAGTTTGTAATACTTGATTTGGCCAATAGTCAAAAGTCTGTAAGTACAATGTATATCCCACATATTTTGTTTTAATACACAAAATGTTAATTTTTAAGCCTTAATGTAGTATTTGTTTTTTTAAAAAAAAATCGGTTGTATTCTCATCCTTGGTGTTCGCCTAGAGATGGCGTTGATGCTAATCAAAAACATATACATATAACGGTTCCGGGACCCGACCTAAATGATCGATTTGATCAAAAAAGATCTGATTTCTTAGATTTATAATAAAATATTCTACTAACTAATACTATTATTGAAATAGTTAAGATTTTACTTCATTAACGCTTAAATTAATATATATATGTGCTCTGCGCACAGTTAATGAAGCTATTAATAAATTGTCAAAATTTTTACTGCCAAGCGCTTTCAGGACAGTCTACAGTCCCATATTCATGGTGAGTTATTCTGTTAATAACTGTAAAACTATGCAAATTTATATGCAGATATTACGTGGACCATTTAAGAGATAGGGAATAGCAGGCCTCTCTTCTGTTGATTGCCAATGGGTCAGCCGCAATGAAGTAAGCTTCCCTAACTTTACGTTTGGTGTCGTTTGTTTCAGAGCAAACGACACTGGCTGTGGTAGGTAGAAAAGCATGTCCAGAGTTTCTTTTATGTTGACAAAAATCGAATTACCTTCATACTTTGTTTTGGTTTTATTGTAAAGGTATCGGTGTTGAGCTACTCTGGTGGCAATGTTAGTTTTGGTCTCATAATATGTTGCCATGCAATTTCTTTGGGGGCAGGTAATTTTGTACACAACTTGAGGGGTGAGTTCAGGTTTGATCCTGTCTTTGGTATTATTTATCAGTCTATTGGTGTTGGGAGGTGAACGGAAAGTGACTTCAAAGTCACATGATAGTTGATTGATAAGGCTTTTAGCTGTAGAGTGAACGTATGGGATTAAGATTCTTTGTTTTCTTTCTTGTGGTTTATTTTATAGAAAAATTTGTTGACTTTTCTGTTGATGGATGAATAAGTGTGTCCAATTTTCCTTAAATCAGTTATATAATTGATGAGATTTTTTTCTTTTATCTGCCTCATATTTGCACAAGTTATGGTTCCTAAACATGAATGAGGAGAGGGCTGCAAGTTTGTGTGAGTGAGGCACGTAAGAATTGGGGTTTGTCAAGTCTTACTTCCAAAGGTTTGACTACCATTTGGTAGTCCAGCTTATCTATGTTTTTGCTAACACATATGTCAAGGTATTTGACCTGTTTGTCTTGATTTTCCCAAGTAGTAGTAAAAGTAAGTTTGGTATTATTATGGAGGCTATTGTGAAGGTTAGAGATGATGTCTTCTGGGGCAGCAACGAATATGTCATCAATGTAGTGCGTATATATACTATTATATGATATTTTTTTCGTAAATGTTTATTAATCTTATCTTGTTTTTGAGTTTGTGTGTGTATGTGTCTTTTTAAAGTTACGGTGTTTTTCTAATTTTTTTTTTGGACTTTATGTGTGTCTTTTTAAAGTTACGGTTTTGTTTTTTTGCAAGAGTAAATCAATACTTTTAAAATAGCTCTGCCAGGAACCCTCCCCAAACCCCTGACCATGGTTTTGTACTTTGGCACTCCTCAGAGAGATGTCAGGGTAGGTTCAGACACTAGATCTAAAAATACCAACCCAAAGCCAGCATTTAACTAAAAGTTATCTATTGAGTGGAAAATCTGAAATTTTCAGACATCTACATGTCTTCAAACCCAGCTATCCAACTCAAATAGCTATATGGGGCTGATAGATCTTTAGCCATACCATATAGTAGTAGTCTTAGCAATATAAAAATTGCATAAGACTTATGGCAAAGACTATAAATAGTCAAAATAAGAGTCATAGATCACATGATCCTATCTCTTAAGCTTGTAAGTTATAAAACAATGAGGATTGCCAGTTCCTCTACAAGCTTTGTGATAAATGCTTAGCCAGAGCCAGCACTTAAAATATCTGTCAGGAACCCTCCCCAAACCCCTGACCATGGTTTCGTGCTTTGGCACTCCTCAGAAAGGTGTCAGGGTAGGTTCAGACACTAGATCTAAAAATACCAACCCAAAGCCAGCATTTAACTAAAAGTTATCTATTGAGTGGAAAATCTGAAATTTTCAGACATCTACATGTCTTCAAACCCAGCTATCCAACTCAAATAGCTATATGGGGCTGATAGATCTTCAGCCATACCATATAGTAGTAGTTTTAGCAATATAAAAATTGCATAAGACTTATGGCAAAGACTATAAATAGTCAAAATAAGAGTCATAGTATAAATAGTCAAAATAAGAGTCATAGATCACATGACCCTATCTCTTAAGTTTGTAAATTATAAAACAATGAGGATTGCCAGTTCCTCTACAAGCTTTGTGATAAATGCTTAGCCAGAGCCAGCACTTAAAATATCTGTCAGGAACCCTCCCCAAACCCCTGACCATGCTGGCTCTGGCTAAGCATTTATCACAAAGCTTGTAGAGGAACTGGCAATCCTCATTGTTTTATAACTTACAAGCTTAAGAGATAGGGTCATGTGATCTATGACTTATTTTGACTAGTAATAAGTAAATGTTTATTAATCTTATCTTGTTTTTGAATATGTGTTTGTGTCTTTAAAGTTACAGGGCTTTTTCTAATAATTTTTTTGGGGACTTTATGTGTGTCTTTTTAAAGTTACGGTACTTTTTTTTGCAAGAGTAAATCAATCATTTGATTCAAAAGCAAGACGTAATAAGTCAATGTTTATTAATCTTAGATTGTTTTTGAGTTTGCGTGTGTGTCTTTAAAGTTACGGGGCTTTTTCTCTTTTTTTTTTTTTGGACTTTATGTGTGTCTTTTTTTAAAGTTACGGTATTTTTGGTCAAGAGTAAAAATCAATTATTTTTATTAAAAAAGCAAGACGTAATTCTAAATCTAAGAAAAGTAACGTCATTTATATACTACAATTTAGAATTGATACCCGACTAATTTCCGTTTTTTTTTTTTGGGGGGGGGACAGTAATGAATCAGAAAGTGGGTTGTTTTTGTTAACTCTGTCTATATAAAAAGGATACCATTATTGAAATACTAAATTTAAAAATGATAGCCGACTAATTTGCGTTTCTTTTGACAGTAATTAATCAGAAAGTGGGTTTCTTTTTTTGGGGGGGTGGGGGGGTAAATCTTATGTATATATAAAAAAAATACCGTAATTCAAATACTCCATTGAAAAAAACCAAACCCCGTTGAATTTGCTTTCTTTTTTTTTAAGACAGTAATTAATCAGGAAGTGGGTTGTTTTTGTTAGTAGGTAGATATAAAAACAAATCTTATTTTGAAATAATAAATGTAACAAAAATAATAATAATAATACCCGACTAATTTTCTTTTTTGGACAAGTAATTCCTAATAATTAGACACTGGGTTGTTTTTGTTTGTGCATATATATACAGTATAGCAAAAGTAACTGGTCACGGATGAATTCTCACGAAAACGGTACTTTTCGCGTGATCCTTAATTTTTTTTTCCATTTCGCACCCTTAAAAGCAATTTTTGAGGGTTACCCATTCGTAATGGAATCTTCAGGACATTATTACTAAACTTACAACAGTAAAGTAAGTTACAACACATTAAAAAAAAATGGACGTCTTATCAAATTTTAAAAAACTACGACTGCTTCAAATACACACACTCTCATACAGAGAAAATAGATATTCTACTATTACGAGAAAATGATGAACAAAATCGACTACTATGGCAGCCGATCAAGGCATTACTTTCTCTTTGCTTTTAGCATAGAAAAAAAAAAGCCATAACCGTCAGCCGTCAGAAACTCTCTGTGTTTTATCATAGAAAGAAGTCTCATTTGTGTTGGCTTTTGTTGCCGACACCGCCTCCGTCCAACATAACGTGAGAACTTTTCTGCATTTATAACGTAGAAAATTTCCTCTTTTGTTGGGTGAAGGCCGTTGAAACGGTATATTTCTAGGAATTTACCTAGAAATAACGACATCTTTAGGCGAACACCAAGGATGAGAAAACAGCCAAAAAATCAAAATTAATGCAAAATCCCTTAAATAAATATAGACAGGCACATTTTTCCTTTACCTAGTTCAACTATAATCTTACAACATACTTGTGAAAATCATCTAAAGTCAAAAAACTTGATGGCAATTTCATACTTTATTTTTCAATGACAGACAGTGATTATAAAGCCATTTTTAAAAGCATAAATTTTATTGTGAATTCAGCTTTTGTTTTATTAATAATACAATCTACCATTAATTTAAATTTATAAATAAATAAATTTATCTATACAATACAACTTGGCCCCTTTGGATGTTATCTCAAAAATCACAGTTTATGAAAGATATTGCATTTAAAACTGTACATTACATTATTAGGTTTTATAAATTCTCTTACAATGAACTTAAATGCTGACAGCAAGATGAAGTTTTTATTTTCTATGAAAAAATGAAATTGATTAATTATATTATCAAATATGACTTTATTAGACAGGAACAAATTAGTAGTAATGAAATAATAAAAAATAAATTCATGCTAAGATTACTTGAACTCTTTAAATTACAAAATTATAACCACAGAGAAAAAGCATAAAATGTTTGGTGGAAGATATGAACAATAAGAAGGTTGTATTTTTATATTGGACTATTTCCATCATCTAATATGAGTATTGAATGTCTTTAGAAAAAATTAACTTTATTTAAATATTCCAAATACATTCAACTATTACCTTAAAATTGAATACTCAAGAATCTAGGGGTCCAGATTTGAATCCCATGCTAGTACTGTCATTGGTCAGGCCAACAACATCTGAAGAAGAGTGGAGAATAATACCTCTCGAAATGTGCATTTACTAACCTGTTTGATGTTCTATTACTAACAGTTGAATGTATTTGGAATATTTAAATAAAGTTAAATTTTTCTAAAGATATTCAATAATCATATTAGATGATGGAAATAGTCTAATATAAAAATACAACTAAAATACCATCATCACAAACCTTTAGGAAAACAATAAAAAGTAATGAAGATTGCCAGAAAACATTGTTTTACATAAAGTCTGTAGTTTCCATTGAAAAGTGATATTTAGTCATTCACTACATAAAAGGAATAATATAATCTTAGAAATGGATATATTGTAATAAAATAAAATATGTCAAAACTTTGTTTAATCATGTCAATTTCACTTTTTGAGATCATTGCAAACAATTTTCTAATTCATAATGTAAATAGTCCCATTGTAATTGTAAACAAATTACATTTTTATCCTAAGAATGGGAAACAATCATTATTGCTTTATCTTTTCCTACCTATATTCACAGATTTGAGTAAACATTATCATATTTTCTTTATCAATTTCTAATATGACTATTAATTTTTTTTTATTACCTATTTTTGTTAAAGTATGAAATATTTTTAAATTAATTTGTATCACAAATATGAAAACATTGTGTATTATATAAATGTTAAAATTCTCTGTCTATGTGATTGTAAAAAATATACACACAATTTTATTTATTTTGTTCGTGTTTTAATATGAATAATTTTACAATTAAAGTGTGTGAGAGCTATGTTTATATTATGTGCATATATATATGTGTGTGTGAGCTTGTGTACAAAGAAATATTCCATATACCTATTAAAAACATATGTTGTATTGACTAGCATTTGTAAATTTTAGTTACTAAAATTGATTTGAACTCAGACTTTCACATGACCCTCAACTATCTACACTATCTTATAGTGCTAACACACTTGATCACACAAGTGTGTCAGCAGTATGAGATAACATGGATAGTTGAGGTCGTGTGAAAGTCTAAGTTCAAACCCCCTATATATTACATATTAGAGTGCAGGTATGAAAAAGCCTGTACTGTAAAAAAAAAAATTATATATTAAAATGGGTTTGGAAACTGTTTCTAAATAAATGTCATTTAGTATGAATTAATTTAACTTTAAAACATAAAATAATTTTTTACATAAAAAATACTCTATATTTCTGTGCAGTATTGCATATATAATTTATACATCAAATACAAAGTTTATCAAACATTTATTTTCATAAGTAATCCTGCTAGAACATATTAAATTCAAAATATAGTATATTTTACCTCGTATTCTTTCCATTACTTCTTTGAATATGTCTGAATATTTAATTACAAAAATATTGAAAGACAATATACCTTTAAGTTTTTCCTTTTGGCATTAGCCTTAAAATAACATTTGAAAAGTGCAAGAACTGTTACTTTTCAATTTCTTTTGACTTACACTTAACACAGTACTTATGGAAAAAATATTTTTTAGTTAATATTCAATATGAAAAAAATACTTTAAAAAGATTTATTTATTTACAACAATTTTTATTTGTATTGATTACAGAAATAATAAAAAAAAAAAATTTATTTGAATAGAAAATTAGACATTTTATTATAAAATATATTTATTTCAAATATGATTTGTGTGCATACATTTTTTCCCCTTAATATTCATTACTTATTATAATTGTGTGTATGAGTATGCGTGCATTTATATCCAATGACAGATTTTATTTACAATGACCATTGCTATTAGGTTTCTAATACTACATAACTCAATGGGAGGTAGTTAGTTCTGCTTTGAAATTATAAAAAACTAGAAATTATGGTTATTTATTTATTATTACAAACAAGAAACTTTGTTTTTCTCTGCTGCATTATTTATAATATTATAAGGGGTACAAAAGTCATACACAATTTGATACAAATATTGTAAGCATTATATGTAATTATTTACATAAAAAAATATCACATCAAAAATAGTTATATAATTTCTTTATTAATGTAATTATTTTGTTCAATGACTAAGAGATCATTTTTAGAAGATATTATACAATAGCTAAATTCTGAATTGTAAGCAATGACAATACAAAATTCATGAAATTGGTTTCAAGAAACTTCCCTTCAGTAGCTGCACCATGTTTTTAAACATCATTAACTATAAAAAAGAATTAGGGAAGTGTTTTTAAACATCATTAACTATAAAAAAGAATTAGGGAAGTTCTCATTTCACAAAGTCAGGTTTTCTTTGTTTTAATTTAATTTAGAGACACAATATTTTAAAGTTGATGGGTTTTAGAATAAATAAGCACACAAAGAAATATTTTTTAGTCAACCAAGATAATTCATTTTTTATATAAACTTTGTCAAGAATATATATAAATAAAATAATAATGATTAAAAATATACTATATGTAATAGTTCCAAATTGTAATAATGGTAAAAAATAAACAGTAATAATATAGATTTGATATATAGAAGTACTTACAATTACATTGTAATCATTATCAACTGAACATATACAGACAAAAAAGAAAACCAGCAAAAGTCACATAATTTTCCAGAAACTGTGTAGACCAATTGCCTCTTTAATTTTTCTGTTTCTATAATGTCTTTTTCATTCTTTATAATCTGAATTAAAGATAAATTTAAAATTATAATCCATTGCCAAAGAAAATTGAAGCAATATTAGAATAATTACTTGTAGTCTTTTTATATCATTATAGACTAGAGAATTTTTGCTAAATCTTTTTTCTGAAGCACATCTTGATAAATAATGTATGATTTTTTCATCCTTATATAATTTGATACATAATATTCCTTTTTTGTATTTAGGAATTTGATTTTTAGAATTACTAATTAATCTGCTATATTTGAAAAAAAAAAAAAACACAAAATGAAATATTATATTTTTCATTAATATTTAATAAATGTGGATCAAATATTATTTAAAAAGAACATAAATATTCATTTTTTATTATTTCAACTTAGATCAATATCATAAGACTTACTAAAAAATTTAATGTATGTAGAATTTGCTTCTAATGTAACCAACATTTATATGCTTTTAAAAATACAGTTCAATATTTTTATTACAACTAAACAAATAATTATTACATCAGGAAAAAAAAATTAACACTACCTCTTTCATGTATCACTGATATAATTGGTTTAAAATGAATAAATCCTCCTTGAATAGATTAGAAAAATAATTTATAGTCTAAACAATCATTTCTTCTAGACATTTGTAAAGCTTAAAATTTTATGAGTTTTATATTTTATTGATAGACATTAAATAAGCTTCAATATGTTCAGAAACACAAACAAAAACATCAACAAATCTAGTGTATATTTTAACATTTTTAAAGTTAACATTATTTAAAACATTTTCACATTTGGATAATACAAAATTGCAAATTTTCTCAACTATAAGCAAATCTCTGTGCTATCTCAACAAATATAGCAATAATATTATCACTTATAAATATTAATAAATAAACAATAAATTTCATTGTAAATTTATTTATCAAAACATCATGAAAAGTATTCTGTGATATTTATAGATACTAGACAATCTATAGAACCATAAAATTTGTTGACATTAAACGAATCCATAATACCATTATTATCCAATTTAATATTTTTGATTTTAACAATAAATTGATAAGATGATGTACTATATAATTAGTGAAACCCAATATATCTCCAAACTCCATATTATTCTGAGAGTACTTACATCCTTGAGAAATTTCATATTAGTAAACACAAGTGAACATAGAGATAAAAGAATATATACAATAATAAGCATTATTAGTTACAGAGTAAATTTTAGATTTCTTTGAAATATTATTAATAAATTTTATATGCTGGCCTTCAATATTATAATTGTCAATCAAATAAAAATCCAGTTTACTCATTTTGTGTTTTCATTTTATTATTATAATGATTTTTCTTTAGAAAAATACTTAACTAAAACTTTTTTTGCTTTTAAAACATATAGTTTGATCAATTTTGAGATAATTTTTAAATTCTATGATCACATTTATTATATTTAAATTTATACTTAGAAAGACTCTTGCCTATTTCTTCATAATCTTGCAAATTGGTTGAATCAAAACAATTTCCTATTGTAATCATTTCAGATACCACAAACATATTTTGCACCATATATAGGTGGTGTTAGAATGATCACAATACAAAATTAATTGGTTTGATTTATAAAATTCATTTTATAAAATAATAAAGAAATACATTTCTGAATATAAATTAAAATATAATGAATATGATCAATTATGAAACTATGCAATCACAGAATTTAAATGTTATCTCAAAATTGATTAAATTATATGGAAATGGGCAGTCTAAGAAATAATGAATAACTAAAACATTGCATCACAACCCAGATTACTATTCTACTATGAAAATTTGTTCTTAGGTATCAATCAATTTTAAGTACTTACTAATACTACAAATATATCTTTTTTTACACCCAACTTAGATCTAGATTATGCTAAACCTTGATTTTACCCTGCAAACATTTATTTATGTATAGAAAATCCATAATATAATACAATTAAACTAATATTTATTAATATTAATAAGACAGATATTACCTTATAGTAAGAATTATAATACAAATATTCCAATTCTTTTATTCAATTCAAATTCTGAGATAATTAAAAAAACAATGCTTAAATGTTTTAAAATTTATGTTAAAGGTTAACTGTTTTGACATTTTTTAAAAACATTTCATTCTATAATTGAATTATTGATATTTTATTCCTTAATATTGCCGGGTTTTTTTTGTATATGAATTATGAAGTGTCATAATAAAATAGGTCTAGTGTTTCATATTTATGATATACATTATCTTGCATCACCCTTGATTTACATTGAACATTAGAATAATTTAGTTTATTTAATGTGATTTATTTTTCCAATACAACATTAAATGTTTAATATAATGCTAGCTATGAGTATTGCATTAATATGAATGTAAACAGTATGTGAATCATGATTATTCTATAAGATTCATATTACAGTAAGTTTAAAATCAATGATCTAGGATACACAAATCATTGGATAATACATCTACTATTTGCCCTTGTTACAGTACATGTTATAATTTAAACAGGTTTTAGCCTGTACTCAATTGCTAATTTTAAAGCGCATTAAATACAGGCTAAAGCCTGTTTCAACTATTTACATATGCTCTCTGTGCGCTCAACAAATTAATTACTACTCTTCAATACATGTTATAGATTATAGTAAGCTAAATACTGTCATGGACATGCAATACAATTTATTATTCAGTAATAATATAGTCAGGCATATACATAAAGATAAAATATTTCTATATGAACTTTTAATATCACAACATAGTACAAGCAAATAGATAAGAATTAAATTCTAAACGTATGTATAAAATAATTTCATATATATATATATTTATGCAAACAAAAATATTAGCACTAATAAATAATTAACTGAGCACTGAAGAAATCATTATAGAATATATATATCAAATATATTATCCTACCAAACTATATCTGTAAAATATAAATACTAAAGATAAATACAGGCATACATAAGAGAATCTTCATTTAAATATTTAATTATATCACAAATTCATACCTGACAACATGCAAACAATCTTATACACATTCATCTCAATTTCAAGATCAATATATATTGCAGACAAGAAGCTTACATTCAATTCCTATATTTTATGCCATGATAAAATTTCTCAAAATTTTTAAATAAGAAAATAACATGTATAAAAAATGTATTTTAAATAACTTAATTACTATCTATAAATCATCCATGTATTTTATATAATATTAAGAAATCATGGAAAACTACTAATTTACCCTACAGATCACTTAAATATAAAAATTTTATCTCTTGTAAAAATATTATAAAATTTAGTCTTTAGAATATTTTCAATTATCAGTAAACCCCTTTGAAATGGATATTATTAAATTATTTTATGCTCAACTTATTATCTATAAAACATAAATTCATTGCATTAATATATATTTAAACTAGAAATTTGCAATCATTCATTTGGAGATCAAATCTATTTACTACTAAGAACAAAAACAAATATATCTATCCCCCCCCCCCACAACAAAATAATGAAGACTATTTTTAGAATAAAACTAGAATATCTATTGTTAAACAAATAAATAAAAAAATAATTCATTAAAGAAAAGACATTTCCATCTTTCTAAAACTCACTCTCTTATTACACAATATCCTTAATGACACATATATGCATAAACTATTAATGTACAAGCACACAAATCATATCACATAAAATAACAGATATATAAATTTCATCAAAATTTTACATAATGTTTATAAAATTACCAAGTAACTTATGTTCTTTTTGAAGATTTGCAAAGCCAATCTGACAATATTTTAATATCATGAGATAAGTGACTACTTATAGCTTTTCATGGATTTCTTCTCATAATGTTTTATTTCAGAGCTCTGATCAGATCATTAAACAGTCAATCTCTCTACTTCTTTTTGTTGTGGATGCTTTGGTTAGAATAAGCTGCCAATGATTAAGTTTATATAATACTCCCTTCAATAAGAATATATTAGTTCTACATCGATTTATGAAACAAAGTCATAATTGATAATTATTTTTTACTTTATGGGAAAAATATATGATAACTCATATCTGCAAGGCTACTCTATTGAGAATATAGGCTTGCAGTCCTCAAAAAAATCTAGATAACTAGCCAGACATATTAAAGACTAATTTCATAGAAGATCAGTACATTTGACAAGTATGGGTTCCCCTTATCACCATACTCAAAATAAAACAGAGAATTTTTTTTCTCAGCTACATTTATATTATACATGTTTTCCAAATTAATTAAAATTCATTAATTTTTTGTTGCTACATATATTAATTACTTGGTGGATTATCCTAATTTTTTGTATCAGGTAAATTAATGTTACATATCTTCCATAAGCAAATTTTATTTTGCAAAATTTAAATAATTAAATAAACTTTCAATTGACATAATACTTTTAGCTTCATTCTCTTTAATACAATGCGAGTAACCAATTCCTTTTAATCCTATAATTAATTCAGAATTTTGTTGTTTTTAATTTAATAAACTGAATAATTTATCTTTATTAATTGAAATTTATTTCCTGAATTTTTTTTAAAAATTCTTATTTTATGAAAAAAAGAAATATTAAAATATTTATTAATATTACTAAATTTAGACCTCTTATTTTTACACTCAATGCCTAATTTTCCTATTTAGTTTACATAAAGTTATAGATCTAGAGAAAATAACTATAACCATACATTAACTATACTTTCCATGACTAACTTCTTTATATGGTCTCATGAAATATCCATTTCAATATGATTAAGAATATGTTTTATTAAAAAAGTTCAATATGACAAAATTAAAACAAATGCATATATTGAGTTTTTATTTGATTGACAATTATGTTGAAGACCAGTATATAAAATTATTAATACTTAAAAACTGAAATTCAGTCCTTAACTAATATATATTATGAGTCATTTATTTTGAAAGAGGCCCAAGTCCATTTATTTTTAAATTTAAGAAGTTTGTGAATGTCTGTGTTCAAATCCCATATAATTACATTTAAATTCCGGGTATATAAAGTATACTTGTATTTAAATATCAATAATATTGGTAACTGAAAACATAGTAGTGTAATGTTTTTGCGTTTTTAAGTGTTTAACTTATTAACTCAAATAGAGTAAATATTATTTTAAAAGCAACATATTTTTGGTGGCCATAAAGGGCTTAAATAATGTTTTTCATTTCTGAAAAAACACAAGACCTCTGAAAAAAATATAATACAATAAAATATATGAAGCAATATATAATTTGATGTAATAAAAATAAAAAATATTCAATTTTTATTCACTTTTTAAGGAATATTGCATTCGAATTATATTTCATAATTTATGTTTTATTTTTTTCCACTTTGCAGGGAAGGGAGGGGGTAAAATTATCATGGTGTGCAGGTGATATATAATATAACTTTATCATATCTTTGTATTGGAGTGTTGAGATTGGTGTTACATTTTTGTACAGTGGTATTAGTTAAAGTTTCTTAATCTCTCCTGATGCAGTAGTAAATCCAGAGTTTTGAAATCTATATCCTCATTCATTAATGAACACTTTATACAGTTCAGTTCTCAAAAGTCACATACAACTTATTTTTAAACAATTCATCATTTCTCTTAGTTTTTTTAACCTTTTAAAAAATACATCCACTCTAGAGGTTTCTTGAAATGAAATCATTTCATTCACAATAATTAATTTTCAGTATTTTTTATGACTTCATAATAATCCTAAGAGACAAACAAATTATTTTTTCTTAATGCCATTTCTACAACTCCAAAACGTCTATCATTTAGCAGCAATTGATGCAGCTCATAATAGAAACTTATGATCAGTGACATCTACATTATGTTTGGAAGATTGGACAACTTTTAACTATGTTAAAAGTAACTTTATATTCCTATTTTATCATGCACACATATCACTGTAAGCTATATGATTTTCATTTCTAATATTTTTAGATGTTTCAGGATACATGGTATTATTTCTTGTGCAGCCTCTGGATGCAATAGTTTCATCCCAGAAATGCATGTAAACATTGTCATCATGAAAATTACAAAAATCCAGATTTAAGATGTACAAGCTATGCCTGTAATATGCAACTCAAGTAATCAACTTTGGGTAAGGGAGTGCTTTTTGCAAGTCAAAAGAAAAGGTGAAATAGTGATAATGATTATCTACTGCCTAATCTTGGAGTTGTTTTAATGATTTTCTAGTCAATTTTTTCTGTCTTAAATGAGTATCTTGTTCTTTCATAAAATATATCTTTTGTTCGCTATTATGCGATGTCTTAATTTTAATGTTTAATAGATCACATTTTTAGCAATTCTCTTTCTGTGGCTGGTGGAAATGTAAATTAAAATCTTCTGTAAACATTTTTCTATAAGTCAACTTATTAATGGTGCTTGTATTATTTTCTTTACCTTTAAGCAAGTATAGATTAAACATTTTCTTTACATTTAGATCAGTATGTAAAAATTTACTGTTAGAATTTTGAGATATAGTATAATGAGATTCAAATTAAGCAAAACATTGAATGTGATTTTGAACAATTTTTTTTTTTTGCTTCTTCAGGAATTTTTTTGGATGATCCATTTATATGTCCATGTAAATCATTTCCTGTAGTTTCAGATTTTAAGACAAGTTAAACTGTCTTTCACTTATATAAAAAATATTCAAGAATTTTTTACAAATGAAAAATTTTCTGTGAGTAGTATTTATAAAATAGTTAAAATTATAATTTTTTAAATGTTTCTTTTCACACTAAGTTCCGTAGTAGTTCTGTACAGTAATATATTTTGTTTATTAAAATCATTTAAATTCCAAAATTTGTGGAAAATACTTTTCCTTTTTTCTGCATTAAATTTTTCTATACAAGTCATTGAACAACAACAACCTTTATTTTGGAAACATTTTTCAAATATAATTTTTACAGTTTGAGTATATTTTTTTCCTGCATTCCATTTGGTTTTCCGGAATTTTTGGATATAAGTTTCATCACTTTTTTTCCTTGACTTTTTTGTGTGTGTGTGTGGAATAAGAGTAGCATCAACTAAGGTATTTTTTTCATTCTCTGTTGATGAATATGTTTCTATAATTCTTTTTGTCTTTTGAATATTTCTAAAATTATTATTATTATTATTTCTTAAATCATCTGCTCTTCTGATTTCAAATACTTATTTTTTAATTAATTCCATTATAGGTAAAATTTCTATAAATAAAATAAAAAATAACAAAAACGCTTGTTACAATTTTTAAATCTGTGAATTATTTTCAACATGTATAAATCAATTTTTTTACTACCTGCATCCACTGTCTGAAGTAACTTGAAGATGAACACTTTTAAGTATGTTGAAAGTAATAATAAAAACAAAATTAAAATTGAGAAACCCAAATTTAAAGAAACTGTTAAAAATAATCAAAAGCTTTTAGCCTGTAAAACAATAATGTTCATCATTAATTTTAAATGCAGACTGGACAAAAATATTGCACTCTTTTTGTCTGTATTTTTTATTATCACAAGGTTTCGCATTTTTATATGTTACAATTAGATAAATACTATACATATGTATATGTTACTCAATCTGATTACTATTATCATTTTTTAAGCAGATTAAGAATTCTTATTATTTCTTTGTATTAATATATTAAAATTATATATTTCATGGATTTATTATTATTTAGAAAATCATTAAATGAGCTAATCGAACATTGCTATTTTAATAATAATGAAGAAACAAAGTTTACTACATAATATATTGCATATCAGTTTGAAACTTTTAAATATGGACTTAAGGTACTTTCAAAATAAACATTTTTATCATTCTATTAACCAACTAATTTTCTGCTTGCAAAATCTTAGTGATTTTAATTGCAAATTGTTTAAAAATGAAAAGATAATGTAGAATTGTAAACATTATAACAGCTAACTTGATTTTCTTTTTTTTTTTTTTGGGGGGGGGGCTTAAGCCATATTTAAAATAAATAGTTCATTTATCCTTCTATCTCTGTATGTCCATGTATTTTTGATATCGAGCTTCACAAGGATGGAAATTCTACCATATTTTGGAGGTTTATATTTATACAATAGCTAAATATTTTGGTATATTACTTCAGAATAAGCTGGATTTTGAGAAATATATGACTGCATCATCTTTTGAATTTATTGATAGTATTAAATATATTGAATTGGGTCATAGTGACACTATGGCTTCATTATATGTCACTGAATTATATAGTTCTACACAGTGACTTTAATCTAAAAGTAACATAGAGAATGTTATACATTAAATTTTGAAAAATAAATGTAGATTTAATAAAATTCATAAATGATAATATTTACTGACTGCCTTTGATTTAAATACCATAAAATGGCTAAAAGATGACCCAAAGGTCTTCTTATCTTTAGGAAATCTAATTATGAAACAGATGTTTTAAGTACTGATGATTTTAATAGCATTAAAAAGTAGAATGACAATATACATTATATTTCATTCCAAACTCCACCACCCCCACCTCACTACTCACATCATGCAAGATATAGTAGCTCAAGTTTTGTTGATAAACTTTGATTAGAACAGAGTATGCATTGCTATTGAATTGTAAGAGGCAATTCAACATGTACACAGATGCTTTTTTTATATGTATAGTATGCATAAATAAATTAAAATTATAGTTTAGAAAGAAAAAAATTAAAACAATAGTATAGTTCACAGAAAAAATTAAAATAGGAAAAAAACTTATTATAATGCATTTTAATTTTTTAAATGAAGTAAATAGAAAAATTCTGATTTTCATCACATTTAAATATGCTCTGGCCAAATTTTTTATTTCAAAACTTTTTTCTTTTATAGAAATTTAATAAATTAGTGTTGTTATAAAGCACCTATTATCTCTCTAATTGTTGTGATGTTTTTAAATTAGTATTAATTTTAAATATATTGTAAAATGTTGTAAAACTTCTAGCAGTACACTTAGAAAATATTTTTATTATGTGAAATATTGCACATTAAATTCAGAAAAGATAATAAAGGAAGAATAAAATGTATTTGCTTTCAACATAAATCAAAGAAATTTTATTACTTAACATGATTATTGAAAGCACTCTAAGATGGAAAAATGTCTATTGGTTAATTTAAAATTTGTTTGCAAATTTTATCCTTTTTTAAAAATGTGATCAAACATGACATTAATAAATGGAAAATGGCTACTTGAGTTTCATAAAAAGGATTTTGGATGATGTCTAATAGAAGTTGAGTACTTTGATGCAGTCTATTTCACAGCTTCACTGTATATGCTAGATATAGATATTTTTGTTTGTCCTCCTGAATTGAAGCTTTTTTATAAAAATTAAACTATTTAAATAATTAAAATTTGTGTATCAATAAGAAACAAGAGAATTATAAAATTTTTACATTTACAACTATCTAGAAGAAATAATGAGCAGTACTATATTTTTTATTTATAAGCTTATAAAATTAAGTCATGTGATGTATGATTTTGTTTTATCTAGAAGAAATGATTGTTTAAAATATAAATTAGTTGCTAATCTAGTGTATCAATGACACATGACATGGCTAATTTAAAATTTTTTTACATTATAATAAAAAATTATGTAACTATAAAATTGACAAAATGCCACATATTGAACAGTTTTTTTTTCAAAAACATATGCATGTAGAATATCTTAAAAGACAAATTTCACATATGTTAAATAAGTTCAATAATATGTCTTATAATAATGACATAAATCTAGATGATAATGTGGATATCTATATCTTTTTAAATCATATTCAGTCTACATTTATTAAAAAATTATTCCATGAAAAATACAATATTCCATTTTATGTTCCTCCAAAGGTAAAAGAATTAATTATTAATTCTAAAAATCCTATTCCTAAAACAAAAAAACAACATTATTTACCAAATTATATGTGCAAAGTGATATATTAGTGAATCAAGATGTGCTTTAGAAAAAAGATTAAATTAGCATTATCTAGTCTATATGCATAATCATATAAAAAAGCCAACAAATATAATTAGCCTAATATTGTTTCAATTTTATTTGACTATGAAAAATCTTATCTTAAATTTATTTTTAATTTGGTTATACAAGAATATTGCATGAAAAAAAGATGTCATAGAAGAAGTAAAATTAAAAAGGTGAATTTAAAGTTTTTATAATAAACAATTGGTTTATATTGATCTACAGTATCTAAAAATTCGCATGGTATCTGCTTTTCTTGGTTATATGTTCAGTCAATAATAATTACACTGAAATCAATATACTTGTAGATAGATCCTATATTATTATTGCTTATTTATTATCATTATTATAATTGAAAATTATTATATATATAAAGAAGTTATTGGACGATAATAGGTGAACTATATAATTATTAATGTGTTACTTTACACAATGATTAAAGACACAGAAATATACTGTAGTCAGATTAAAATCTCAATTTGATTTTTTATAAATCATATTCAAAATGTTTATAGACATTAAATACATTATTATATTAAAACTTATTAAGCAATGATTGTGTATGACAAATAAGAGCAGTTCTTTTTCCTTCATTCTACCAGCATCTATTATATGTTTGAAAAATCATTATTAGATGATAGCACAATTTAATACCCATTTCTAGACCAGTTTATAAACATTCAAGCACGTTGTTTGTCTTGAGTTGAAAATGTAAAAACTCTTTTGAATTTCAGGTTTTTAGTGTGGTAGATGAAGTTAAAAATGGCTGCCAGATATGCTTTGGTTCCAGGTTTCAATTCCTATTTGTAAATTGATTAAGGTAAAATTGTGCCCAATTAGAGAAAAAAGGATTGCTATTGTTAAAAATACTTGTAATACAGAGAAAGAATCAAACAATGCTATAGATTTCATAAGTCACTTTCAAATAAAACAAATAAGACTTGCAATCAACTAAATGAATGTTTTCATAATTAAATAATGAAATTAAAACAGGTTTTGGAGAACCCTATACAAAAAAAAAAAAAAACTGTCAACACTAGTAGTGATTTCTTATGGTTAGTATAAAATGAAATATATTGATAAATATTTAAAAATCTCCATAGAAATCAGCAGTTTGTATCTCAGTAAATAAAAATAGGGAACTACTAGATACTTAAATGTATTAGCTTCAGCATTTATTTTAAGTCATCATTAAAGAAGACAAATAATTAAAATCAACGAGGGAATCTAGAACTTATAACATGCTACTATCTGATGTCCAATGATTATTGAGACTTATAGTAGATGAATCTACAGTAGTGTAAAACAAATTCTTGCTTAAAAAAGTATTGGGAGACAGAAGTATTTAATACATTATAAAATAATTATTATATACATAGAAAATTGATATTTTTAAAACAGCCTCTTAAAGTAAAACCACGAAATAATTAAGTGATTTAACTCATTTCAAAATTCTTTATTACACATCAAACTTACAATGGAAAGGTTTTTCTCCAAGTCTTTACTTCTCAATATCTTTCAATTATCACTTAGTTTCTTCCAACATATTTTTCTATTTGGCTTTCCATAAAATTATTGCTTAATCCAATTCCACTTTATGTGCATTTTTTAAAAATTATCTTCTTTTTCACTAAAACATTTAAAAAAATTGAATTTACACTCTTTCATTCTCTTCTAAATCTGCATTTCTAAAGTTCTTATCTTTTCTTAATTACCTATATCTATGCTAAGTATAAAATGAAATTTCTTTTTTAAACAGACTTTCATTTTTATTAATTCTATTCATGCATTACATCCTCAGACTAATTTATCATTACTTTTATAATGACTAATTCAACTTCCTAAATAATTAAAAGCAATCACCTACTAAATAATTTATTATAAACTGATCTTCAGGATCAATCTTATGCTTCTGCAAAATGATCATCTTAAATAACTATTTGCTTATATACAATATGTTACAATTATTTATCATATTACACATTCTAGTAGGTAGCTGAACTTTTTGCATCACATAAAGAAATTTTTACTCAATTACTATTACACCTGGGTCTCGTTTTATGCGGATTATTTTAATGTGATCTTGAAGTTATGCGATTCATGTTTCTTCTTAATGTCTTTTATATTTCACTATATTTATTAGACATCAAGAAATTTAAATTATTAATAACTTATTTTGACTTGAAATACTTTTTTTTTTTTTCAAAAATATAACATTATATTAGCAGCTAACGTGAATATGGCCTGAAGATGTATTTAGAATCTTAGCTTCTATGTAAATAGCATACTTATACTAATGAGTAAATAATAATAGATTTATACGTACATATAAAAATATCACAATAAATATTCAAAAATTTTAAACTTTTAAAATGTATTTTGTTAGATATTAACAGAAATAAATATTTTTGTCGATTTTTAAAATAAATAATAACGAAGATTTTATAAACTGAAAATAATCTTTCTAATAATAATGTATAATTTTTTTTGTTTTGATTGCGATCTCATTTTTTTTAATATAGAAACAGAAAACCATTAACACAGCTCAAGACTGAAAGTGGTACTAGTTGTACATCAAGTCACGAATCTGATTTCTTACTAGTTCACAAACGAACGCATATTGTCAAACAACAGTAATGATTAAAATATGCAAGAAAAAATGTAAAATTGAATACAGTAGTTGATAAAAAAAAGTTTGTTTTGTATTAATTTTTTTCAAATATTTGAGATTTTTTATTAGTCATACTTTATTTCCTTATTGTTTTAATGCGAATTTTAAAGTAATTTTTCCGTGTTGCTTTGCTTTCATGCGACTTCTGAAAATTACTGGAACATATCCCCCATTTTTCAAGGTAAGTTACGTTTATTTTTGTGTGAGTTCTTTTGTGTGCGGTTTCTGAGGAACCTATCTACCGCATAAAACGAGACCCAGGTATATTATTTTTTGATACATAAGTTTGTATTCTTTTAATGATGAGAGATTTACCAACATCACCAGATTATCAAAATTAACATGAGTCATATCAAATGTACAATAAATTCAAGAGTATCATAATCAGTGAAATGACTAGCTTCATGACTTCTCAAAACACTGTTTACAGTATCTTTATAATCACATAAATGACACTTAAGCATTTCACTATTTGGACTATCTTTTACTGCACATTTAATTTCTTGACTATTTTGCTTAAAGTTTAGAGAACAATTCTCAGAAGCAACTTTATAATCACATAAACTGTATTGATAAGGGGTTTCTGCAGTATGGGTTTTTTGATGCATTTTTAAACTACTTTTGTATGCAGTTTTGTAATCACAAAAAATACACTGGAAATATTTGTCACAAATGTGAGAATATTCATGAATTTTTAAAAGATTTTTTTCAGTTGTCTGATAATGACATAAACTACATTGGAATCCTATATGTGTTCTTACATGTATTTTTAAGCTTGTTTTCACAGCAGTTTTGTAATCACAAAAATTACAGTGAAATGGTCTTATACCTGTATGAACATATTCATGAAGTTTTAATTGTTTTTTTTCAATGGCCTTGTAATCACACAAGCTACAGTGAAATGGTTTTTCTCCTGTATGAATTCTTAGATGTATTTTTAATCGTGTTTTGTCAGCAGCTTTATAATTACAAACATTGCACTGGAAAGGTTTCTCTCCTGTATGTACTCGTTCATGCCTTTCAAAACTACTTTTCACTGCAGTTTGATAATCACAAAAATTACAATGAAATGGCTTTTCAGTTTTGTGAGAATATTCATGAATTTGTAATTGTTTTTTTCCATTGGCCTTGAAATCACACAAACTACACTGAAATGGTTTATCTCCTGTATGTCTTGTTACATGCAGTTTTAAATATGCTTTCTTGGCAGTTTTATATTCACAAAAATTACAGTGAAATGGTTTTTCACCTGTGTGAGAATATTCATGAATTTTTAAATTTATTTTTTTAGTGGCCTTGTAATCACAGAAACTACATTGAAATGGTTTTTCTCCAGTATGTGTTCTTTCGTGTAATTGTACACTGATTTTCTGAGTAGCTTTGTAATCGCAAAAGTTGCAATGGAAAGGTTTTTCTCCTGTATGTGTTTGCTGGTGCCTCTTAAAACTACTATTAAATGCAGTTTTGTACTCACAAAAATTGCAATGAAATGGTTTTTCACCTGTGTGAGAATATTTATGAATTTTTAATTGATTTTTCCCCATGGCCTTGAAATCACAGAAGCTACACTGAAATGGTTTTTCTCCTGTATGTGTTCTTTCATGTACTTTTAAGCTAATTTTCTGTGTAGCTTTGTAATCACAAAAATTACAATGGAAAGGTTTTTCTCCTGTATGTGTATGCTGATGCCTTTTAAAACTACTATTGAATGCAGTTTTGTAATCACAAAAATTACAATGAAATAGTTTCTCTCCTGTATGTATTCTTTCATGTAATTTTAAATTTGTTTTCTTGGCTGCTTTGTAATCACAAAGAGTGCAGTGGAAAGAGTTTTCTCCTGCATACGTTCTTTCATGCTCTTCTAAACATATTTCTTCAACAGTTCTATAATCGTACATATTGGAATAGAAAATCTTTCTTCTGTATGTGTTCCTCCATGCACTTTTATATTTTTCAGAGTTCCGTAGTCATTTTTGCAATGATATTCTTTTGCATCCCTTCTTTTCCTGAATTTTGCAGTTACATTTGACAACAGATGTCTTATAATCATAAATGATATAACAGACAAATTTTAATAGTGCATGAATTATTTTATAAAATTTAAATTCATGGCCTGGGGTAGCTCTGAAATCATGAATGCCAATCAATTAATTCTTGTTCTATATATATACTTTATCCATTATGAAACACTTAATGCAATCATTTTCTGCACCACTCACAAATATTGCAGTGATATTCTTTTTACCTAATTTAAATATTTTTGAGCCAGTACCATTTTGAATGGAATTCACACACAATAGTTGATATATATTAAAGTAATAGATATTTTTATAAATATTTTAATATTTAAATTTTATTATTTAATAATTGTTTTTCATTAAATTAGCGAAAATGCTATGTGGAAATATTTTTTCTTGAATGAATGTTTTAATGAAGTCTCTTATTTAAATAAGTTAATTTAGTATGAATATTTGTAGATATCTTCCTTAAATATGAGTTTTTTTTTTAAAAAAAAATATTTTTGTTGAGGAAAAGAATTTTGGAAATCATAGGTATTTCTATTAATGGTCTCCGAAAAACCTTAGTAATTGAAAATATTCATAATAGTCCAGAAATTTTAACTCCATTTATATACACTGGACAGCCTTTAATGAAACGACTTTTAAGATGTTATAATTTTAATATTTTGAAATAACATTTATATTATCTTCTTTATATTTCAAACTTTTAAAATTTCCAATTCAATAAATACAATTCACTTATCAATTATCTTCAATGGATTTTTTACTTCCTGTTTTTTCCCTTCAAAATGATCAATTTATAGAAATATCGAAAAATGTTCAAGGAAATAGTTAAAATTATCAGCAATTAACTTTACTCTGTCATAGCTTTAACAATAAACTGGGGTATGTCACTGAAGGTTTATCCAACATTGACTATTTGTTTTACAGCTTCTGTCATTAAAATATCTATGTTCACACAAATTACTCGTTGATGTTCTAGAACTGCTGTTTTTTCTTTAATGTGAATTATGGATAACCTAAACAAAAAAAAAAAGAATATATAAAGCATTGCTGAAAATATTTTATGAGGCTTTATTTAAAAAACAATGGTTATTATTTTGAAAAATGTGTTTTTAAAAAATTTGCATTAACATATAAAATAAGATGTATGCATAATATATTAAATTACAGTGAACAACTTTAAAAGACAGAAATTCTAAAAGCTTATGATAAGGTTTCAAAGATATAAAAAAAAGTTTTGATTTAGCATTCACAAAATTTAAAATTTAATAGAAATAGTGGACTTAATCAGTGAAGAATTTATTAGCTTCATGCTCCCAAATCAAAATGCTTTAGATTTGCCTATATAATTAAGAAAAATAGGTTAGAGATAAGAGGGTCCCTCTTATCTTTATAAAGTCAAATCTCGTGTTATGATTTGTAGAGGTCTCTCTTGCTAAAATTAAGCACTCAAGAAGCATGTACCAAAGCGTTAGCTTTATATAAGTATTACGTGCTGACATTGCGCTTAATAAGAATTAATATTTATAACTTTAAAATTTAAAAAAGTATATTTTTAATTATTTATATTAAAATTGCATCTACTATCAAAAAAATCATACTAACTTCTCTAGCTTATATGTAATCCACATATCACAATAAAATTTCATTTTAGATCATTCTCTCTCTAAGTCATGCATATAACTGTCTGTACTTAATAGATTCCAAATGTTAATACAAAAGTGATCCTTAAAGTACTAGCTGCTTACTAATGTTCAGGTGGTTGCAGTGCCAAATTGTTCTCTATTCATTAAAAGCCAATAGAAAAAACAATTCTTATAAATATTTTGATAATAGTATTTGTTGTCCATTGTTAGACCATGACTGCAGTCATTTACATTGTTGCAAAATGAATCATTCATTAGTACTGATTGGCACATTACCCAACATTAGTATATGGACAAATGAATATGAGCACACTTAATTAGCTACTCAAATATGAATTAGATTCAATGTAGATGATTCTAATAAAAACAAATAGCCTTCTCTTCTTAAAATAGCACTGAAAACTAAAGAAGGAAAAAAAGTTTATTACATTTAATATAAAATTTTTCTTTTATTATTGCAACAAATATCCTTTTACAAAATTATATGCAATGTTTATTCTTATTTCAACTATATCAGGAATGCACTGTAAAATATAATATACAACACCATTTCCATTACATTACAGTTTGATCAAAAAACATTTAGGAGATAAAAAAAATATGCTAAGAAGAGTAAACCACAATAAATAAAGTTCAGGATCCAATGTTTTTATAATATCTATTATATATATGAGTTGCTAAATATTTCCCCCCTCATAGTCATAATTTTAAATAAGAATACTGAATAAATATTCAATTCAAATTACAGTTTGAAAATTTTCAAAAGAAACTCAACATGTAATAACCAAATTAACCTGAAAGATTAAAAAGACAATTATCTTTATAAAGTAATCATTCCTTAGGTTATTAATCGATTTTTTGAAATATATATAATTAAAAAAGTTCTGGCTCTTAATTAAGATTATACCCATGACATATAATAAAAAACAAATAGCATCTAGTTGATAAAAATCTTATTACATAGGTATCTAAACCAACAACAAAGTGAATTGACTTAGAATTAAACAATTTTTTTAAAATTTCATGTTATTTGTTTGAATACATAAAAAGGAGTTTCAACTGCATTAGATTCCACTCAATTTTTTTTATTAATGAAGGCAAAATTATGGGATTGTGAAGATTATATAAATTTACAATCTAATGTCCATGATTATGCAGGCTTAAAGTAGTTGGTTCTAGAATAGGGTGATAAGAATTGCTCTTGGGAATACACTTAGCTATATTAAAAATTTATTTGAGAATAGAAATATCTATTATAACAAAAAATTATTATATATATATATTGATATTTCTGTCAACTACTCTTCAAAAAAAAAGTCAACACAAAAAATAATTATGTGTTTAGCCTCACTTCAAAATTCTTTATCATATTCAAACCACCCCACCATCTCAGAGTATTTTTATCGCATGTTATACTTTTCAATATCTTCTATCATTTACTTTCATTAGTTTCTTCAGGTATTTTTAAAAATGTTCTTTACATAAAATAAATATCCAATCCAATTTCTCTTCTAATTGATTCCTTAGTAAACAAACTTTTTTTTTTTTACTAATTCTCAAAAATTTCAACATGTATCTTTTCTTTCTTTTCTAAATCTACATAGCCTCTTATTTTTTTCTGGTTGTCTATAACTGTCCTCAATATAAAATAATTCCAAAGTAAATATTCATTAAGTTTCTTTTTTAAATCTAATTTTAAGCTGGGTCTAATATCTTTACCATTATTTCCATCAACAGTTTTTCAACTTCATATATATGTAAAATCAATTACCATCTATATAATTTACTATAAACACATTTTCAAAACCTATCTTGCAGATCTTCTAAATATACATGTTCATTATTTATTGTGTTTAATTACAATTTAGCATGAGTTTTATATCAGGCATTTCAACAAAATAGATATAGATTTAATGTTAGATACTTCACTTTGTAAATGAATGTATTAAATTATATTATCTTACTGTTGGAATTATCAGATAACATGTTCTGGCAATGCCAATATTTTGATTAACTAAACATTCTAAGACATAGAAGTGTTCTGCCATATATAAACACTCTCTTTCTTGCTTTTTCTTTAGCAGATAAAGAATGAATTCATGTACTGTTTAAGGCCATTCTGAAATTTGTATCAGCATTATCATATATTCAAAACTAAAGGTAAATTATTTCTCAAATGAAGTGTATGACAATCTCAATAATGTGGTAATCAATAAAATGACTACCTTCATAAGTTTTCAAAACACTATATTCAGCAACTTTATAATCACACTTCATTTAAGCAATTCAACTGTGACAAATCATATTTTTAAGGATTCGTTAAATAGCAGTTAAATGGATTTTCTCCATTGTGTTCTTTCATTTGCCTTTAAAATAATTTTTTACCAATACTGTAATTACAAAAAAAACACTGCCAAATGTAGTATTTGATGTGGGTCTAAATTGTATTTGTTATAGTCCTGTAATCACAAATAAAGGAGTGGAACAGCTTTTATCCCATTGTATTCTTTCATGAAACTTTTAACATTTTTGTATAATTAATTGCACATGCGATAATAAAAAAATTTTTCTCCTGAATGTGAACTTTTATTTTTTGTGCCTATAGCGTGATCTCATAACATTCAGCAGAAAAAGTAATTATTTAATTCTGTCTTTTTATAAAATGTTTTTAAACAGTCTTGTAATTGTCACATATTGCAATGAAATCATTTTCTACTCTATACGTATTTTCATAAAATCCTAATTGATTCTTAATAGCAGTTTTGTAATTACAGAAGTTGGAGTAGAAAGTTCTCATATGTATTCTTTAAAGAATTTTTAATCTATGCTTTACAGCAGTCTTATAGTCACACATTCTGCTCTGTAAAAGCTTTTCACCAAAATGTATAATTTCATGAAGCTTTTAATCCATTTATAATAACCATTTTATAATTACAAAAACCGCAAGTGGAAAAGTTTCCTGGCAACATAAATACTTTCATGAAATTTTAGTCATTCCTTATCAGTTTTTCTAGAGATTGTAGCATTAATTACACAATGAGCGATGTTTTTTTCTTAATGTTTCCTTTCACGTATTTCCATATATTTTTGGCCATCAGTTTTTTAATTACTAATTTTCTCATGTAAGCTTTTTCTTTTGTATGTGGTCTTCATGTATTTGTAGGTACTGATGAACGAGTATAATAATTACAAAAGCCACAACAAAATGATTTTTCTCCAGTATGTATATTTTTATCAACTTCTATTCGATTCTTAATACTAGTCTTACTCTAACATAAATTGCATATATTTTTGTTACATGTATTATAGTTACATAAACAACAGTGGAAAAGCTTTTGTCTTGCCTTCTTTTATGCATTTTTACTTTTTGTCAAAGTTTTATGAACACAATATTTTAATTAGGTTGTTCTCATGTATGTGTGTATACTTTGGTCAATTTTTAAAAATTTCAGTATTAAAATTATACAAGCTAACATAGCAAGATTTCTATCGAATATACATATATAGTTCATGTAATTTTAAACAATTTTTTCTCAGTAGATGAAAAGCTGTTTCTGTAAGATAGATTATTCTGTACTGTCTTTTCAACTGCAAAAATCACAACAGTTTTGTAATTGTGTAAAATATCATGTAATTATTTATCTTTTAGTGCTGAATTATTTAAAGCAATTTAAATTATCGGGTCTTTGAAATCAAACAATTATCCTGATTGTTCTATAAAAAACACTTTTTCGAATGTAAAATAATTTGTTTCACTCACAAAAATAGCACTGAAACTTTTTACACTCATTTAAAATTTACTGTCATCTGCAAAAACATTCCCAATAAAATTCACATCAAACATAAGTCACTTTTTATCTTTATGAGCATTTTACTATATTTTAATTATTATTTTATATTACATATTTTTGATATTAAATTATCAAAAAGATTAAGTTGGAAAATGTTTCTTTTTGTCTAATGATTATTTTAAAAATGAATTCTTTTATTTAAATTTTCCTATATCATTTTAATAAAAATTAACATATCTTTCTGTAATAAATTGTAAATTATGTTGTTATTAAAGTAATTAAAGCTTTAAGAACAAATCAAATTTTAAAGATGATAGAATGTTTCATCAGCTTTGGCAGAGATGATAATAGAGGGAGAATTGAAATCTTAAACTGGATCCCAAGAGATTATAACAGACCCAGAAAGAGACGACATGTGAGATGAGTGGATGAAATAAGAAAGTGTGCAGGGGTGATGTGGAGAAGAAAGGTTAAAGATCGGAGATGGATTGAATTTGGAGAGATCATCCTGCAGTGGATTGATAATGGTTGGTGGTGATGATGTTTTGAAAAGTACTACATACTTGCATTTCAATAAACAATAAGTATTTTATTCTAATCAATATTTATTAACTAAAAGTAAACTATTATATGCTATTTCCTTTGAACGTGATAAGGCATTGGAACACGATTCCATTGCATGTATCAGTTATGAAACTAAAAAGAAATGAATAAATGAATTATATTTATGGTAGTCAACACATGGAAAATTATATACCCAATCCATTAAAGGCCTGGAGATTTATTTAATGGCAAGCCATACTCAATCACAGAAATATACTTTATAGGTTAAACTGTGATTATAAGGGTGCCATTTTAATGTTAATCAGAATAAACCTTGAATATTTTAAAGAAAGTGATTGTTATTGTTAGTTTTTTATTTGTCTTTCTTTATGTGTTCATGAAACATAAACTAAATGATAATTTAGAGATGACTATTATAAAAATATCATTGCTGGTAATTTAAAATTTCATCGAATTAATCTATAAATGTGTACAATGAGGAATTTTATTTAAATTGGAAAGTATAACTTATGATATCAATAATAGTTTAATGAATAAGTGATTGATAAATGTTAATTAAGGTATAATCTGTCTAGAGGAGAAATAATATATCATACTGACATTATATTATTATAAATTTATAAATAAATAATGATTTTTTCATTATTTATTTAAATAAAGTGCAGTCTACATTATTTTATATAAAAATTGTTTGGCCTTTTATATCAACTCCATGGTTCATTTACCTGCTGCAATTCATGATAAATGTGATTTGGCCAGGTATTACTCATAGTAAGTAATGTATTGGCCACATTATTCTTTACATATGACGAAAAAAATCTTTTTAATCATGTGGATTATAGAAATAAGACATACCCCTGAAATATTTCGTCATGCAGATGGTGGCCAACTCATTTAGAAAAACATTACATAGTAAAACAGTGCATCATTTAATTTTTGGCATACAATGGGGAACCAAGAAAAAGTCTAAAAGTAATCTGTTAAGAAATTACATACTAATAAACATCACAATATCTGAGATTAATGAATGGTATGGAAATGTTCAGATTTTTATATATATATATAATAAAGCAAAAAAAACAAGACAGAAGATGGTGATAGAAAACAATATAAAAGAACTTAACAAGTTGCAAATAGATCCAAGAAATGATATATATCAATTAGTGATAAATCCAGTTAAAAATTTGTGCTAAAATAAGTACTTCAAAGCAAATAAAATCTTCAAATCAAAAAGCAGAAATTACAGGATGAAGATGCAAAAACTCCTTAAGAGGATGCCATGATGAACTATGGTGCAGATGCTCAGCACATTATTCAAGCAGAGAGAAAAACATTTAGATCAAAAGATAAAAATGAGACAAAAGCAAATGAACTTGCAATTTGAAAAGATGAATCAAAAGCTAGAAAATGCACTAAAACAAATGAAAAGACAGATGATTCAAAATACTGGGAGCATAAAAGACAGTAAACAAAATCATAGGGAAATAGAGAAAAAAATAGAAAGTAAACAAGTTCAGCTTAAAGTAGAAATAATGGATGAAATAAAAGAAGATGAAGAACAACTAGAACATAAAATAAAAGACTGTTCAGAACAGTTGCATCAAAAGATAGAAAGTAAGCAAAAGCAAATAAAAATAATGAATCAAATGATTAAAGAAGAATCATATGAATTAAAACAAGATAGTTGGTTCAAAAAGAATTAGAAAAAAAGGTAGACAGGGTGCAGATGCAAATGGAATCAAGGAATCAAAGGATAATAGATGAGTCAAAAGAAATGGAGAAAAAGATGTAGTGGCTAATGAAATATCATAGCTAGAATTAAATATAAAGATAGTGCATCATAAAATCCATATTTATACATGAGTCATCTACATTTCTGACCCAGATTTAGAAAGATCTGATCAAAAGAGCATGCATTTATAGATGTTGACATGTTGATTAAATAATAAACATTTTGGGAAAAATTTTTTTAGAAGAAAAAAATTATTTAAATTCAAATATTTCTGACTGATGGTCTGTCAAACAACTTTAGAAAATGAAAACATTCAATATAGGGAATAATCACAATAATAAAATCAACTGAAATAATTCTCAAGACTTTATACTTTCAATGTTTTGGAAAAATATTCATATTATTCGACCTACATTTCAAAAGATGAAAAATTTTAATCAAAAATGTTGATTAAAATTTTCAATTTAAAAAGATGATTTTTTTAAAAAAGAAATTGATTTATCAATTATCTTCCATGGGACGTTTTTTCCAATCAGTTTATAACAAGAGCAATATTTTAATATTATCATATAAAGACTTCAGTGGATTTTTAGCATTTAAATATTTTTTTCTCAACCAGAGTTATCATGGGTCATAAATTAATGCTGAGAATGATTGTAATAACTTCACAAAATGAAACAGTCCTTTATTGATATATCAAGATATTTATTTTGCATAATGTAGATTATATAATTCATAACTATTAAGAAAGATTACAAACCATAATCACTCTAATGCATAGACAATTTCAAGGAGTTAATTAAAATTGCATGCAATTAATTACCTTGTGATCTATCAAATTTGTACAATAACTTAAATCAGTCATACAAAGCTACATGTGATTCAGTTTTTGTGATAAGAACAATCAAAATAATGATATGCAACATGTTTTAGAATTGAAGTTTATAAAAAAAAAAACCACACACACATACAAAAAGAAAAAAAAATCATTTCATAAAGTTCAGATAAAAATTTTATATATGAGAGTATTTTACTTTTTTTAAAAAAAAAAATTGCTTAAAAATATCGTGTAGATGAAATATTAACTTTTTAGTGGGCAACTTCAGTAGTTTTTGCAAAAAAAAAAAAAAATTCTAAAAATTTATTTTTAATTTTCGAAGTTAGAAAATAAAAGCTTAAAAACTTTTCTTGACAATATATACTAGTAACAATGTTAAAGCATTCACTAAAACTTAAAAAAGTACAATAAAATATATTTGCAAAATACTTATTTCAGAATGATAAAATTTGAAAAAGTAAAGTTAAAAAATATATATTTATTTGATCATACAGAAAAAATTAAAAAATCATATAATATAGTAAGAATAGCTAAAGTTTGTTTTGTGTTAACATCATTTAATATTTTTCAAAAAACAAAAAAATGGGTAGAGAAAAGGAAGACTCACGCTATAAATTAACAATTTGGAAATATCTATTCATAAAATTATCTCAACAAGTTAATAAGTATATAATAAAAATGTCTATTAAAACTATAAACTTACTACTTGAAACAAAGATATTAACAATTGTAAAATGGATCACTGAAATATTGAACAACCTTTTGAAATAATAAATATTCAGAAATTTATTTATTAAACAATTCACATAATAAACATTTTAAAATGCTAAGTAAGTGATAAATATCAAATTTATTATTTAAAAAAATAAAGGACTCATTCCTGTTGGTAAAGTAAAATGTTTAATTATTGTAATCTTCCAAAAGTTAAAATATATATATATATATTCATTAATGCTACTTTTGATAAATAATTCAATAAACCCTTTTATAGTCATTTATATGCAAGTAAGTAATGTTAGTTAAGCACAAGCCTAATTTTAATTTGAGTTTTATGTTTTTTTTTCCTATATATTGAAACAGTAAGGTCTGCTTTGCAGAACTTCGTTTCACCTTTTCTCACCTACTTCCTACCCTCATACCTTAGTTTGAACCCCAATCTATCGTAGTGTGTCTGCAATACACGTATATACCGAAAATCCCGCCTAATTTTAAACCACGAGCACAATGCTCGTATTATATATATAACTTATTCCCAAATAAAATAAAATATTATGAATTATGTATTTGTTCACATAATTTACATTTATTAAAAAGTAAGTTATATAAGTCGTAATTGCGCACACACTATGATATCCATTTTAAAACATATCAAAATTATAAATTGTTAGTTATTTTGTTTGGATCTATTTACAAATATATTACCGTCGTAATATATTTTGATTTAAAATAAATTTCATTTAGTAAATATTCGTTTAGTAGATAGATTCAAATATTACAATTTAAAATAAAATAATTTTCGTTTTATTTAATAAAAATCATCCCAAATATTTCTGTTAATATATTTGAGGGACAATAGTTTAATTATATAAGTTTATCTAAAAACAGCAGCTGTCCACTTAAGTTTTCTTTAATTAGTAGCAGTAATTTTAATTAAATCTAGTTTGTAATTCGAATGTCGACGGGGAAGTTAACAAAAGAAATTAATTAATGTTGAATTCCTTTAGACATTCGGATAGATTTAATTACAGCAGATAAGTCCAATAATTTTGTACGCTCCAGGGCAAGTCTATTGTTAAATTTTACTATAAAAGGATGTTTTTCTTTTATTCATTCTAAGCTTTTAAAGAATTCTGAGTTGTCTAAAGGTTTCTGAGTTGTTCTAAGATTCTAATA
The DNA here is from genome assembly GCA_028023455.1 of Epiperipatus broadwayi. Taxonomy (NCBI): domain Eukaryota; kingdom Metazoa; phylum Onychophora; class Udeonychophora; order Euonychophora; family Peripatidae; genus Epiperipatus; species Epiperipatus broadwayi. Next base: position 6,910,897 of record JAQFVV010000005.1, on the reverse strand, counting down.
ATTTGCTAACCTTGACATGTCCGAGTAGAGGCGTTAAGATGGCTATGTCCCCTCGGAATAGCCAGACGCTGCTTCATACCATCAGAAGTTATCACACGGATCCTGGAACTGCTGCTGCCGCTGCAAAAATATGAACATTCCAGATTTTGCTGCTGAATTATAAAACCTGCTGAACATCTACCTACAAATGCGTTTCCAGAGGTAACCCAAATTAACCCAAGAGCTCTTGTGATTCCTGACTAACATGCTATAGCTATTTAACATTGTTTTCTTATATTTCACAACTTCATTATGTATTATTTTCATGTATTTAAATATACTCAACATTTTGCTCTCTATCCTTGGGTTAATATTTTCTATTTATAAAGCTTTCTTTTATTTTATTATGATAATGTGTCAGAATCGTCTTTGACCGAGTGAACTATTCCCTCTATTGAAAGTAAGACACTGCTATTAAGGCATATTTTAAATTTATAATTTGCCAATTTTATTATCTTGCAAATCACTCATTCGAGGGCGATTCTTTTCTTTAATGTAATATAATCACATAGTTTAAAATCTACATGCTATTGATTTTAATCTAATATGAGTATGTGCGAAGTCAATGATTTAAATTTATCCCCAAATGCATGATTGCGTATATAAATCTATACTTACTTTTCAAACCCGCAAGCATGCATTTTCCTATTTTAATTACCGTGTTCTACTTTCATTATAAAATTCATCACTGACGTCGAGAATGTGCGGACCCTCTTAAATGAATTTCGGGGAATTTGATTGGGCATTTCTCTTAATCCGAGTAAAACCCATTTAGTATGTTTTTATATACACTAGTCTCGTATTGCTGGTACATGAATTGGTTGTTAAGACCGCTTTGTTTTATTTTTCCAAGGATTCTTTACACGGCTAAGGCCGTTCTCTCCATGCTTGCGCTTTCCAGGAAGAGGGTGTCCCAAATGACACCCCTGGGAATTAAACGCAATCGTCACACAGTCACTAAGTTTCGGCTGTTCGTCAAAATACTTTCCTACGGGTTAGCGGCGAGATGCCCTCCATAATTATTCCGGATCTTCAATATTGTTTCATTTTATATTTATTTTACAAAGCATCCGTGACTTAAACGAGTCACACCCTCCAACTTTATAAATTCACTATCAGCAATACTGACCTCCCAATACAAATCTATTATTATTATTCTCAAATAAATGCTTTGATCCCATTCCCACGCTTGCTTAGTAAGCTTTAGTCCATACTATTCTCGAAATCAATAAATATTTTAGAACATTTAATTTCAAATATTGTCTTAAACTTGTCTATTTACTCAAAGCACCTCGCACATGTTCCTATCTTGTCAAGCACATTATCATAACGCTATTAGCCCGAGGAATAGAATATATCACTCTGTTTTAAAACCTTTTGTCATTACTGAAATATAAATGCCAACAATTATTTAATACGCGTCCCTGTCTCATATAAGCAGACAGTGGCATTATATATATATATAAATAAATTGTGTGAAATTATTTAAAAACTAAATTTTATCTCTTATTTTATTTGATTCCTATCACTGTCTCGGTCTATATATATATATTTTCTGCATTTCTTTTATAAATCCATAGACGTTAATTAGCCACCCAAACTTCTTTTAGTATAGAGTCTTTTGTTTCTCCCTGACCACCAGCACCAGGCACCGGTCAAAGGTTATGCTAGTAGTGGCACCAGATGCGTTATCACGTAGATGGCACTGTGAAATTTGGACTTTAGATTCGAACTTAGTATATCTAGAAGGCAACCCCTCCTAGAATGTTCAGTTTTGTGTCTGGGGTTTGAATTCTGCAGTGTGTTAGCGAGATAGACGATTCTGACCGTTACATAGTAAATTTTTTTTTTCCGGGTCCATGGCTTGCCCAAACGTGGAGCCTCAATTATTTAAACACCCACATCCCTGTAGATCTCAATTATATAAACACCCACATCTCTGTAGCTTAATTTTAGCATTAATCACTCAAATCCTTTATATTTTGATATACAAAATATCTTTTCAAACTCTATACTATCTATATTGTTTATCCTATATAATCAGAACTTGTCCAAACATGCTATAGTGCGATACGAGCCATCTGTATTATCTGTATTTATTGTTTCACTTAAATCACGCTATGTACACATAGCGTAAATTACTTAAATATTGTCCCAAGTGAATATTGTGACAATTATAAATATTTCAAATATTGTATTTTCTATCAAAATAAAGTTTTATCGGCGCAACGCGCAAGATAGCATAATGATAATTTCGTACGGTAATGACCTAGATATAATAGGCTATCGTATGGAATTCAGAAATAATTATAAATCAAATGTTGTAATCAATAAAAAAAAAAATGTGAATGTTTTAACGAGTGCCCGTAGTTAAATGGAATAGTTATTAAAATTAATTTTGGGGGAAGCTAACAGTCTATGGATATTTTTAACTGGTGACATGGCGCCCAAGGATAATTTCACTAAACGGAGTTACTTCTAAAATAAATTTTGTCACCAGGCTCAATTCTTTTGTATGTAATTTGTTTTTTTCCAACGCGTGTAAATTTTTCTTAGACCAAATAATGAGACGTGAATCGGATCAATAATTATGTAAATAAAAATATATATGTATGCTAATCTTAAATAAGAAGGAACGAAATAATTATACCCGGATCTAGCGAATGTTAACATATATAAATAAAATTTGCTTGAGTTTAAAAATATATGTTAGCGAAATATTTTGACAGGTAGAATTTAATAGATTTTATATATACGGGCAGTTAAAAATATATATGTTGGCAGCAGATTTAAGCGAGAAGTTTTGGCAGTAGTAAAAGGGCAGTAGTTGGGGTTTTAAGTGATAAATATAAAAGCAGCAATTAGGCCAACAGAACCGAGAGGGAGATGGCCTATTAGCCATTAATAAAATTGTAATTAAACGTAATAATCGCAGAGAATTAAACAAGGAAAAATAATAAGAGTATTTTTTTTACCGTATTAGTTTTAATAAGCTCAACGTAAAACAGTTTAAACATTTTCTTTATCAGTGCTATACATTGTGTTAAAGAGTTTTTAGGATATATTAATATAGTTAGCAATAAAATAAAAGGAAAAAATCATCATCGATCATGGTAACATCCAAGGCCAGGGATAATATGGACAACAACCACGCTGATCAAGAACCGGACCCATCCGGATTTCTTGAATCTCCTCCAATAAGTATGAGAACTGGCCAGCAAACGAGCAAGGAAGATTCCAATCTGGATTATCTGGTGGAATTATATAAGAGAAGCGAAGAGAGGACAAGAAAGCAGGAAGAGGAAGCCCAAAGAAAAGAGAAGGAGTATAAAAAGTTTACCAGGATGCTCCTCGACGAATTGGCACAAGTGAGAGAAGGACATAGGGCTCTCCAACAGAAACTGGAATACTACTCAGGAAATCGGAAAAAAATGAGCGAATGCCGAGATCAAACTGAGCCAAAAATAATACAATACCTGGACAACGAAGTCCTGATAGCAAAAACAGAACCTGACAATACAAACAGTATCAGCGAGGCAGTGGACCTAAACCAAATATGTCAGGCCCCTAACGATGATCTACCACCTCCTCAAGCGCATAGTAGTGGGATAGATACAATCCACAGGACCTTAATTCCAGACTTCGGGGTTCAAACCCAACTTGCTAAGATATTAACTGTTAAAATATTTCGAGGAGAAATAGGAGAAAACCCCCACTCACACCTGGATAGCATGCGGGATTTCTTTCAATTTTATAAAACGGATCCGCATGAACAGACTGCTATCGCTAGCCATCATTTATATGGCTATGCAAAAGATTGGTGGGGCATGTTGGTGAAAAAACCAAACAACTTTACGAATTACTGTAGCCTGTTACTAAGATATTATTGGAGTGAGGATCGGCAGAGCGGAATTCTAAATACCATTTGCCAGAAAAAGTACGGAGCGATCAAGGAAACACACACGCAATTTTTCATTCGCCAGGTCAATCGCCTTCGATCACTTAGCACGTTTGCGTTTTCTGATACTCATATTATACGTACCGTTCAACAGAATATGCCACTACCGATACAACCGCTGATGGCGGGCAGGAGAATCAAAGAGGTGGAGGAAATGGCCGAATTCTTAACCACTCTGGATTTCTGTCCCTGGGCCAAAGAACCGCCAGACAAAGTAAAGAGACCTGATAATCCGAGACTGCAGTCATCAAATTATAAAAGCAGTTATTACCCACCAGACCCAGGATTATAGTAGTTTTTTTAAAAAAAAAAAAAAAAAAAAACACAACAAAAAAAAAAAAGAAATGGACACGTCACAGAATAATATAAAAAGGAGATCGGATATAAACAGTGTTAAACGATTAGTTTTTTTAAATAAAATTTTTTTGAAAGAGGGGGGAGGATAATAAAAAATGTTCGCTAGATGGTAGATTTATTAATATGATACGGGTATATAATTCAGTTTCGTTTCTTCATTATATTTATATCCTGTACATTATGGGTTATCTTGTAAATTTTTTTTTATGCAGGCTTCATAGGTGGACACCTGTTGTAAGATCTTTTTTTTTAACAATTTTTTTTGTTCCATCACTAAGGGAATGTGAAACAGTAAGGTCTGCTTTGCAGATCTTCGTTTCACCTTTTCTCACCTACTTCCTACCCTCATACCTTAGTTTGAACCCCAATCTATCGTAGTGTGTCTGCAATACACGTATATACCGAAAATCCCGCCTAATTTTAAACCATGAGCACAATGCTCGTATTATATATAACTTATTCACAAATAAAATAAAATATTATGAATTATGTATTTGTTCACATAATTTACATTTATTAAAAAATAAGTTATATAAGTCGTAATTGCGCACACACTATGATATCCATTTTAAAACATATCAAAATTATAAATTGTTAGTTATTTGTTTGGATCTATTTACAAATATATTACCGTCGTAATATATTTTGATTTAAAATAAAATAATTTTCGTTTTATTTAATAAAAATCATCCCAAATATTTCTGTTAAAATAAATGAGGGACAATAGTTTAATTATATAAGTTTATCTAAAAACAGCAGCTGTCCACTTAAGTTTTCTTTAATTAGTAGCAGTAATTTTAATTAAATCTAGTTTGTAATTCGAATGTCGACGGGGAAGTTAACAAAAGAAATTAATTAATGTTGAATTCCTTTAGACATTCGGATAGATTTAATTACAGCAGATAAGTCCAATAATTTTGTACGCTCCAGGGCAAGTCTATTGTTAAATTTTACTATAAAAGGATGTTTTTCTTTTATTCATTCTAAGCTTTTAAAGAATTCTGAGTTGTCTAAAGGTTTCTGAGTTGTTCTAAGTTTCTAATAATTTGCTAACCTTGACATGTCCGAGTAGAGGTGTTAAGATGGCTATGTCCCCTCGGAATAGCCAGCCGCTGCTCCATACCATCAGAAGTTATCACACGGATCCCGGAACTGCTGCTGCCGCTGCCAAAATATGAACATTCCAGATTTTGCTGCTGAATTATAAAACCTGCCGAACATCTACCTACAAATGCGTTTCCAGAGGTAACCCAAATTAACCCAAGAGCTCTTGTGATTCCTAACTAACATGCTATAGCTATTTAACATTGTTTTCTTATATTTCACAACTTCATTATGTATTATTTTCATGTATTTAAATATACTCAACATTTTGCTCTCTATCCTTGGGTTAATATTTTCTATTTATAAAGCTTTCTTTTATTTTATTATGATAATGTGTCAGAATCGTCTTTGACCAAGTGAACTATTCCCTCTATTGAAAGTAAGACACTGCTATTAAGGCATATTTTAAATTTATAATTTGCCAATTTTATTATCTTGCAAATCACTCGTTCGAGGGCGATTCTTTTCTTTAATGTAATATAATCACATAGTTTAAAATCTACATGCTATTGATTTTAATCTAATGTAAGAGTATGTGCGAAGTCAATGATTTAAATTTGTCCCCAAATGCATATATAAATCTATACTTACTTTTCAAACCCGCAAGCATGCATTTTCCTATTTTAATTACTGTGTTCTACTTTCATTATAAAGTTCATCATTGACGTCGAGAATGTGCGGACCCTCTTAAATGAATTTCGGGGAATTTGATTGGGCATTTCTCTTAATCCGAGTAAAACCCATTTAGTATGTTTTTATATACACGAGTCTCATATTGCTGGTACATGAATTGGTTGTTAAGACCACTTTGTTTTATTTTTCCAAGGATTCTTTACACGGCTAAGGCCGTTCTTTCCACGCTTGCGGTTTCCAGGCAGAGGGTGTCCCAAATGACACTCCTGGGAATTAAACGCAATCGTCACACAGTCGCTAAGTTTCGGCTGTTCGTCAAAATACTTTCCTACGGGTTAGCGGCGAGATGCCCTCCGTAATTATTCCGGATCTTCAATATTGTTTCATTTTATAATTATTTTACAAAGCATCCGTGACTTAAACGAGTCACACCCTCCAACTTTATAAATTCACTATCAGCAATACTGACCTCCCAATACAAATCTATTATTATTCTCAAATAAATGCTTTGATCCCATTCCCACGTTTGCTTAGTAAGCTTTAGTCCGTACTATTCTCGAAATCAATAAATATTTTAGAACATTTAATTTCAAATAATGTCTTAAACTTGTCTATTTACTCAAAGTACCTCGCACATGTTCCTATCTTGTCAAGCACATTATCGTAACGCTATTAGCCCGAGGAATAGAATATATCACTCTGTTTTAAAACCTTTTGTCATTACTGAAATATAAATGCAAACAATTATTTAATACGCATCCCTGTCTCATATAAGCAGACAGTGTATATAAATAAATTGTGTGAAATTATTTAAAACTAAATTTTATCTCTTATTTTATTTGATTCCTATCACTGTCTCGGTCTATATATATATATTTTCTGCATTTCTTTTATAAATCCATAGATGTTAATTAGCCACCCAAACTTCTTTTAGTATAGTCTTTTGTTTCTCCCTGACCACCAGGCACTGGTCAAAGGTTATGCTAGTAGTGGCACCAGATGCGTTATCATGTAGATGGCGCTGTGAAATTTGGACTTTAGATTCGAACTTAGTATATCTAGAAGGCAACCCCTCCTAGAATGTTCAGTTTCGTGTCTGGGGTTTGAATTCTGCAGTGTGTTAGCGAGATAGACGATTCTGACCGTTACAATATATATAGTGAGGTTATATATATATATACACTCGTTACTAGAAGAAAAATGTTTTAAAATTAGTTCAGTATTTAAATGTAATTTTTTTTTTTTAATGTGCACTTTAAAGTGGGATTTGTTATCTTCTGATAAAAAAAAAATTTTTTTTTCATAGTTCAGAAACAATACTTAACCTTAAAATATTTTTTATGAATTCTTATCAGTTAGTTATTAATGAAAAATTTTAACAAAATATAGTTTTCTTTCATTAAGTATTGTTATCTGGAAAATTTTACATTGATTAATTATAATTTGGAATTCCTTAATAAAAATATTTGTCTTATCTGGTTCAAAAATTTTAATTATTGGTTTGGTAATTAAAGAGATTCCTGAAATTCTTGAGTGGACTACACATGAACTGCAGGTCTATAAAAGATTATTCTAATTCTTCTGATTTCTTTTATATCAGCAGTCCTATGATTCGGCCATATTTACCCTTGCCCATCTTGATAATGAACTCAGAACTTACTCATTACAATATTTGAAATTATGTGCTGCTAAAGCACCCAAAGATAAATTCCACTCTCTAGCATGAACATGTAGCCAGCATATGCTAACCTCCTTTAATTAACAAGTTACTTATGGGCCTTTTTATTATCACTATTTATACATTTCTTTTTGTGATTCAGATCTTATTGCTTTATTTTGTAATATCAACACGTGTCTATAGTAATTAAACTTGCAGATTTTTGACTATAGATTGTTATAGCAAATGAATTAAAAGTCACATCGAGGGGAAGAATAATGTCAATCAACTATTAAATATATTGTCTACTTATTCAAAAAGGATTTGTAATCAATATAATTAGGTGAAGTAACTGGTTTAAACACTACCATCCTTTTTATTATTGTCAATAAATTTTATTTTTGATTGTTAGATTTGTCTGGCATTTGTTTACTGTTACTGCTCTGCCAAGTTTATTTTACCAAGAATCTCTACTCTCCTTGATCTAGCAGTAATAATTAATCTATGTATATGGGAACAGCTGTGAAAGACACTTAAGTGGATATCTTCATTAGCAAATTATAAATATTTTAGGCTAGAGATCTAGTGGTGCCATTTGATGGAGGATAGTAGATGCATATTGTCCAGTATAATAACATTCTAAACTAGTGTTTCCCAACATGGGGCCTATGCCCCACAGGAGGGCAATTCGAAAATGGACTCGTCCTGAATTTAAGTTAACCATATGGCGACTCTCAGTCACTACTAGAGCTGGGTAAATGTTCAGTATAAGTAATTTCTGTCCATCATATTTGTAGCCATGATTTCACTGTTAGATGCTAACTTTAACTACTGGTTATGCTGGGATCGCACTTTAGCAGTGTTTCGCAATAATGCTCAGCATTTACTATTGGTGGTAATTTGAAATAAGCGCACGTTAAATTGTTGTAGTCTCATTATAAAATATATATAAATTGTATAAATATGTAAATTTAATTGGTAATTTTTATTAATTTCAGTTTTAGAAGCATCATTTTCCAGAAAAATGTCAAATGAAAAAGTATGTTTTTTGCGGTGAAGTAAATGTGTCATCATCATCATCATCAACCATTATCAATCCACTGCAGGATGAAGGTCACTCCAAGTTTAATCCATCTTCTCCGATCTTTAGCTTCTCTTCTCCACAACATCCCTGCACATTTTATTTCATCCATCCATCTAACATGTGATCTCTTTCTGGGTCTTTTACAATCTCTTGGAATCCAGTGTAAAATTTCAATTGTCCATCTATTATCATCTCTTCTAGCAATATGTCCAGCCCAACTCCATTTCAATCTTTTAATTTTTTCAATAAGGTCAGTAACACCTGTTTGTTGTCTTACCCATACATTGCGTTTTCGATCTCTTGTTACTCCCAACATACATCTCTCCATACTCCTTTGAGTGGTCTGAAGTCTCTGTATTGCTCTTCTATTAAGTGTCCAAGTCTCAGATTCATAAGTAAGAACTGGTAAAACACATTAGTTAAAAACCATCCTTTTCAAACACATAGGCATGTTTCCTTTTAGTATCAAGTTATTTCTACCAAAAGCACTCCAACCAAGTTTAATTATATGATTAATTTCCTCCATTATGCTTCCATCTGTACTAATAATCTGACCAAGGTATTTGTAACTGTTAACTTCTTCTAATTCTTCATAATCAATCTTTATTTTCATATTTTGAACAAATCGATTAAACATTACTTTAGTCTTTTTAACATTTATCTTTAGTCCTACTTTTCTACTTTCATCTGCTAACTCCTGCAACATTTCCTGCAGCTCTGAAGTATTATTTGCAAAAACAACTACATCATCTGCGAAATCTAAATGACTTAAATACTCTCCATTTACTTTCACTCCTTTAGTTTCCCATTTTAATCCACAAAATACTTCTTGCAATACTGCTGTAAAGAGTTTTGGAGATATGGAGTCACCTTGTCTTACACCTTTCTCAATGTTGATTTTTCCAGTATCATTATGTAATCTAATTGTTGCTGTTGCATTTTTATAAATATTCTTTAAAATATGACAATATCCTGGATCTATACCTTGATGATCCAATGCTTTAATCACTGAAGAAATGTGTATAGAATCGAATGCCTTTTCATAATCTACAAATCCAAAACATAATGACAACTCATATTCGTTTGTCCTTTCTATGACTTCTCTCAATTCCTGGATATGATCTATTGTACTAAAACCACTTTTAAATCCAGCTTGTTCTCTTGGTTGGTGGAAATCCAAAGTTCTCTGTAGACGAGTTGTAATTATCTTGGTAAAAATTTTATATAAAACGGATAAAAGGCTGATAGGTCTGTAATTTCTAATATCTTCTTTATCACCTTTTTTAAATATTAATATTATTACTGCATTCTTCCAATCTTCCGGTACATCTTTATCATTTAGACATTTGGTATATAACTTTGCTAAAATTGTTTCTATTTCTTCACCTGCTTCTTTTAATATATCAATTATAATTCCATCATTTCCTGGAGCCTTTCCTTTCTTCATACACTTAATTGCATGTCTCACTTCTTCATTTAAAATTCTGGGCAATTCGGAAGATGTAATAGATATAGGAGGTACTTGTTCTTTATTACTATATAATTCTTGATAAAAATCTTCTACCAATTTCATGATATCATCTCTCTTTTTAGTAATAATTCCATCTTTTTTTCTTATTGCAGATATAAATTTCCTACCAATACCAAAATGTTGTTTAACATTTTTGAGACTTTTATTTTCTTCTACAGCTTTCCTTGCTATTTCACAGTTATATTTTCTTATATCATTTTCAACTCTTTTCCATACCATTTTACAAAATTCGAGATATTCAATTCTTTTTAATACATCATTTTTGTATATCTTCATATTCCTTCTTTTCTTCATAAATTCTCTAGTCTCAGTAGAAATTTTATTAGTTAATTGCTGCTTTTCTCTACCAGCTATGTTTGTTGCAGTTTTTAAAAGTGTATCAGTTATTTTCATATTAATTTCAGTCAAATCTGAATCATGTTCAAAATCTCCTAACACTTGAAACCTATTTGTAAGTTATAATTTAAATTCATTAGAATGTTTCTGAAGATTAGGAATATCAACTGTAAATATTGTTTTTCTTAATAATTTTTGTCTCTCTAGTTTTACATTAACATGTAACTTACACTTTAATAATCGATGATCACTTCCTGTGTTAAATTTATTAAGAACATTACAATTTTGAAATATGTATTTTCTGTTAGTCAAAATATAATCCAATTCTGCTGTACCTTCATTTGGATGCTTCCATGTCCATTTCCTTTTAACATTTTTATCAAAAAATGAATTCATAATATAAAGTTTTTCTTTTTCTGCAAACTCCACAAGTCTATGTCCTCTCTCATTTCTATTACCATAACCAAAATTACCTACAGCAATTTCATCTTTCATTTGTCTACCAATTCTAGCATTAAAGTCTCCCATAACAATTTTAAAATGTTGTTTACTCTGATCAAAAGCTTTTTGTACATCCATATAAAAATCTTCTACTACTTCATCACTATGAGAACTTGTTGGGGCATAAACCTGAATTATCTGCATTTGGTATCTGCTATTAAGTTGTATAACTAATCTTGCCACTCTGTCCGATACACCATCAATCTCCACAATATTGTTCTTCCACTTTTTATTTATAATGAATCCTACTCCACTTGTATTTCCAATATGTGTGCCTTTATAAGAGAGTATATGTCCATTTTTTAAATCAATTGTTTCTTCTCCTTTTCTTCTAACTTCACAAAGTCCAATAATGTCCCATTTAATATAAGACAGTTCTTCTTCTAATTCTTGCAATCTTCCTTCACTTGAAAGTGATCTGCAGTTGTAAGTACCTAAATAAAAAGTCATCATCAAATGGCAGCCTGGGTCTGCAATCAGGGGATTCTTAGCACCCTCCGCCTTCAGCCACCAACCGCTGCCTTGGTTCGTGACTTTACAGCCTCCTGGGAATAAGGGCCATGCTTTATTTTTGTCTGTCATAATTGTATATATATATATTGGAAAAATATTTATCATTTACACAAACATTCATTCTGCCTTATCAGGCACTGAGAAGAAAGACACCATGGTGTTTCTTGATCTTAAACTCAGAGGTAAACAGCCAATAAACTCACCACGCTGGCTAATGCGTGTTGGTGAGCAGCCCATCCATGTTCGTATACTATATGAATAATCACATAGTAATAACAGCTGCAACGACAAGAACGTATGGAGTGGACATTAGGAATTTGCCCCGCTCTGTTCCTTTAAGGCCTCCAAGAGGAATCAAAGGGTCTCCTTTCAGTTAATAGCAAACTCCTTTCTGCAGCCAAAAATGTATCATACATATTTAAATATGCAATTTTAGTTTATATTTACTGTAATTCATATTATTTTTTTTAGTTTTTAATTAATTATATATTTATTTTTTTCAGCCCATAGTACAATGAGTGGAGCAAGCAAGAAAAAAATTCACCAGTATTCGGAGGAATATTTAAAATTTGGTTTCATACCTGCTGTCAACGATGAACAGACACCTTTTTGTCTTTTATGCCAACAATGCTTGACTAACGAATCAATGAAACGAGGTCATCTTGAAGCACATTTGAAGGTGAAACATAATGCTCATATTAATTCAGATTTGAATTACTTTCAAACTTTAAAGAAAAACTTTGAAAAAAAAGTACTGCTCATAATGCAACTGTCAATCATACTCTTGAAGCTAGTTATCAAATTTCATTGCTCATTGCTAAATCTGGGAAAAGTCATACTATAGGAGAAAATTTAATCAAACCATCAATATCAGCATTTCTTAAAACAGTTCTGGAAAAAGATAATAAAGACATGAAAGCTATGCCACTGAGTAACAATACTATTAGAAGAATAGACAAAAGGAGTGAGGATATTGAAATACAACTTGTTGAAAAGATCAAAACAAGAAAATTCTCGATGCAAATGGATGAATCAACTTTAAGAGGCAGTGAGGCCGTATTTATAACTTACGTAAGATATATTGATAAAGATGATTTTGCCAAAGAAATGTTCTGTGAATCATTAGAAAGCACCACTACCTCCAAAGATATATATAGTAAGTTAAAAAATTACTCAGATGACAATAATATACCAATGAAAAATATATGAGATGGGGAAGAAAAATGGTTGCTTAAAATTGATGAAAGATAAGAATTCAGAAATGCTTCTTGTACATTGTGTTATTCACTGAGAAAACCTGGTAGCTAAAAACGTTTCTCCTGTTTTAAATGAAGTGCTAAATTTAGTCATAAAATGTATCAATGTTATTAAAGTTAGTGCCAAATGTGAATGACTCTTTAAGTTATTTTGTGAAGAACAAAATGAAGATCATGTGAAACTTATACTTCACACTGAAGTAAGATGGCCCTCGAAAGGGAACTACTTGAAAAGATTTATGGAACTATTTAATACTCTTAGTGATTTTTTAAGCAACAAACCTGAAATGAAAAATCTGTTAATGATCGATGGTAAGGCATTTGTGAGTTATTTAGCCAATATCTTTGAAAAACTAAATATATTAAATAAACAACTTCAAGGAACAAATAAAACTCTTGTCGATGCAAAAGCAAAGATATTTGGTTTTATTACCTTTATTGAATTATGCCAAACATATTTATAACAAAAGTTTTGAAAAGTTTCATTGGCTCCAAAAATGTGAAGTGACTGATACTGCTATACATGTTATTGTCGATCATCTGAAAATTTTACTGGCTGATTTAAAAGAAAGATTTTCAGATTTGAAACAAATTGATTTTCCAACTTGGATGATGCAGCCAATGTTAGTGGATTTGTCTAAAATTTCATATATGCAGTATCAAGAAGAACTTGCAGAAATGCAAAATAATGAGTCATTTAAAACTTTATTTGATATAAAAGGAGTGATGGCATGGCTTTGTGAGGAAACTGAAATCAAATATCCAAATGTGCAAGAGAACTATTGCTGCCATTTCCATCTTCATATTTAGCTGAATGCAGATTTAGTGCCATAAATGATTTGCTGCTAAAAAAAAAGAAATAGGCTGGATGTAAAAAAACGGGGAGATTTGAGACTGAAGTTAACTAAATTGAAACATGACATAAAATCTCTTTGCAGCAAGCATCAAGCGCAGGAATCTCACTAAATTTAAATAATAAATAATTACTAATAATTAAAATAATATAAAAAAATATTTTATTAAAATTTTATACTTGAATTTCAGTTCTCCATTATATGTTTTGAAAATTTACTTACTATGTTTGATCAATAATTTCCCAGTTATTTCGTCCTAAAATCTATCATTCAAGTTTTTTTAATGAACATTTCAATTTTTGAATATTAAAAATTATGTATATGTAAGGGGGACATAAGAATTTTAGAAAGACTTTGGTGGGGCACAGCACAAAAAAGGTTGGGAAACACTGCTCTAAACACTAGATGAAAATGATATGGCATCAAATTTACTATTAAAAAGTACATATACAATATTTACTATGACAAGTTAAATTAAAAATTGCTATTTTATGCACTGTTAAGACTATCTTAAAAAGAATATGAATATTGAATTAATAATTCTAGTCAACTACCATTTATTAACAGAATAAATAAATTATTCCAAAAATTAATCTAATTTCATTTTTAAAATTGTAATGAGTTGTTATATAATTAGGGATGAATTTAATTAAAATCCTTTAACTAATTGAAAAGCAAATCTGAGATTCCTATTCTTTTACCCATTGCTCTTCTGCTACTAAGTTGTTAAAAATTATTTTTCGACTTGTGGCAATTAAGTGCAGGATCCTGAGAGATCCATCTCCGAAGATTTTAAAATGAATCTAAGTTATTAACGACCTCATGGGTTTATTATTATTTGTAATGCCTTCAGATAAAATAATTATAAATAACTTATTAATAATCAAATTGTATCTTCATAATAATTATTTGTGTATATTCTGTATTTATAGAAATTGGTATACTAATGTGTATATCGTTAATTGGCCAACGATTGGAATATATTTAATAATTCATTTATTTAATTAAGTAAGTAAATTTAACTTTCAAAGATTTAAAGAATCACTTTCAATAAAGTTGTAAATAACAACTCCACTTTCTGTAATGGTAATTTATTTACGTGGCAAAAGATGGCTATGTTTAGTCAAGCGTTGGTGGCCTAGTGGCCCGGGTTCGCTTCCCGGTCAATGCATTTGACATATGAAAAAAAAAAGGTGGCTATGTTTAAAGCATAAGTAGGTCAATGATAGCTATAAGTTAATAAAGTATGTATAGCAGATATAAAAATACTTTAGAGATCTTCAACAACTTATCTTTGAAAATTAAATTTATTTAATTAAATAAAACGTACGATCAAATATTTAGCAATCATAATATAATTATAAAGATTTTTAAAAAGTCTAAAATTTCACTGCAGTATCTGTCTGTCTGTCCTGAATTTGATTGTTATAGGCTAGATAACAAAAGTTTAATTTAAAATAAAAACAAAGCTGCATCATTCTTTTATAAACATGATATAATAATATATTTTAAAACATTAACGATATTTGTATAGGAATGATCTGTCAGTACAAATCAAGGTGAAGTCAATAGAAAATACATTGAAAGTAATTGTATTTCAGTAAAAATTAAAGCAAGCACATACAATAAGTCAAAAGTGATTGCTATTAATAAGATTTTTCTTTAGAACAGTAATTTAAAATTAAAAACCATTTCTGAGTATTAGATATATTACCATTTAAACAAAGTTGTTCTTTAAACTTTAGATGCTTGGAGAATAAAATGATAAACTTACACACCATTCAATGTTTATCGTAAATCAAAACTAGCGCAATGAAAATTCATTATTTTCAGAAATGCAATTATGCTTTCAACTCAAAGGCTTGGATAACAATTTTATATTAAATGCAAAATTCTAAAGAATAAAAAATAAAGCTCCAAAAAATACCGACTTTTCAATATTAAAAATGTTTTTGAAGTTCAATTATTCATTTTATAAATTTAAAGGCTATATAAAACTAAGTTCTAGTTCTTGTTAAGATATAGACCTACAAGTAAAAATTCATACAAATTTATTCAAACAAATATAAAAGATAAGTAAAAGTTCATTACTAACAAAGTGTATCGACTTAATATAATATTACCTCAACTAGAAAAATTATTTATTTTCCGCTGTGACAGAAACTTACGTTTGTAAGCGTAACCGAATTTTTTTGTTAAACATGTCCTGCCCTCTCGCGTCTAAATTTAGAAAGTTTATTCGTAGTAAAATGTAACTAATTGAATTGATTTTAACGGTTAATGAAAAAAGTGTAATATATAAATTTGTAGACAATATATTAGAAAGGAGCTTGTTGTTAATTGAAAGGAGAACCTTTGAATATTCTTTGAGTCTTAAGGAACCAATAAGGACAATGTCCATTTTGTACGTTCTTGTCGTTGCACCTGCTATTACTATGTTGTTTTTGTAGTAATCAAGCATGAATGGCTTGCTTACTAATATGCATCAACCAGCGTAAATGATTTATTGGTTTTTTAATTCTGAGTTTAAGACCAAGAAACCCTATGGTTTTTCTTCTGCTCTTCTGCCTGCCTGATAGTTTTATAGCCGAGATATGAGTTTTGCTTGAAGGCAGGACGACTGTGTATATGAATGGATTTTTTAAAATAAATATTTATAATCATAAATGACAAAACGAAATCGCAGCCCTTATTCCCAGATTTTAAATTCATTGACCAACGCTGCGATTGGCTGCTAAAGATGGAGGTGTAAAAATTTGATAGCAGATTCAGGGTGATATTCGGTGACATTTTATTTAGATACTATAATTGCATATCACTTTCAAGTGAAGGAAAGTTGGATGATTAATCAAGAGAACTGCTAGTATTAAATGGAATATTGTTGAATTTTCTGAAGTTTAAAGAGGCAATTGTTTTAAATAATGGATGATATATTTTATTGCAAATACACAAATATTGAAAACACAATTATGGTGGGATTCATTATAAATAAAAAATAGATTAACTATATTTATGGAGATTGATGGTATGTGAGGCAGAATAACAAGATTAGTTTATTCAAATTAATGAAATATATCAAATGCGGGTTTATGTCTGAAACATTCTTATTGTGATGAAAAAGTAAAGGATTTTATATGAATGTACAAAGTGCATTTGGTCAAACTACACATTTAAAATTGTAATTGGAGACTTTAATGTCAAAATTCATAAATGATTGAAAGATAAAACTGTTGAGGATAAATTTTATTATGGTGATTGAAATGAAGAGTACACGGGCTTGTGAGATTTGAAGGAAACTATTATGAATTCTTTCTTTGAGAATGTTTTATCCAAAGACAAGTGGAATATGAATTAAAAACAAACGCTTTAATTGATTTAAGTAAACATTTAACTAATTATTAATATATATAAACAATGGATATAATGTACAATCTATATATATATGCTTATGATAACATTACAAATTAAATATTAACTTTTAAAATATTTATAATTAATTTTCAAAACGCATTTACAAATAAAAGGACCAATGAGATCATTAATTTACCCTAGATTGTTTTTAATTCTTGGAAATGGAACTTTCTGCTTTCTGCACTGACTTTCTATGAGTACAGTACAAAAGTCCATTACAGTTCTTTGCAAATCAGAAGCAAAAGAGCAGGAATCCCTGATATGTTCATCACTTTAGAGTGTTATTTATTAGTTTTGTGTAGTATTTTCATCACATGAGGACATAAAGAAAAGTCAATTCAATTATATTACATTTCTCACCCATACACGGTATGTTAACCAACAATTTTTCATTTCCGTAAATACATTTTTAAATAGAATGATCTTTTTAATACTTGGGCAGATTTTTTTTTGTGAGTTTGAAGTCTCAGCAATGTGTTGACTTCTGCTTCTATATTTCCTTTGGCATCTGTTTTCTCATTCACTTTGTTGTTTATTACTATCATGATATAATCTATTAGAAACATTGTTTTCCACTATCGCATGTTGTTCAAGTTGTTGGGAGTTGCTGGTTTCTGAATCACCTGTCTCTGCTTTTGATACTGCAGACTAGCTATTGTTGCTTCTGCTGGAGATTAAATTCTCTCAATTTCCAGAATTTCTATTATGTATGTTATTTATGTCTTTTATAAATCACATTATCTTCAGTTTTTACTGCTAATATAAATTTTGAAATTATTTTAATAACTTCTCCTTCCATCTACATTTTACATAAACTATCTCTAACCCATATTTTATCCCCCACATTAAGCATTTTGCATTCAACTTTTAAATCTGTATATGATTGCTTCTCTAGAGAGTAAAAGGATTAGTTCTATCCTTTGTTTTCTTTTCATTAGTAATTCAGCTGGAGATTTGCCACTAGTTACTGTGGGAATAGAATGCTGTGTAGTAATATCTGGTAAATTTTATTTTAACAGAAGTTTCTTTTTTCAGTGCTTGTTTCAATTGATTTACAGCATTTTCTGAAAACACCATTACTTTCTAGATATGATAGTGAGCACATATGTTTATTGTCTTGGGCTTCTAAATATTCCCCAAATTTGTCTCAAGTAAAGCCTGAGCATTACCTGTAATATTTATTTTTGGGTAGCCATACATTGAAAAAATTTAATTAAGTTTATAAATAATTTCTTCTGCATGGCTGCTTCAATATCAATATTTTTAATAATGTGATATTCAATCCAGTGTAAGCATTCATGTGTACCAAAAATACATGACCCATAAATAGACCTATAAATTACATTAAGGTGTTCCCGAGCACCTTTTGCATGTGGCCTGAATTATATTCTTTTTTTTGGTAAACGAGCATTAATTTGACACACTGTACACTTTTTCCCATTGTACAATGGCTTTGGGGAGGTATGACAACTCTGTTTCCATTAAATATGCATTTTTTGAATACAGACAGATTTAAATGAACATTCCAAAAAGACAATGGCAAATTCTGAGATTGCCTGATAGGCCAACCTTTACTAATCCAATTAATTAACAATTGGTATCCTGGATCTACTATTTGATTCCCATGAATGTAGATTATCAATATAATTGGCATCCGTGTTTACTGCTTTTACTTATGTTTTGTCTGGAATTCATAAAAGTGCATCAGCATGTTGTATTAGTCTGCCTTTTTTAAAACAAATTATAATCATAAGCTGAAGTTATCCAATGCAGCATACATAGGCTGAGATGATCTGGGATAGGTTTTTCCTTTGCCAATATCTCTAGCAATGGTTTATGATCAGTTATGACTGTAAAATTTCAACTGTATAAATACTGATGGAATTTCTGAATTCCAAAAACTATAGCCAAAGCCTTCTTATCAAATTGACTGTAATTTTTTTACTGTCTTTCTCTTTTGTATGTGGAGTGAATTAATACAGTTCTGACTCCAAAATCTGATGCATCCATAAATAATTATCTAGGTTGCTATTGCAAATGCATTTTCAATTTATATGACATTAACAAAGACTTTGCTTCAACAAAAGCATTTTCTTGGGTCATTGACCATTCCCATTTTCTGATTTTTCTTCAACAAATTGTACAATGTTTTGTCACATGTTTTTCCCTTAATGAGGTAAACTTCAAAATAACTGATTAATCCAGCAAAAGCGTGAAATTCTATGTTTTTTGGTCTTGGCATATTTTTACTCCTTTAATTTGGAGCTTTTCTATCATATAATATGATGTGATTCACAATTTTAATTTTTTCATATTCCAAATACATTTATCAGTATTTAGTATAGCATTAAATCCTTTAAGTTTCTTACATACTTGAATTATTCTTTTTCTGAGTACAATTTCTAAGTCCATTATAATCAATATATCATCAAATAAGAGTTTACTCCATCTAATCCATTAAGTAATTTGTCTTCAATTGAAAAATATTTAGTGCCACTTTAATCCAAATGGAAGATGGTTATAATTAAACAATCCCAAATGGGTAGTAGTAATCAATAACTCAGAAGTCTCTTCATTCACAGGTATTTATTAAAATGTGGTGTAAAGATTGAGTTTAGCGAAGTACATAGAATTTTTTGAAACAAAGCTAAAATCTTTCTTGCATTCGGTAGAGGATATGTGCTTTTGCACAAGTTTTTATTAACTGTCATTCGATAATCACAAATTCTACATTTACATCAGGTTTGTTTACTGTTACAATAGGAATATCCCATTCAGAATTTTCAGTTTGACCCAGTATACCCTTGAAAATTAAATTATTAAGCACTTCTTTTATTCTTTGTCTCTGTGTAAATGGCACCTTTCATGCTTTATATATTATTGGGACTGAGTTTTTTCTAATTTTCAATTGAATAGGTGTTGTTTTATCTCCCCCAGTTTTGTCTTAGACTCGAAAAATTATTCTGTATTTCTTTTTCAATGTTAATTTTTTTATTACACTGGCACTTATCCTGGGAAGTTTAAACTAATTCTGACCTATTAATGGATTGATCTTTCTTGAAACTATGTACAAGGGTAATTTGTAGTTTACTTGCACTTCAACAATTCCAATTATTTCCACAGTATTGCTGTTTACATTTTTATTTCTCTTTTTCAATTTTTGGAGATTCATGTCTATTAGTGACTGTGACTTTCCAATCTTTAAAAGACATTAATGCCATTCCTGAGCTACAGTCGATTTCCATATTAAAATATGTGCTTTCAATTAATACTGGGAGTCTAAAAAGTTCTGTTTAGTTGCAGATTTTTCATTTTAAGATTGTTTTTTTTCTCTAGTTTATGTTTATGATATACTTTCATTAGATGGCTCTTCAGTTTGCAATTGGTACAGTTCTCCTGTTTATGTGAACAATTTGAAATCTATGACCTGGTTTACCATGGCAAAACAATTAAGTTTATTATCATTTATACTCTGCTAATTTTTATTTTATGATTATATTCAAAAGTTTTTTGAATGGTATGAAAATGATGTACATTTGGACTGATGTCTAAATATTTTTTGATTTGATCAACTTCTTTTAATGACTTTTTATATGTTAATTCCATATCTTCTAGTAGTTGCTTTTTAAATTTAACTTCGGACATGTTATAAAGCAACTTTTCTAATAAGGCCCCTTCCAAAAACTGGCTATAGGCACAATTCTTTGCTAAGTCTCTGAGAGCCATATCATCTTCTTTAAAACTCTTCTTTTGCTTGATACCAATATCTGAAATGTATCCTCATAATATGTTTAAATGGAGGTGGACAAAAATATGCAGATAACTTTTTAATTGCTTCATTATAGCTTTCTGGTTCATATAAATGATTTTCTATTTCTGCTATTTTTAATCCAGTGAATCCTAACAATGTGGCACTATTTACTAGAAATAACTTTTCTACATGTTTTATATATAATTACCGATTTCTCCATATCAAATTCCCAATTGGCATTTTTATTATTGAAACCATTATTAGTAGTAAGTATAAATTCAAATATCAAATTATACTTAAAATCTACATACTTTCTGGTTGCACCAATTATTTTATCCAAAGCCAAGTGAAATATGAGTTAAGGACAAACAAACACTTTAGTTCATTTAAATAAACATCCAATTAATACACCTGGGTCTCCTTTTATGTGGTAGATAGGTTCCACAAAAAAACCCGCATTAAAAAAAATCACACAAAAATAGACAACTTACCTTGAAAAATTGGGATAGGTTCCAAAATTTTCAAAAATCGCATAAAAGCAAAGCAACAATGTAAAATTACTTTAAAATTTGCATAAAAAAAAAAAAGAAAATAAATTATGACTAATAAAAAATTTCAAATATTTGAAAAAAATTGATACAAGACAAACTTTTTTTACTTTTTTTATTAACTATGTAATTTTATTCAAAACAATATGTTTTTATGTGTAATTTATTTTACATTTTTTCATACATATTTTAATCATTATTGCTATTTGACAATATGTGGTTCGTTTGGGAACTGGTAAGACATCAGATTCATCACAAGAGGAAATACAATTAGCACCAACTTTACTCTCGTGCTGTGCTAATGGTTTTTTGTTGAGAATGTAATCAGTAATTAAACTTTGAGATGATGATTTTACTAATTGTTTATAAAGCTCGCGATATCCAGAGTGTCAGGTCTAGCTGTTAGAGAATGCACTTCCATGAGTGCAACTATATATATAACACGCTTCCACAAGTCTGTTAATAATGACTAATGGTTAAATTTTCTTTTATACACATATACATGTAGAAACTTTTAGACAAAAAAAAGTTACAAGTAAAAATATTTAAAAATTTTTAAAGATAGATTCTTTTTAAAGTAGAAATTAAAAGTTCTTAAATATTTTTACTGTAACTTTTTTCTTTTAGACAGAAAAAAAGTTACTAGTAAAAATATTTAAAAACTTTTTAAGTAGAAATTAAAAGTTTTTAATTATTTCTACTTGTAATTTTTTTCTGTCTAAAAGTTTCTCCATGTATATATGTGTAAAAAAGAAAATATAAACATACACATACATAACACAAACATACAATTATTTAACTCTCATTGGAATTTAATTCATAAGTCATGCCATTAACAAGAATATGATTTTCCAATTGATTAGAAAATTGAAGACTTTCTCGAATCATTTTTGCTGTGAAACGAAGAGGCTTTACTTCTGTTTCATTATCTTTTTCTAAATCTTTTACGGTATCTAAATTTATTGCCAAACCTTTTTCCAACAGGCATTTAAAGTATGTAAAATTTAATGCATGTATATAAAACTGGGAAATCCTGATTTTAAATGAAATATAAACTTCTTTATTGCATAAAAGAAAACCACATAAAAAGATATTAAGAAGAAACATGAATGGCATAACTTCAAAATCACATATAAAAAATCCACATAAAACAAGACCCAGTGTATATATATTAAAACAATGGATATAATGTACAATCTGTATAGACTGTTATGAAGACATTACAAATTAAATATTAACATTAAAATATTTACATTTAATTTTCATAATGCATTTACAAATAATAAAGTCATTAATTTACTCTAGATTCAGTTTTTAAACGTTTGGACATGGATCTCTCCAGTTCCTGCACTGACTTACAAAAGTCCATTACAGGTTCTTTCTAAGCCAGAAGCAAAAGAGCAATGCATGAAAAGAGTGGGAATCCCTGATCTGCTCTCAATTTGTCACTTTAGAATGTTATTTATTTGTTCTGTGTAGTAATTTTATCACACAGGGTGTAAAGAAAAGTCAATTCCATTATATTACAGAGAAATAATGCAAAATGGATATAGAAGCATCAAACTGAAAGTATAGGGGAATTGTATTTGACAAAAAATATATACACTTTAGGATTGTAATATTCTCAATAGATTCAACATAGGAAAATGTAAGATACATGTTAATGCAAACTATATGGATGAAATTATTAGAAAAACAGTAGTATAATTTATATATATGTCATTCAAAAACACTGCAATGAGTTTAAATTGCCACTTACAAATTCTACATTTTTAACAAATTTTCTTGAATGAAATTAATATGAAGATAAGTAATAAACTATTAACTATTCTAAAAATATGAGATGATACAAAAGAACAGCAATTGAGCAATGAATTTTCCACTGAGATGACTATTAAGAAAAAAGATATATAAAAAATTTAAAAAAAAAAGATCCATTAAGAAAAATTGAAATATCTAATTTTGTAAAATAATCTGAAAGAGAGATGGTATAAAAAATATAAATTGGCAAGGAAAATTTTAGAAAAGAAAAAAAATCTCAAAAGTGGAAATATTTCAGTATTGGAAAAAAGCTATTTCTGTAAAATAAAGAACATGCAGAGAATTTATTAATTATTTTAAAGTACTTTTTTATTAAAAAAATAATATTTTTAAAGTAATTTAATGTTTTTGTCATATTTTCCTTTTGAAAATATCAAATATTTTAAACTAATAAAAGTTAATGTTAAAAAATATTTCAATAAATGTATTTTTATTTTATTACAACAATAACTTTCATTTTTGTTAAATAATCTGTTAAATAATTGTTTTAAAATATATAATAATTATTTTGTCTGGAATTTTTCCAAAGGCTTTTTAATTAGAGCTATTTTTAGAATTTTTAACTTAACTAAAAATTGTGATCTCTCAACTTAATTAGATTCCATATATTAATTGATTGAGACCCTGTTATCAATCACATCTATAATCATATGACTCACCCTTTTTAAATCTTGACCATCACATTTAAACATATACATCATTTTCTTCAGTGTATTCAAGTAATCATTTTTAAAACTATTAGTTTAGGTAAAGTTATGTCTTGCTAAAGTAATCATTTATTCCAGATGACAACTTAGCCACTCTGTCACACTTCTAATTTTATACCATAGAAGCATGTGTAAATTTCAGGAAGCAACATTTCTCACTGCTATATGACTACAGTAAATTCATACCAAAGGTGTTGCATTGTTAGAACTAATTGATTTCAATTTATTTGTTTTATATTTAAATTTTATTTTGAAACTGGTATTTCTATTATTGAATACTAGAACTTTTAAAGTATTTTTCATTAACTTTGGAAGGAATTTATATGCTTTTTCAATAAGAACTTTAAACATGTTATATTATTTAAAATTTTGAATATTGCTATCATTTTTTTCAGAGTGTTTTCTTTTGGCTTAATTTAATTTTGTTATTAGATTAGAAATGTCAGCTAAAATAATAGGACTTATAAATGATAAAGAAATTCATAAGTATTTAAAAGTAACACATAATTATATGTATGTATTTTAAAATAATATTTTTAAAATTATTGCATTTGTATTATCTTAAAAGGAGTGAAATATTGGATACATGACATATTTTAATTATTATGAATCACTTTTTGCTATACAAATGTTTTGTGAATGAAATAGACATTATTTATGCATTTATTATTAAGGATGTCTGCATTTGGATGCTAATAATGAATATTTGCT
The DNA here is from genome assembly GCA_028023455.1 of Epiperipatus broadwayi. Lineage (NCBI taxonomy): Eukaryota > Metazoa > Onychophora > Udeonychophora > Euonychophora > Peripatidae > Epiperipatus > Epiperipatus broadwayi. The sequence continues at coordinate 6,886,125 of JAQFVV010000005.1, read as the reverse complement.
TTACTTAGGATAAGAAAGATAATTATTATGCCCAAATAAACTTTGTTGTGCTACTCAAAATTTTATCTATCTTAAAAGGTAAAATATTATATGAATTGTATTCACCATTGATTCTAATCAATATTTTGACAATGTAAGGAAATTAATAGTCATAAATTTAAAGTCATTTCATATGAAAATTCATGGGAACTGGCCATTTCAGAATTTAAACAGAAGCTTAAAACAGATAGTATGATTTCTTTGAAAGAAGATAAAGGGCTGCAGATTAGTTTAATGACAAAGTGTCAGTATATCAAGAAAGTTAAAATACAAATGGATAAACTTGGTTTCTTTTTGATTGAAGAATATGGATGGGCAAAAAATAAAATTTATTAACAATGTTAAAAAAAGCTAAAAATAAAGCCATAAGTAATAATGTGTATTATAATATATATCCTTTATGTGCTCTTATTTTTGCAAATATAAAATTACCTTAAGAAGGCCTTTGAGAATTATGATAAACTTTGGTGGTTTATTCATGTATCAGACATCTAAATATATTGGTAAACTGTTACAATAAATTTTACAATTTAGGGAAAATACTATTGCTTCATCTTTTGATTTTGTAGATAAAATTAAAAATATAGTGATTGATGTAAGTGATGTGACAGAAATGTATGGTTCTATTGATAGATTGGATTCCATAAAAATTATTGAACAAGCATTAAAAAGCAAAGAGTTTGTAAATATGTTATAAAATTTGTTATTGATTCTTTAAAATTTTTCAAAGATAACATTGTTGCTTATTTTAAAGATGGATATTATAAAATGTCTAAAGGTTAGCCTATGGGTCTGCCTGTAGTTGCACAAGTTTGCAATTTTGTTTCATCTATATATGAAAGTAAAATTTTAAATTATGGTTATTTTAAAGATATTAAAATTTACAAAAGGTATGTTAATGATGTTTTTGTTTTTAGATATACCAATACTATAAATTTGCTTGTAGAGGAGTTAAATAATTTGAATGGTTTGAAATGGATTATTGAAAAAGAAGAGGACAAAAATATTAAGTATTTGGATTTTTATATTACAAGAGATAATAGTATATTAAATTATAAATTAGTAATCAAACCATTGTAAAAAAAGGGATATATACATTGCATATCAAAAGTACCAATTATGCATAAGATGACAATTTTTAGATCTTTTTTGTTTTGTAATGAAAAATTATGTCATTACAAAAGTGATAAATTAAAAAAAATATTGAAATATTTACAACGAAATTGCTTGTTGTTGGTTATAAAATTGACAGATTAATAAGACTTATGTCAATCTAAAAAGAAGTACAAAGATATAAAGGAGCTGAAGATTAATAATAAAAATGAATTGGTCATGATCTTTGTAACAATGTGGAAAAATTGTGTTTAAGTCAATAATGTGGAAATGTGGTTGAGACAGCTTAGATCTCAGTTGAGACAGAAAAAGAAGTGCATCTATTATCCCTCACTTGACTTGCAATTATTACGCATACAAGTTTTATCTTTTTCCACAGAAGCTAAAACTATTCTATACATTGATAATAGATTCACATTCAATAAAATGTTAAAAAAATAAATAAAATGTTAAATTTCTCAGGGTTATTTAATAATGTGCACGTCTAGTCTTAGTCTATTTTATTAATAAAAATCTTTGCAAATATATTGTTTCTTAATACAAGCACTAAGAGTAACTTAATCTGTGTTTTAAAACTAAAATTAGCAAATTTAAATACAAAATTGATTATAATTTATCTCAGGGTTATACAAAATAAGAAAAATAAATGCATGGATATAAAGTGTGTTTTTGCACTGTAGAATATAACAATGTAAAAGAGATTTATGTACATTATCTTGCCCAGTACTTTTATATTTAAATCAATAAACATCACATGATCACTTTTATATTTCAGATAGCATTAATATAATAATGATATATTTAATCCGAAATAGATTTTATGTACAAGCTAATATCTTAAATATGACCTTTATATCATAAATATGCAGTGATGATGTTTCTTTAATAACAACAAAAGAGAAATATTAAAAATTAATAATTACTTTATTACCCAATATAAAATAAATGTAAAAATGAATAATAACAATAAAAAAAATCATATAAAATATGTAATAAATATTATTATTAGTTTCCTAAATCTAATTTAAATTTGGGATATGAACAGTATGTTATCAGACAGTGTTATGGAGTCACTAATATTAAATAGGAATAAGTTTATTATTTCAAAATAACCCTCAATTTAAATACTGGAGAATAATAATTATCACCATAAAATATAAATGTTTTATAGTTGTTCTTAATTAGTTTGTTTCACTAACTAATTAATTATTAATCAACCTTACTTAATAATATTGGAGAAGTTTTCACTGTTTTAAGAAAGCAAATACAAATCATTATTCAGCATAACTAGATGATATTTACCATATTGGGCATATTTATTTTGCCTCAAGCTCCTTTACTGGATTCAATTGCAGGTTTAAACAAGAAGTACTATTCTACTAACAAAGTATAGCTAGATCATTAGGCTGCCTTGTTACATACTATAACAGTGGAAAATTAATACTAACATGGAAGAGTAATGCATGAAATATTCCTTTCAGATTTCCTCATCTTCATAAGGATGATTAACTCCACTTAACTTTGAGGTTGAAATTTAAGAACTCATAAACATATAATATTTGCAATATAGCAGTTCTACCTAAATTTGGTAGTCATTTATATTTATCAATCTAAATCTAATGTAAACCCCATTCAATCTCAACAATAATATTAAATAAAAATATTCCCTGTACCTGTGCATAGTAATATCTGAGAAAACTTTATTACATTAATAACTATAATATTAATAAATAAAAAAGAAGCAATTATGAGAAAGTGCATTAAATAATCTGTCTAGTTTATTGCACAATTAATTTCATTTTTGTAATATTATCTTTTCTAGAAACAGTATAAAGATTAGTAAATTTCACTTAGCATTCTTGTTAATCCAAGATAATCTATATTTAACAATCTATTTTTAAGATTGCTTATAATTTGGATGTTTATTATATTTCATATTTGCTCTGAAAATCCACAATTCAGAAGTGGCATTTAAATATTTAGCTTCATAATCCATTATTCTTTGAATGTTATTTAAATACTTATCATTGATAATCAATCCTTAATGCAATTTCTTAAGCACTGGATACACATTTGTAGTTTTATTCCAGTTTATCCCTGCAGCGATTTAATTCATTTCAATAGATACTATAATTTTATGCAAAATATTAGTGTTTATTACTTATTTAATTTGAGATATAAAATTAATCTATTCATTTATAAATCTTTAATCCATGATGACAGTAATTCTGATCATATATCTAATAAAGCAAATAGTTTATTTTTCATAACAAAGTGATTTCCATTTTTTAAAATGAAAATTCGTTTCCCTAAGCAACAAGTTTATATGGAGGAATTTAAGACGGAATAAATTTATACTACTGAGACTTAGATGCAACTTTCCTGAAGTAAAAGAATGATTATTTAACCATATTTTTGAAAAATAAGGATAAGCAATTTATTTGTAATTAATAAATATAAGTTTCTAAAACATATCAGCTATTTACCATTATTTTTGATTGAAGAAATCCAGTGATTTATTGTTGAAATAGTGAGCTAGCATTCCACAAATCAATTTGTCCATTTATCCACTAACAGTTGACTATAATAAATGAATTTCTTGAAATAAAGAATTAATTAATTAATCAATAATGGTTTCTGTTTTGTTGTCCACTTTTCTCCTAGAATGATGTCATTTGCCTAGCAAAGGCAACTTCTTAGCTGTTAATCTATCTGATCATCTTGTAAATGGCAAACAAAATGAGCATTTAAAAAAGTTGAACCTGTTTAGGTCCTAACTTCAATAAGAATTTTGTAGAAACTGGATTTACCAAATTTCATCTTTTATATCAGTTATCACATGATGTCTGGATTACAGAATATCATCCATCATGCATTGGGGTTTCTTCATTTGTTCCAGAATGTTGTCATAGTTATTGCCAGACATGTTAAAAAATTTTTAAACAAAATGGTAAAATTTTAGAAACACTGTTTAAAAATGAAAAAAAAAAAAAAAGAATAATAATTCAGTCTTTTTAAATCTCTACATTTTTTATTTCTAGGTTTTAAACTAATATTAATTTTAAATTGACTTTTAAATAAATTTATTATTTAATAAATATTCTAGCAACTAAATCAATCTTTGCTAAATAAAATTTTAAACATGTATGCTTACATATTTTACACATAAATAAAATATTTGTATTGCAATGTTGTACTTATAATTCTTATTCTATATTTATATCTTTGATTTTTTTTTATGCATGAACACTTCTTTTGATTTATACAACTCATAATTTCACTCCTTAATAAGAATAACAAAATATAAGCATACATATTTTCTTTATACAAATACAGAAGTCTATCAAAAAAAAATCTGGTTGGAAAACCATTCAAAATGCTTTATAAAATTATATAATTCTCTAAAACATTAGAATGAGAAACTATTTAAACATGATACTGATTATATTCTATGCTATGCAACCAATGCTAGTGATGAATATATTTGCTTAACTATAAAAATTAAAGCCAGTAAAATTTTTAGTTTTAAATTATAATAGCCAATTTACAGTGATACTGTAATGTTACAATAAGAATGGATTTAGTATTTCATTTTGTGTTCCCAATAGTGTTAATAAGTTAGTGAATAATTCTAAGTGTCATTTATGTTAAGCAAAAAAATAATGTTGATTATCAAATTTTTTGTGGATGCATGTTATCATTTAAAAGTGAATTGCAGTGCATGTAAAAAGTAAAAATAATGATTTAATGACAGCTTCAGTATTCTTGGATCAAGAAAGAGCATGTAAATATAAATTTAATTTTGATCTTGAAAATGTTAAAATTCTTTGTGAAACAAAAAACCTTAATAAAAAAAAATTAAAGGAGGCAATTTTCATAAATAGAAATAAATTTAAACGACAATTGAAAAGAATCAAGTAATTAACTTTTTGCTTAGTGTTTGCTTGCAGACTTGTGATAATGCATATCAGTTATACTTATATATTGACTATCTCCATAACCTGTCATTAAATCATGAATGTTTTTAAAAGAAATTTTAAGCTTTATTATAATTTTCCAATTGCTTTCAACTCTTAATAACAAGAGGTTAGTATATATACAAAGTTTCAAGAGATATTATTCTCTCTTCTTGGGGTGTTGCAGGATGACCAGTGAATACTAGCTGGGAATCAAACCTGGACCTGGCAGACTAGCTTAGTTCCTTGGGACATTATCTTAAAATTCAAGAATCTAAAGAACCAGTTTTGATTCTCATGCTAGCACTGCCCCTGTTAAGGCCAGATACACCTGAAAAAGAGAATACCCCTTTAAATGTTGTGTATATACTGTGTGCTAGTAATTGGAAAATTTGAAGAAAATTAAATTCTTTTCTAAAAATATCAATGATTTATTAAATACTTGAGGGAACAATCACATTCAAGTTTGTTACTATGACAAATGGCAAGCAGATTCTAATGATCTATTTTCAAATAAACTTGCAAATATGTTTATTCTTTCATAAATCAATGCCAATCCATTTTGTCTGATAAAAAGAGATATACTCTTTCAGCTGATATAATTCAGGGAAGTATTTATATTCGTGAACATTTAGTATTTGATTAGCAGTAGAATTATTTAGGAGTGATAAAAATTATTAGTATTCAATTTAAATTAATATTTGAAATGGTAACTGGCTTAATTGATTTACAAACTAAGATCACTGCTAAATAGTTTCAGCTTTTTCAGGTATCAATGCTTGATTTCCTTACAGCAGCGGTTCCCAACCTTTTTGCACTTACAAGCACATTCTATAATACCGGCCAGGTGGCGGGCACCATTTATTTTTTCAATGTAAATTTATAATTGGATATTGTTATTGATAGACCCTTTTATGCTGTAAAAGTATAGTATGACCTACAATTTGATTACAATACAATAATATATAAGAAATCTTAAAAAATAAATTTATTTGTATCAGATAAATAATTTTTTATCGTGTTCAGATAGCGGCGGGCATGCGTAAATTGGTCTGCGGGCACCATGGTGCCTGCAGGCATAGGTTGGGGACCCCTGCCTTACAGTATATACTGCCAAAGGTCAGATGAAAGAGGATCTTTTATCAGAATAGCATTGATGTGCAAAAGGATAAATGATTTGCAAGTGTATATGGATGTGATTGTTCCACAAAGTCTTTATATTCATAAACATAACATATTTGATCAACAGTAAAATTCATTTATGTGCAAATAAAATTATCAGTATATAATGATATGTGATGGAATCAATCCAACATATAAGTACATCTTTTTGTTTCATTTATTGATTATAACAAGATTGAAAAATAAATTTACTATTTCATTATAACAAGTTGTTTTAATTATGAACAGGGTGTTGCAGAAAGCTGTCAGCAGGTTATACTTTGCTAACCCTTGTTTCAAGATGTGTTATAATACCATTATCTGAAGCTTTTCCTTTCTTCATAGATTTTATTCTATATCTCAATTTTTCATTTAAAATGTTGGGTATTTCAGAAGATGTAATATAATAATAGGAAACTCTTCATCCAGTAGCAAGCCTTAGTAATCAATGGAGGCAGGAAGGTTTGTGCATAAAATCCCCTTACTTTTTCGATATCCTCAGACTAGTTTCTAGCTTGTGGTTTTTATCAATGAGCTTTGGATCTGAGAGCACTACACCTAGATCTAAGGATATAATGCAACCCTCCAGCAGCCACCTTAGTCTGGGGGTATTGGATGAGTAGGCACTAGATAGGAATTTTATGGACAAGCCTTCTGGCATCATTGATTATTCTGGCTTGCACTGAGTGGCACTACTGTATGGAGAGTTTTGCCTGTTTTAAATTAAAATGTTCATGAAATTTTTTTTTATAAATCTATTCATTAACAGAGCTTGTATTATTTTCTTTATATATAAGGGATTAAATATCTTCTTTACATTTAGATCAAGGTGTCATATTTTCTGTTAGGATTACAAGATCTAGTATAATGAGATTCAAATCAAGAAAAACTTTGCAAATGATTTTGAACAGCTTTTTTTCTTTTTCAGAAAATTTTATGGTGATTCACTCATATACTCACATAAAGCATTTCCTGTATTTTCAGATTTAAAACGTTTTAATCATCTCTTTTGGTTATATTAAAGATATTCAAGAATTTTTTACAAATGGAAAATTTCTCACGAGTAGTATTTATGAAATACTTATAAAATAATTTCTCAGAAATCCTTTAGTTTCTTAAAATGTTTTCCTTTGACATTTAGGTGCTTGATAGTTTCATAAAACAATATACTTTGCTTATTAAAATCATCCAAATTCTAAAATCTGTGGAAAATATTTTCCCTTCTTTTTGCATTAAAAAATTGTATACAAGCCTTTGAACAATGGCCATTTTTGTTTTTGAAAAAAAATTGCATATATAATTTTACCAGTTTAAGTATATATTTTTTCTGCATCATGTTTGGTTTCCAGAATTGGGTATATCACTCATTTTTCTTCACTTTTTTTTTGTGGAATAAGAGCTAACATCGACTAAGATATTATCTTCATCATCTATTGAGGAACATGTTTCTACAATTCTTTTTCTCTTTCCAATATTTCTAAAATTAGAATTATTACTTAAATCATCTGCTCTTTCTGATAAAATCTTATGGGTACAATTTCTATGAATAAAAATAATCTAAACTCAGTTACAATTTTTAATTATGTGAATTATTTTCAACATGTATAAGTCAATTTTTTTACTTACATACATCACTGTCTGAGGTAACTTGAAGGTAAACATTTTTGAATATGCTGAAATTTATATTAAAAACAGAGTTAAAATTAAGCAAACCAAATTTAAAAAAACAATCAAAAGATTTTAACCCATGAAACAATAATGTTCCTCAAAGTATTTTTAAATGCAGACTGGATGAAAATATAGTAATCTGTTATGTGTATTTGGTACTATCATGAGATTTCCCATTTTTAAGTTACCATTAAATAAATACATATATATTGAAGCTATATATATATAATCATCAACCATTATCAATCCACTACAGAATGAAGGTCTCTCCAAGTTCAATCCATGTTCTCTGATCTTTAGCTTCTCTTCTCCACATCACCCCTGCACACTTTCTTATTTCATCCAACCATCTCACATGTGGTCTCTTACAATCTCTTGAAATCATTTAAAATTTCAATTGTCCATCTATTATCATCTCTTCTAACAATATGTCCAGCCCAACTCCACTTCAGTCCTTTAATTTTTTCAATGAGGTCAGTAATACCTGTTTGTTCTTTTACCCATATATTGTTTCTTATCTCTTCTTGTTACTCCCAACGTGCATCTCTTCATACTTCTTTGAATGGTCTGAAGTCTCTGTATTGCTCTTCTATTAAGTGTCCAAGTCTTAGATCCATAAGTAAGAACTGGTAAAACACATTAAAAACCTTCCTTTTCAAACACATAGGCATATTTCCTTTTGGTATCAAGTCATTTCTACCAATAAAGCAATCCAACAAAGTTTAATTCTATGATTAATTTCAACCATTATGTTTCCATCTGTATTAATAATCTGACCAAGGTATTTGTAACTGTTAACTTTTTCTAACTCATCACAATCAATTTTTTATTTTCATATTTTGAGAAAATCCATTAAACATTACTTTAGGCTTTTTAACATTTATCTTTAGTCCTACTTTCATCTGATAACTCCTGCAACATTTCCTGCAGTTCTAAAGCATTATTTGCAAAAACAACTACATCATCTGCAAAATATAAATGACTTAAGTAATCTCCATTTACTTTCATTCCTTTAGCTTCCCATTTTAATCCACAAAATACTTCTCGCAGCACTGCTGTAAAAAATTTTGGAGATATGAAGTCACCCTGTCTTACACCCTTCTCAATGTTGACTTTCCCAGTATCCTCATGTAATCTAATTGTTGCTATTGCATTTTTATAAATATTCTTTAAAATATGACAATATCCTGGATCGATACCTTGATGATCCAATGCTTTAATCACTGAAGAAATGTTTATAGAATCAAATGCCTTTTCATAATCTACAAATCCAAAACATAATGACAACTCATATTCATTTGTCCTTTCTATAACTTCTCTCAATACCTGGATATAATTTCCTGTACTAAAACCACTTTTAAATCCAACTTGTTCTCTTGGTTGGTGGAAATCCAATATTCTCTGTAGACGAGTTGTAATTATCTTGGTAAAAATTTTGTATACAACTGATAAAAGGCTGATAGGTTTGTAATTTCTAATATCTTCTTTTTAAAATATTAATACTGCATTCTTTCAATCATCTGGTACATCTTTATCATTTAGATATTTGGTATATAACTTTGCTAAAAAAAATTATATTTCTTCACCTACTTCTTTTAATATATCAATTATAATTCCATCATTACCTGGAGCCTTTTCTTTCTTCATACATTTAATTGCATGTCTCACTTTTTCATTTAAAATTTTGGACAATTCAAAAGATATGATATAGGAGATACTTGTTCTTTATTACTATATAATTCTTGATAAGTCTTCTACCCATTTCATGATGTCATATCTCTTTTTAGTAATAATTCCATCTTTTTTTCTTATTGCAGATATAAATTTCCTACCAATACCAAAATGTTGTTTTACATTCTTTTCCTACCAATACCAAAATGTTGTTTTATACTCTTGAGACTTTTCTTCTTTTCTACAGCTTTCCTTGCTAGTTCAGTTATACTTTCTTATATCATTTTCAACTCTTGTCCGCACCATTTTACAAAATTCGAGATATTCAATCCTTTTTAATGCATCATTTTTGTATATCTTCATATTCCTTCTTTTCTTCATAAATTCTCTAGTCTCAGTAGAAATTTTATTGGGTCAATTGCTGCTTTTTTCTACCAGCTATCTTTGTTGCAGTTTTTAAAAGTGTATCAGTTATTTTCATATTAATTTCATTCAAATCGGAATCATGTTCAAAATCTACTAATACTTGAAACCGATTTGTAAATTCTAATTTAAATTCATTAGAATGTTTCTGAAGATTAGGAATATCAATTGTAAATATTGTTTTTCTTAATAATTTTTGTCTCTCTAGTTTTGCATTAACATGTATCTTACATGTTACTAATTGATGATCACTTCCTGTGTTAAAATTATTAAGAACATTACAATGTTGAAATATGTATTTTCTGTTAGTCAAAATATAATCCAATTCTGCAGTACCTTCATTTGGATGCTTCCATGTCCATTTCCTTTTGACATTTTTCTCAAAAAAAGAATTCATAATATAGTTTTTCTTTTTCTGCAAATTCCACAAGTCTATGTCCTCTCTCATTTCTATTACCATAACCAAAATTACCTACAGCACTTTCATTTGTTTACCAATTCTAGCATTAAAGTCTCCCATAACAATTTTAAAATGTTTACTCTGATCAAAAGCCTTTTGTACATCCATATAAAAATCTTCTATTACTTCATCACTATGAGAACTTGTTGGGGCATAAACCTGAATTATCTGCATTTGGTATCTGCTATTAAGTCGTATAACTAATCTTGCCCCTCTATCCAATACACCATTAATCTCCCCAATGTTGTTCTTCCACTTTTTATTTATAATGAATCCTACTCCACTTGTATTTCCAATGTTTGGGCCTTTATAATAGAGTACTTGTCCACTTTTTAAATCAATTGTCTCTTCACCTTTTCTTCTAACTTCACAAAGTCCAATAATGTCCCATTTAATATAAGACAGTTCTTCTAATTCTTGAAATCTTCCTTCACTTGAAAGTGATCTGCAATTATAAGTACCTAAATAAAAAGTTGTCATCAAATGGCAGCCTGGGTCTGCAATCAGGGGATTCTTAGTACCCTCCACCTTCGGCCACCAACTGCTGCCTTGGTTGGTGACTTTACAGCCTCATGGGAATGAGGGCCATGATTTATTTTGTCTGTCATAATTGTATATATCTATTGGAAAAATATTTATCATTTACACAAACATTCATTCTGCCTTATCAGGCAACTGAGAAGAAAGACCATGGTGTTTCTTGATCTTAAACTCAGAGGTAAAAAGCCAATAAACTCACTATGCTGGCTAATGCATGCTGGTGAGCAGCCCATCCATGTTCCTATACTATATGAATAATCACATAGTAATAACAGCTGCAACAACAAGAACATATGGAATTGACATTAGGAATTTGCCCTGCTCAGTTCCTTTAAGGACTCCAAGAGGAATTAAAGGGTCTCCTTTCAGTTAACAGCAAACTCCTTTCTGCACACACACACATATATACTTAATGTCAGTAATGTTATTTCATGAAAAAATTTTAAATTTTTAATAAAAAAAATTATATGTTATATGCACAGATAAATATATATCGTATGGTAATTATAGTTATTTTGTTAAATCAGTTTAAATAAAATATTTTCTAAAAAAAGCTAATTAATTCTATATTTACCTTAAAAATAGGTTAAAAGCAAAAAGTGTTTTCTTTTAACAATAATTAAAAGTAGGAATAACATTCTAGAAAAAAGTAATTAAAATACGTGTAAACAGATCGATAGATTAAAATAAGGAGATAAATAATTGACATGATTTAATTAAAAAGGCAGTTATTCCTGCTCAAAGATAAGAACTTGCAAATATAATATTGGGCAAATAAACAGCGGACCACAGCAGATTCTTTGGAGTTATTTATAGCCAATAGATCAAATGATTCAAAAGACAAGCAATGGATCCGAATTTTACTGATAAGCTAACTTCAGTGAATATCAATAGTGCTGACAATTTATTCAGAAGATAATTCTGCGATTATTTTTCAGTTGTGATTCTGCTTCCATTATTCGTCTGCTATACTAAGATGATTATTATTCTGTTGCTTTTCCAGATCTATGATGCAAGAGTAGAGAAGCCATTATTTGCTTCACTCTGTAAAACTGGCAGGACAAGCTAAAAAAACCCATTGCAGAATTCCGTAAAAGCAGTCTACATATTAAACTATCTGAACATGTCCATTATGCATTAACCTATATGAACAAATCTGATGTCCAATGCTTCAGGAAGAACCAGCTGCCAAAACAAAATTAAATAGATATCTAAGTAGCCAAAGGACTGAACTAAATTAAGCTGAATAAGAGGTATGAACTTTAAACAAATTTCTCATTAATCTTCATTCTAGTAAAAAAATGTTAATGAATAATTATTAGTTCTAATCTGTTTATGAGCATGTATGGAAATTATTGCATTTTCTTTAGCAAGCCATAATTTAAGCGGCAATAATTTTAAAGTAATAATTTTATAATACTCAGTTCAAGCATATTTTCATAATCTCTGACCATGCTATTAAAAGTTGTACATTAATTGTTATTTCCACTTTAATATATTAAAGCAGTAAACTTATAAATTATGGAGGTCAACCACGCAGTAGACATACTAGATAAAGGTTATATTAAATAGATGGTCAGTTTGACAAACTATTTTGGATTTTGCAGTGATATAAATGATAGAAACGGACAGATGTTAACCATCAATTCAAGTTATGTTTGTTACATCTGAAACTCATTTTTATATAATGCATTAATATTAAATGATTGTAAAATCATTTGTGAATTTACTTTCATTATTCATTTAGTGCATTGATGTGCGATAGATGAAAAGTTCCTATTGTATATTATCTGCTTTATTTCATATGTCTTATAGTGATAGTACGCAGTGGAATTCCTACCATGAGTATAATTTATACATGTATTGGTTCTTGATCAGAAACTATTGTAGTACAGATGTATTTTACAATTATTTTATTATTTAATTTTCTACTAATATAATAACCTGAAGTTGATTACAGCAGTCAGTTAAATCATTCTTAGTTTATATCATATTAATCTCATTTGGCAGAGTTGTTTAGTCTTAGAATAGCGATAATGAGGGGTTTGAGCGATTGGAAATCTATACAGTAGATTGGGATCCATTCAAAAACAACTAATGATAATAATATCCTAAATTAGAAATTATCAAATATTAATTGTTTAAAGTCATTTAACATACTGTATGCTATATCTGGGTGTAATATAAATTAAAATAATACTAATAAGATTTAAAAAGGTTTCTTTACCATGAATTAATTTATAAATCAATTAACTAAAGTGCTGCCAATGTGTTTTTTTGTATATACATAAATAAATTGTATATGTCTCATTATTTTTGGCAGTTTGTCATCATTATTTACAATCAATAACTGAAGTAAAATAGTTTCTTGTTTCTCCCTGACCATAGTGGGCTGCAAAAAAAAAAAATCATTAATCCGTGATGTCAGAACATGGAATGCACATGTAAATTGTCCTCAGGTGATTTTCATGTGGGTTGCAGAATTCTGACAGTTACAATATATGTATATGCACTCACTCTGGTTACCATTAATATCTTTTAAGGACATTAAAAATCCTTCTTATTTTATTATTTGTGTTAATATATTAAAATTATATATTTCATGGAATTACTATTATTTAAAAAATCATTATATGAGCTAATCGAACATTGTTATTTTAATAATAATGAAGACATAAAGTAGAACTCTTATCTAATAAAATTTTACATAATACATTGCATATCAATTTGAAACTTTTCAAAATGGATTTAAGCCACTTTCAAAATAATTTTTTTTTATCATTTTATTAACTAGCTAATTTTCTGTTTACAAAATTTAAGTGATTTAGAATATATTAGTAGCAAATTGTTTAAAAATAAAAAGATAAAATTGTAAATACTATAACAGCCAACTTGATTTTTTGAAAAAGGGACTTAAATCACTTTCAAAATAAACAGCTCATATATCCTTCTCTTTGTATGTCCACGTATATTTGATATTAATCTTCACTAGGATGAAAATCTTCTCAGATTAATAATAGATTTTTGAGGCATATATTTATTTAACTGCAAAATATATTGGTAAACTGCTTCAAGATATGCTGGATTTTGATAAATATATGGCTCCATCATTTTGATAAATATATGACTCAATCATCTTTTGAATTTATTGATATTAAAAATATTGAATTGGATAATAGTGCTACTATGGCTTCATTATAAATTATGTTTCCATATAATGGTTACAATTCAAAAGTATCCAAGAGAATGCTATACATTAAATATTTAAAAATAAATGTGTTTGCAAGAATTCATAAATAATTTTCATTTGCTATTCTTTGATTTAAAAACTATAAAATGGCTAAAAGATTGCCTAAAAAGTCTTCCTATGTTTGGCAAATTTAATTATGAATCAAGTATTTTAAATAATGACAATTTTAATAATGTTGAAAAGACAGTGGAGTTGCAATTTATATTATATTTTGTTCGAAGCCCCCCTCACTCACATGGTGCATAATATTTTAATGATAAATTTTGATTAGAATAGAATATGTATTGCTATTGAATTGCAAGTATACAGTACATTTCAACATGAAAAATAAATTGACAGGATACATTTATACATATTTTTCATTCACAGAAAAATAAAAATAAGAAAAAAACTTATTATAATGTATTTTTATTTTTTAAATAAAATAAATAGCAAAATGTCTGACTTTCATCACATTTAAATACAGACTGGATATTCTTTTTTTTTTTTTTCAATTACTTTTTCTCTTTTAAAAATTTAATAGATTAGTGTCATTATAAAGCATTTATGATCTCTCAAATTGTTTTGATGTTTTTAAGTCAGTATTAACTTTAAGTATATTCTAAATGGTTGTAAAACTTTTAGCAATAGTTAGAAAATTTTTATTACCTGAAATATTGCACATCAAATTCGAAAAAGATAATAAAGACAAAATAAAATGTATGTGCTTTCAACACAAACAAATAAATTTTATCAATGAACATAATTATTTACAGCAATCTGAGATGGAAAAATGGTCAGAGTAATTAAAAATTTGTTTACAAATTTTATGCTTTTTTAGAAATATGATCACATATGGCACTCAGAAATGGAAGATGGCTACTCGAGTTTCGTAAAAATGAATTAAATTTGTGAATTTTAATTTGTTTAAATTTTATATTGAATAGTGTCTAAATGAAGTACAATACTTGGAAACAGCCTATTTTATGGCTTCACTGTATATGCTAAATATATAAATGACATTTTTGTTTGTGCTCCTGAATATATTATTGAAGTTCTTTTATGCAAATTAAACTATTTAAATAATTTAAATTGTCTATCAAATAAAAAACAACAGAATTATATAAATCTTACTTTTGACAACTTAGTGTATTAATAATACGTGACATGGCTACTTATAAAATTTTTTTACATTGTAATGAAAAGTTATATAATTATAAAATTGACTAAATGCTAAATATTGAACTGTTTTTTCCCAAAATAATATGCATGTAGGATACCTTAAAAATAAATTGTCCACATGTCAAAAAAAGTTGAATAATACGTCTTATAATAATTACATAAATCTAAATATGTGGGGTTCGAACTCAGACTTTCGCATGACCCACCACTCTCAGTGCCATCTCATATTGCTGACCCACCTGATCACACACATGTTGAAAAGATAAATAATCACCAATATACGTATTTCATGCTAAACCAGCAAACGTGTGTGATCAGGTGAGTCAGCATTATGAGATGGCACTGAGAGTGGTGGGTCATGTGAAAGTCTGAGTTCGAACCCCACAAATATTGCATATATAAATGCAGGTTTAAGCCTGTACAATGTATAAATCTAAATAGTAATATGGATATCGATGCCTTTTTAAGTTATATTTAATTTATATTTATTAAAAAATATTTAATGAAAAATACAATATTCCATTCTATGGTCCTTCAAAGGTAAAAGAATTAATTATTAATTCTAAAAATCCTATTCCTAAAAACAAAAAAGCAATATTATTTATCAAATGATATGTGGAGAATGCAAAATGTCATAGACTGGTGAATCAAGATGTACTTTAGAAAAAAGATTAAATTAGTCTATATGTATAATCATTTTAAAAAGACAACAAAAGCTATGACACTTAAAAAAAAAAAAAAAATTAGACTAATGCTGCTGCAATTTTATTTGACTATGAAATATCTTGTAATTTTAAATTCATTTTTAATTAGGATTATTCGAGAATATCGTATGAAAAAGACACCATAGAATAAGTAAAATTAAAAAGATGATTCCTATAAAACATTTAAAGTTTCTATAATATATTGATCTATACAGTTTCTGAAAATTCAGGTGATATTTGTTTTTCTTGTCTTTATATGTTCAGTCGATAATGATTACACTGCAATTGATATACCTCTATATAACTCCTATATTATTATTGCTTGTTATCATTACTAAAATTGAAAACTCATATATATATAAAAAAGTTTTTTTTTTTTATTGAAAAAATAATAGGTGAACTATACAATCATTATTAAGTTACATTATATAATCATTAAAAACAGAAATATATTGCAGTCAAATAGAAACTCAAGTCGATTCTTTTATAAATTATATTTCAATGCGTATGTAGAAGTTATATACATTACTATATTTGAACTTATTAAGCAATGATTGTGTATTGAAAATAAGAGCAGTACCTTTTCCTTCAATCTATCACCATCTTGAGGAATTGTTTATTTGATAATAGTGCAATTTAATATCCATTTCCAGACCAGTTTATAGACATTCAAGCAAACTGTCTTAAGTTCAAAATATTAAGTTTAATAGAAAAACTTAAAGATGGCTGCCAGATATATAACTGTGTTACCTTCAGGTTTTAAATTCCTACAAGTACATTGATTGAAGCAAAATTGAGCTCAATTAGAGAAAAAAGAACTGCTTTTCTTAAAAATACTTGTAACTTGGAGAAAGTGAATAGGAACTGGATGGGGATTTTATGCACAAGCCTTCTGGCATCCATTGATTACTCTGGCTTGCACTGAGTGGTAATACGTATAGAGAATTTTGTCTGTTTTAATAAGTTATAAGCAAGCATAAGAAATGGTGATCATGTGATGTTTATTGCAGAAAGAATCTAGTGATTTTGTAATGTTGAATTTCATTAATCATTTTCAAATAAAACAATTAACACTTGCAATCTTCTACAATAAAGTTTTCACAATCAAATAATTAAATTAAAACAGATCCTAGACAATTCTGTGTTAAAAAGAGCTGATTTCTTACAGCTTATACAACATAAATGAGATTTAGTTATTAAAAATCTTAAGCCAATAAACATCACATGAAGGCCACAAGCCAGAAACTAGTCTGGAAATATTGGATGAGTTGGCACGAGATTGGGGATTTTATGCACAAGCCTTCTGGCATACATTGATTACTCTAGCTTGCAGTGAGTGGCAATACGTATAGTAAGTTTTGCCTGTTCTATTAAAAATCTTCATAGAAATCGAGCAGTTTGTACCTCAATAAATAAAAACAGAAAACTGCTACATGGACAAATTAGCATTGAACACAAATGGCTGAAATTAGTCTGGCGATCTGGAACTTATAATACCCTGCCCTCTGATATCCAATGATTATTCAGACTTATAGTAGATGAATCTAGAGATTAAAAACCAATTCTTGATTAAAACTGTATTGGAAAACAATAGTATCTATTACTCATACTAAATAATTTATTATAAGCTGATTTTCAAAATCTTACAGATCTGCAAAATAGTAATCTTAAATAATTATTTGCTTGCATACAGTATGTTAAAAATTGTTTATCATATTGCAAATTGGAGCAGGCAGCTGAAATTTTAATTAATTATTTTTTCTTTTTGGTATAAAAAGTATGTTTGTATTCTTTTTAATTCTGAAAAATTTACCAACATCACCAGATAATCAAAATTAAGTGTCACAGCAATTGTATAAAGAACTCGAGAGTGTCATAATTAGTGAAATGACTAGCTTCATGAATTCTCGTAACAGTGTTTACAGTATCTTTGTAATCACACAAATGACACTTAAACATTTCATTATTTGGACTATCTTTTGGTGCACATTTCAATTTTTGGAAGTTTAGAGAAGAAGAATAATTCATATCAATATATTTTTTAAGTTTTATCAAACTACTCTGAGAAACAACTTTACAATCATTTAAACTGTATTGGTAAGGAGTTTCTCCAGTATGGGTTTTTTGATGCTTTTTTAAAACACTTTTGTACGAAGTTTTGTAATCACACAAGGTACATTGGAATAACTTTTCTCCTATATGTGTTCTTAAATGTATTTTTAAGCTTGTTTTCACAGCAGTTTTGTATTCACAAAAATTACAGTGAAATGGTCTTATACCTGTGTGAACATATTCATGAAGTTTTAATTGTTTTTTTTCAATAGCCTTGTAATCACACAGGCTACAGTAAAATGGTTTTTCTCCTGTATGTCTTCTTTCATGAATTTTTAAACGTGTTTTCTCAGCAGTTTTGTAATCACAAAGACTGCATTGGAAAGGTTTTTCTCCTGTGTGTATTCTTTCATGCCGTTGGAAACTACTTTTCACTGCTGTTTGGTAATTACAAAAATTACAGTGAAATGGTTTTTCAGCTTTGTGGGAATATTCATGAATTTTTAACTGTCTTTTTCCATTGGCTTTGAAATGGCATAAGGTACAGTGAAATGGTTTATCTCCTGTATGTGTTCTTTCATGTAACACTAAACTTGATTTTCTAGGAGTTTTGTAATCACAAAAACTACAGTGAAATGGTTTTTCGCCTGTGTGAGAATATTCGTGAATTTTTAAATTTATTTTTTTAGTGGCAGTATAGTCACAGAAGCTACATTGAAATGGTTTTTCTCCAGTATGTGTCCTTTCATGTAACTGTACACTAATTTTCTGAGTAGCTTTGTAATCGCAAAAATTGCAATGGAAAGGTTTTTCTCCTGTATGTGTCTGATGATGTCTTTGAAAACTACTTTTAGCTGAAGTTTGATAATCACAAAAATTACAATAAAATGGTTTTTCAGGTTTGTGAGAATATTCATGAATTTTTAATTGTCTTTTTCCATTAGCCTTGAAATCACACAAAATACATTGAAATGCTTTCTCTCCTGTATGTGTTTGCTGATGCCTTTTAAAACTAGTTTTAAATGCAGTTTTATAGTCACAAAAATTACAATGAAACGGTTTTTCTCCTGTATGTATTCTTTCATGTATCTTTAAACTAGTTTTCTGAATAGCTTTGTAAACACAAAACTTGCATTGGAAAGGTTTTTCTCCTGTATGTGTTTGCTGATGCCTTTTAAAATTAGTTTTAAATGTAGTTTTGTACTCACAAAGATTACAATTAAATGGCTTCTCTCCTGTAGGTGTTCTTTCAGCTGTCTTAAAACTTGTTTTCCTTGTAGCTTGATAATCATAAAAGGGGTAGTGGAAAGAACAACTTTCTCCTATATATACCCTTTCATGTTTTTTTAAAAAAATTTCTTCAATATTTCTATAGTCGTACATATTGCACCGGAAAAGTTTTCTCTTTGTATGTGTTCTTTCATCTATTTTTAAGTTATTTTTCTGAATTCTGCAATCATTTACTGAAATGAAAAATTTATACTCCTGTGAGCTTTTTTTTGTATTTTGCAATTACATTTGACACTAAAGTTATAATGGTAAATGCTGTAATGGTCAGATTTTAATACTATATGATTTTACAGAATTTAAATTGAAATCATGTGTCATCAATTAATTTTTCTTCTATATATATATTCTTTTATTCATTTTAAAATACTTAATGCAATTATTTTGTGTAGTAATTTTCATTCACAAATATAGCACTGACACTTTTTTATCTAATTTAAACTTTTTCCAGTTTGTCAGAGACATTTTGAATGGAATTCACATCAAACACAATAATTGTTATATTTTAAAATAATTACTTTCAATTATTATTATTTATGAAATTGTTATAAATATTTTAATATTCAAGTTTGTTTTTCATTAAATTACAAAATGTTAAGGCTTTTTTTTTTTTTAATGAATGTTTTAATGAAGTCTTTTATTTAAATAAGTTAATTTAGTATTAATATTATTAAATTCAATACAAAAAATTAAAAAAAAGTTTTCATGAAAATAATTTTGGCAAAACAATATTCCTTAAAATCAAGTGTTTCTTATAAATGATCTCTCAACAACCTTAGTAACTGAAAATATGCATAATAGTTCAGAAATTTTAACTCCATTATTTATACAAACTGGACAGCCTCAATTCAAATGACTTTTAAGACATTATACTTCCAATATTTTGAAATAACATTTCTTATCTTCTCTATATTTCAAAACATTTAAAATTTTGAATTCATTAAATTATTTCTTAAAAGTACAATTCATATATCAATTATTACTTCCTGTTTTTTATTCCTCAAAATGATCATAATAATACTGTATATATATAGGAGGCCCTTAAAATCATTAGCAATTAACCATATTTTGTCACACCTTTAACAATAAACTAAGATATGTCACTGAAGGTTTATCCAACATTCCTTATTTGTTTTACAGCTTCTGTTATTAAAATATCTATGTTCATAGAGAAATTCTTTGATGTTTTAGAACTACCATTTTTTTATGTGAATTATGGCCAACCTAAAAAAAAAAAAATGAATATATAAAACATTGCTAAAAATATAAAGTATTTATATAAAATTTAATCGCTATTATTTTGAAAATATATTTTTAAAAAATTTGCATTCAAATTGCTAATGTATTAAATTATACTTAGCAAAGATAGAAATTCTAAAAATTTATGATAAAGTTTCAAAGATAAATCAAAAAAAAAAAAAAAAACAATTTATTTTTTACATTCACAAAATTCAAAAATAAACTATATTTAATTATTTATATTAAAATTACATTTTTTACTATCAAAACCACACCGACTTCTCTAGCTTTTATTTAATCCACATGTCATAACAGGATTTTATTTTACATCATTCTCTTTCTAAATCATGCATGCAATGGTCTATAATTAATAGAATCCAAATGTCAATGCGAAAGTGAACCTTAAAGTATTAGCTAGTGCCAAAGCATGTTCTCTACTAAATAAAGGCTAATAGCAAAAACAATTCTAGTAATATGTGTTGTCCATTGTTAGTTCATGACCAGTCATATGGACTGTTGTTATAAAATGACTTTCATTATTATTGATTAGTACATTACTCACCATTAATATATTGATAAAAGGATTTAAGCACATATTTAATTAGCTACATGAATAAGAATTAAGATTCAATGTAAATGATTTTAATTAAAAACAAATATCCTCCTCTTATTAAAATAGCAATTAAAATTAAAGAGAGAAAAAAGTTTATTAATTTTAAAATAAAATTTTGTCTTTAGTATTGTAAGAAATATCCATTTATAAAATTATATACCATGCTTCTTCTTCTTTTAACTATATCAGCAATGCATTTTAAAAGGTAATATTAAATACCATAAGTTATTGTGCAACATATTTATAATACCTATTATATACGAGTTGCCAAACATCCCCTCCTCATAGTCTCAATTTCAAATTAAAGTTTGAGAATTCAGAAAAAAATTAAAACAATTAATGATCAAATTAGCATGAAAAAGAAAAACAACTATTATCTTTACAAAGTAATCATTCCATGGTTATTAATTAAATTTTTGAAATATGTATGATTAAAAAAGTTCTGACCATTAAGACAATACCCATGATATACAATAAAATACAAATAGCATATGCTACACCTAATTGCTGAAAATATTAGTAGAAAGATATCTAAACAAACAACAAAGTGAATTGGCTTGGGTTTAAACATTTTTTTTTATAATTCTGTTATGTGCCTGAATGCATAAAAAAGAAAGTTTAAATGCATTAAATTCTGTTCAATTTTGTTAATTATTAATGAAGACAAAACTGCTGGGGTTGTCAAGATTATATAAATTGGTTCTAGAATAGGATAAAGGGAATTGCTCTTGGAAATACACTTACATAGCATACTAGTTTAGAAAAATATTTTCTAAAATAAATTTAAAGAACATGTGCTAAACTTTAGCTAGAAGCTAAGGACAATCTACTCTCATTAAGCTGTTTCACTGGGGAAAATGTGAAAGAGAAAATACCCTGAAGTAATCTACCTCAAATCTTGTCTCTACTCAAGAGCATGAGTGTTTCTATCTTTACATGGATAGAAGTCCTGGAAGCCTGTGAAACCTGAAAATATTCTACTGCAAAAAAATGAAGAAAATTAACTGCGCACATTAACCTAGAATTGAAAAGCCTTCAAGAAACTCCTCATGGAAAAGTGTCAAAGGACTGAAAACGAAACCATGGTTAAAGGTATTTTCTTTAATGCCCACATTATATTTAAATAGTTTTTAAATTCAGTAGCAATTAATTAATAATTTTATTAGTACGTTTTTCAACTGAAACATTTTTTTAAATGCAATTTTTCCCGTCAAAATTATAAAAATGGTTTTTAGATTTTTATTAAATTTAACATTTTCTTTGGAGACATGTTTTTTTTTTTATTCATTTAATTTTCCTTCCAAAATTTAATAAAAGGTTGTTTTTTTTTAGTTAATTAAAATTTATCTCTCATTTGATAAAGTTGTTTTCAAACTTTTATTTAAAAGGAAATAATAAATTAAAAGCTAATTAATTAAATGAATAAAAATGAATTGGTTAATATTTTTATGGAATTATATTTTTGATAAAATGTATAAATTTGAATTATCATATTATCACTTCATTTTTTTAAATTATTTTTTTTCACTAATCAGTTAGTTTTTTAAATAACTGTTTAAAATATATTTGTGTTAATGCCTTCAGATATGTTACATGATTTGACAGCATGTGATTAGATTTCACTACAGCTTAGTAGTTTTAGAGATTTTTAAATTAATCCAGTAAAGCTATTTAATTATAGTAGAGGAAGGCTATAAATAATTTAAAATAGAGTAAGCTGTTTCATTTACTTATCTCTTGTTCAGTTGCAGTTCCTACTCTTGTGGTCTTGAGCTAACTCTAGAGCATAACAATTAATTATATGGATATAGGAGTTTGTTTGGACATTCAGATAACTTTGAATGGTGTATTGGTATCACCTTTAAAGATCCCTTCACTACATTTTATTTTTTATTAGAAATTACGTTTATAATTGGCCAATACATTCACAGTATTATATAGCTAGACCATTAATGATTATCAGCATGTATCAGTGTACCAACATTTTTTATATTTTTCGATGGATATTTTAGCACCTATATATGCATTCGAATAATTGTCATATTCTGCCAAGTTTAGTAGTACATAGATAAGTAGCCTGTTTTATAATAGACCTTTTTAAATCTAGTTAGAATTGACTGTCGATTGCTGATTGTGGATTTGATTGATCATGATTAATGTTGATGAGTTGTTATATATAATTGCTGGTGATATTAGTATTAATTTATAGCCTATATGTATTATTAGAATAACTACTTATATCATTATTTCAGTGCTGATATTATGCTCATGTTCATTATTTGGGAATGTTTTCCATCTCACCATAATTATCCCATATCATCTATAGCAGTACAATATGTTTTTTTAAAATTTTGTTTATACTATAATTTTGATTTATATATTACAAAAATGTCTGCTATGTACACATCTGTGGATTGAAAAATACTATACATTTGCATTTTAATAAACCATCAGTATTCTATTCTAATCAATACTTATCATTAAAAGGTTAGCTATCATATGCTATTTCTTTTGAAAGCAAGAAGGTCTTGGAACAAAGTAGTGCAATTCATGGTCCATTGTATGTGTCAGCTATGAAGCTAAAGAGAATTGAATAAATGAGTTATATTTATGTAGTCAACAACACCAAGAATTATATCCACAACCCATTAAAGGCCTAAAGATTTATTTAATGGCAAAGCGTATTCAATCACAAAATTATATTTTATAGGCTAAACTGTGATTATAAAGATGACATTTTAAAATTAATCAAAATAAGTCTTCGACATTTTAGAGAAAGTAATTGTTATTATAAATCTTTCTATGTATATATTCATGAAACAAAGTAAATGATAATCTAGAGGCGACTTGTAGAAATCATTGCTGGTAACTTAAAATTACATTAGATTAAGCTATAATTGTAGGTAATGATGAATTTTATTTAAATTAGAAAGTATAATTTAAGATAATAGTAAATTTAATGAGTACCTGATTGATAAATAATAGTTAATTAATGTATAATTTGCTCAAGAAAAATAATATAATATATTGTACTGACTATTATATTATTATATATTTGTAAATAAATTATGATTTTTTCCATTATTTATTTAAATAATGTTGTCTAAATTATTTTTATATAAAAATTGTCTGGTCTGTCTATCATTGCATGGCCCATTTCATCAGTAATATATGGTAAATGTGATTTAGCCTGGTATTACTGCTAATGGGTTATGTATTGGTCACCTTTTTCTTTGCATATTAAAAAATATATATTTTTAGTTATGTCAATATAGAAATAAGGCATACTCCTGAAATTTCCTGATGTTAAGTATAAAGTGGTTCTGGAGTCAATTTAGCTAAACATTACATAGTAAAATATTGAGGCAAAAATAAGCTTAAAAATCTGCTAAAAAATTACACACTAATAAATACCTTACTATCTGAAATGGACAAATAGCATGGAAATGATTACCCCTATATAATAAGAAAGTAAGAAAAATAAGACAAATGAATGGAGACAGAAAAGAACATACAAGAACTTTAAAAGTTGCAAATGAATCAGTGATCAATCCAGTTAAAAATTTTGATAACACAGGTCTATTGGAAAGCAAAAAAAATCTTCAAATCAAGAAAAAGCAATTACAGGATGAATATGCAAAAACTCCTAAAAAGAATGTTGCAACATCATCAAAACTACATATGATGGAGATGTTAAGCACATTACTCAGAGGGAAAAACATTTAGATTAAAAGATAGAAATGGGCCAAATGAACTTACCATTTGAAAAGATAATTCAAAAGATAAAAAATGCACAAAAACAAATCAAAAGATAGAAGATGATTTAAAATAATGGGAGCATAAAAAAGTAAAAAAAATCATATGAGAATAGAGGAAAAGATAGAAAGTAAATAAAAACAGCTTAAAGCAAAAATAGTGAAAGATGAAAGAGAATGGAAAAGAACAACTAGAACATAAAATAGATTTTTTAGAACAGTTGCATCAAAAAATAGGAAGTGAGCAGAAGTAAGTGAAAATAATGAATCAAACAGTTAATGATGAACCAGATAAATTAAAACAAAAGATAGATAATCCAAAAAAGAATTACAGAAAGGATAGAAAGGGTGTAGATGCAAGTGGAATCAATGAATCAAAGGATAATAGATGAGTTGAAACAAGTGGAGAAAAAGAAAGTGAACAAAAAAGGTTAAAAACAATAAAACAAAAAATAATGAAGGAAGAAGAGCAAGTAGAACAAAAGGTGGAATAGACCCAAATCCCACATTGAGAATTAAACATAAACAGAATGCATCAACAAATCTATATTCATACATCTGACATCTATATTTCTAGCCAGATTTAGAGAGATTGATTAAAAGCAGTATATATCGATGTTCAAATGTTAATTAAATAATGATTATTTTGTAGAAAAAAATTCAGATCATTATTAATTTAAAAAAAAAATTATAATCAGATATTCTGACTGATTGTCTGTTAAATAATTGTAGAAAATGAAAACATTCAATACATGAAATATATTTAACTAAGTTATATTTACAAATTGTAAAGTCTCACAGAACTTCTTCACTATCAAAAGCTTATTATTCACGACAGTGCAATCAACTAAAATGATTATCAAAACATTATATTTTCAATGTTTTGGAATAATATTCTTATATGTATAATTCAAAAGTTTAAAAATTTTATTCATATTGTTAATTAAAATTTTCAATTTAAAAATATTTTTAAAAAAAAAAGAAATTGACTTATCAATTATCTTCAATGGAACTTTTTTCTTTCCAATTAGTTTTTTAACAAGAGCAATATTTTAATATTATCATATAAATACTTCAGTGAATTTTTAGCATTTGATTATTTTTTCCTCCCAAAAACTGATAGTTATCTTGCATCATCAGTTATTGTTGTGAATGATTGTAGTAATTTCACATAATGAAAGTCATTTATTGATATACCAAGACATTTATTCTGCATAAAGTACATTATATAATTCATAACTATTAAAAAAAACTACAAAACTATGATCACTCCAAAGAATAGACAGTTACAAAAAGATAACCTACTATTAACTTGTGATCTGTCAAATTTCTACAATAACTTAAATGAGTCATACTAGAGACTTGTATTTCAGCTTTTGTGATAGGAGCAATCAGAATGATATACAACGTGTTTTAGAATCGAAATTTATAATATGAAGTATTGCCAAACTAAAAAAAGCACACACACACAAAAGTTACTTCTTAAAATTCAATTAAAAAATTTATATATGAGAGTATAAACTATTTACATATATATTTAACTAATGGTTCTTATTATTTAAAAAATTCTGTTTTTCAAAAAAATTGTTTTTAAATATCGTGTGCAGTTTAAATATTAACTGTCAGTGAGCAACTTCAGGAGTTTTTGCAAAGAAAAAATGTCGAAAAATTTATATCTAATTTTCAAAGATATAAAATAAAAAATCTTAAAAATTTTTGTTGCTATTTCATAATAAAACATACAAATGTAATATTTATTTTATATAGCGCTATGTTTATAAACTGTAATATTAATAATCAGCCATAAAGCTAGTGCAATGCACTTTGTAGATTTTTAACTATAAATGAATACTCTCACTTTCAAACATAAGATAAAGTCTTTGTGAAAAGATAGAATGAATCCATCTATCTTTTCGACCCAAACATTTATACATGGGAAAATCTTAAGCATTTGGAATGAAGATGTTAAACAATCACTTTAATGTAAATTACTTTAACTATGCTTGAATGAATAATGCTTGCGAAATTTTCTAGAATTTACGATATGTCATTCTTATTTGAAATTAAATATATATAAATAAAATATTTATTTTATATAGCGCTATGTTTATAAACTGTAATATTAATAATCAGCCATAAAGCTAATGCACATGTGCTTTGTAGATTTTTAAATATAAATGAATACAATAAATTTTTTTTAAAATTACAATAAAATATAATTGCGAAGTACTTAATTAAAGAATCATGAAAAATGAAAAATGAATATTTTTCAAAAATAAACAAAAGGAGTAGAAAAAAAGGTAGAGGTCTCTGTATACATTAAATAAACTAATAAAAGCAAAAAAAAAACTGACATTATTTCCCGATTTGTCTCCTAGAGACTTGCTGTAGATTAATAATTTAGAAAAATCTATTTATAAAATTAACTCAACAAGTTAATAAGTATATAATAAAAATATCTATTAAAACATTAAACTTGCTATTTAAAACAAAGATACCATTAGCTGCTAAAACAGATCACTGAAATATTGAACTTTTGAAATAATAATTATTCAGAAATTCATTTATTAAACAAGTGACATAATAATCATTTTAAAATAACAAGTAAGAGATAAATATCAAATTTATTACTGTATTTTAAAAACCAAAGAATTCACTCCTGCAGATAGAGTAGAAGGGACGGCCAAACTTTTAGATGTTGGAGGATATTTTTTTGGTTCAAGTATACCTGAGGGCGAGTATGTTTTTTTCATGGCTTCGAACTGGAAACCAGAAAAAAAAATGTTATTTTTGTTGGAATGAAAAAAAAATAACAGTTCGAAGTTCTGGTTTTTTTTAGAATGTACCTTAGGTATTGATGTTTTTTTTTTTTTATCAAGGTTTTAGACACTCACAAATATTGGTGATATTTTTACAAGATACAAACTGATGAATTTTTTTTCTATTAAAATACGAACACTCGAAGACATTTTACTATGACTACTATACAATTATCTCAGCTCCCTCTAGTATTACAATTTATCTATGGCACTTTATAAAATATTTATTAAATTACCCATAAATAATGATTTTCTAGAGCTGGCCTAAATTTTCAAAAAAATTTAAAAAAACAAATGTTTTAGAATTTGATTAAAATAAATTAGATGCAAATTTTACAAAAAAAAAAAAAATTATGAAGTAAAAATAATAATAATAATTTTTTTATTTTGATGACACTTGGAATTGCATAATTTCGGCAAGTTTGTCAAAATTTGTCTTGCATGAACTTTAATTCTTAAACATGATTCCCAATGTAGATCTGATAATTTTGACCTATGTTTAGTTTTTATCACATTCATGCAGGAAAATGCTGATTTGCACAAATATGTTGAACCAAAAAATGCATTGAAATATGCAGCAATTCTCCAAATATTTGAATATTTACCTCTGCTTATTAATGTCTAGAAAAACTCTCATGTGAAGCCATTGATTTTAAATGTATATCACATTTAATATCTACTATTTCTTCTTAGATGCCTGCTGAATTTGTATGTAACAAATTCATTTAATTTCGTAGTGATATCTTCAATATTGATGTTAACATTAAATGGATAAGACAAAAAATAGCAATATCTTCAAATTGGTCAATTTATGAACCTTCCCTTCAAATTCCTTTATGAGGAATATTATATTTTCAACATATTTGTTGTAGATTAGATTCTTTTTATCTTTAGACTCGTCAACCATATTTTTGAAATATTTTAATTCACGATGCTTCAATTGTATTACAAGCATACTTAATTTTTCCTTGAATAACTTCAAAGTGCTTATCATAACTATTATTGTTTTATCTTTTCCTTGTAGTTCTACATTTAAGTTATTTAGTTTTTCTGGAATATCACAGAAAAGGGCGAGGTCAAGAAGCCATTCTTTGTCATTCAGTTATGGATATAAATCACCTTTAGTTTCCCAAAATGATCATATTTGTGATAGAAGTTCTCTGAATCTGATTAAAAATTTTGCTCGCCTTTTCTTACATCAGTATGTAATAATTCACTATGTTCACTCTCGCATTCCTATAGCAAATCCCAGAATTGACAATGTAATAAGCTTTTTGATCTTATTTTATTAACAATTTTGAAGGCAACACTCATAACATGATTAAATTTCAATATTTTTGAACACAAGGCATGCTGATATATAATACAATGATAGTCCATAAAACTAGGTATATCAGTATCATTTTTACAAAGAATAACAAAATCAATTTAACTGCCAATAATTGCAGGAGTTCCATTGGTAGTTATTGATACTAAATGAATTGGAAAATCCGTTTGTGCAATGTAATTCTTGAATAAATCATAGATATCTTGACCTCTTGTCCTTCTTTGAATTGGAATAATTATTAATAATTCTTCTGTGGCTGACATATCATCAAAAACCATACAAATAAAAAAACATAATTGCGTATTACCTGTATAATCAGTAGATTTGTCAAGCTGTAGTGATAGTTACAATTGTTAATGTTTTTATGTAAAATCTATTCCAAGATTTTGACTAGTTTCTTCTGTCCTATGCATGATTGTGTTTTGTGATAATAATATATTGTTAATAGAAGTCATTATTTCAGATTTATTCTTAAAATTTTCAAATAATACTTCGCTAGTTTTGTTGAATGCTTCTTTCCATAGTTGTCCATCTTGAAAGGGCTTATTGTATTTAATTAGAGTTTCAGCAACTTTGAATGATGCAATCATAGCAGTTTTTGAGTTTGTATTATACTTGACAAAAAAATTTTGTTGCATAGTGAATTGTGTCTTTAGTTCTTGTGCTTTAGCCTTTTTTAATGCAGTGCCTTGTGGATAATCATCTTCATAATTTTTATGAACAGTGCAAAATATCTTTCAACAATGGCTTTCTTCAGTAAAGCTATATGCATACTGCAAATAATACATATACATTTGTTTTTTATCATAATAAAAAAATAATCTTCCCATTCTTTATGACAGCGATAAGTTATTATTTTTTTTTCACACTTGTACTTGGTTTATTCATTGTAATTCTGTTGTGTATTCACCTGCCAACTAATAACAAAACAAAAAATACAAGTCTAAGAAAAATTATCACTAGTAAAGATGAAAAAATATTTATTAACTTTTAAACACATAAAAAACAGATCTTAAAAGTTCGGCATTTGTAAACACGATCAATAAGTCTTTGATTTTAATTACTATTTTCCGTAAATACTAATATTCACCACTGATAATAGATTAACATCATTCATTACTATTTTCTGGCCCGAGTTAAAATAATTATAAGTTATTTATACTAACAGTCTTTCTCTGCACAATCCTACTGGAGTCCGTCAGGCTTACACAAATAAAAAGATCTGTGATCTGTTTTTGCCCTATCTGGCTATTGGTACCTACAGTTTCTGGGAACAATTCCCTTGTGGCGGAAAATCGCTATAACTTTCCGGACAGCTTTCACTCTGGATCCTTTTTCAAAAGTCCAATAAATGCGACAGAAGGCAGTAACATTCACGAAAAGTAAATAAGCACACCGCTCTTTTTTGCACACACTATTTATATCTATCACAGTTTATATATCTGGTATTAATATTATAATTGATGATCATTATTTTTCTTCGGGCTATTTCATGATAGAATTGTCTTTTTACCAAAATTATTCATTAAGCTTTAATTGCATACATGCACATTCCTTTCACTACAATTAGTCTTTTCGTTATTAATTGTACTAACAATTCTTCTTTACTCCTTTGTTTAAGTAGTTTTAAAAATAACTTTCTACTCTAATTAAACAGTGCTATCTTTTTTCTATAATTAATCTAACAGACATTTACTGAATTACCATTCCCACTTTATTTTATCCTTCAGCAATCTTTTTTCATTGCTCTTTACTTAAAATACCGTTCTATATTTAACTTTCTTTCTGTTCTCTTTTTTCTGGAGTAATTAAACATGGCTTTATATATAACTTATACAAAATTAAAGTTAATCAATCAATAATTTTACCGAAATATAATACTGAATTTATTTTTTGATTTTTATAAAATTATTGTTTTTTGTATTTTTTGAGATGCTTGTATAATTAATAAGTAAATACGAGTAAGGAAATTTAAAACACAACCCCCTCCTAGTATGGCATCAAAAATTTGCTAAATCTTTACAATAATCAGACATAAAGTTTGCTTCTTGCTTTGACACCTATTTTCTTTCGTAGATAGGAAAAAGTCCTATTTTCTTTTGAAATCTCCTTGGGATTATTTGCTACCTAGACAAAGTGTTTTAAAAAGTTCACAACTACTTTGTTTTGAAATCAGTTCATTAAAATCCTTGTTTCTTCAGGACAAGTTATTTTCATTTCACCTCGGAAAAATGGCAATTAAATATTTTTAAGAATTTTAGCTCTAGCATTACACAAAAATAATTTCTTTCTAGCTTCTTCCTACCTGGGTTTATTTTTGAGATTAACAATAACAAATGTTATTTTAAATGTAACTATTTTTAAACAAGAATAATTTTGAATTTTTACTTTCTTTATTTTTTATATTCAAATCAGCTCTGAATTTATCATTATAATTTGGCAATGTTCATGTAAGCTTCGCAGTCGATTTCCAGAGATCTTGCAATCAATCAGTCAAGTATGGTCGACATTTTGGCCATCCCTATTATAGACTCTAAACACTATACATGAAAATAAGGCATCAAATTTATTATTAAAAAGTATACATATAAAATCTACTATGACAAATTAAATTAAAAACTGCTATTTCATATAGTCTTAAAAATATAAATATTGAAAATTTTTTTAAAAATATTACCTACTATTTATTAACAATTTACTAATAGAACATATAAAAAATTATTCAAAAAATTCATCTATTTTTTTTTAAAAATTATAATGAGTTTTATTATATAATTAGGGAGGAATTTAATTAAAATGTTTTTAACTATTAACTAATTGGAAAGTAAAACAAGAGATTCCTACTCCTTCTACCCATTGTTATTCTGCTGACTTAAGAATTGTTTTCTGACTTTTAAAATTATATTCATGACAATTAAATGCAAGATACTCAAAGAGCGCCTCCAGAGGTCTCAAAATGGATCTATGGTTATTAACGGTCTCATTGGTTTATTGTTATTTATATATGGCTTCAGTTAAAATAATTGTAAACATCTTATTAATAACCAAATTGTATCTTCGTAATAATTCTTTATGTCTGTTCTGTACTTATAACCTTTGTTGTTAATTCTTTATTAAATTTATTACAATTAGAAATGATTCGAACTCTGACTTTTAAGTTCTCTACCGCTATCCACTCCATCTTATACAACTGATACACATAACCACATACACGTGAAAAAGATAAATGATCTCCAATATGTGATCATGTGTATTAGTTATATAAGATAGGGTGGATAACTATGGGGAATTTTAAAAATCCGAGTTCAAATCCCTTCTAATTACATTAACTTCAGTATAGACAATATAAGAGGGCGAAATGTTCGGGTAGCT
This sequence comes from Epiperipatus broadwayi, assembly GCA_028023455.1. Lineage (NCBI taxonomy): Eukaryota > Metazoa > Onychophora > Udeonychophora > Euonychophora > Peripatidae > Epiperipatus > Epiperipatus broadwayi. The sequence goes on along the minus strand of JAQFVV010000005.1, from coordinate 6,853,515 downwards.
AAACGTCAGTTTTACCAATTTTTATAATATTTGTACAGAAATGATTTTTCAGCATAAATCAAAGTTAAGTCAAAACAAGCACATACCAACTATAAGTTTTGTTACAACTAATTGAGTACTATATATATTAGCATTTAAACAAACAAAATGTTCTTTAAGCTTTTGATGTTTGGAGAATAAAATGATGAACTTAACCTCGTATGTTTTGCATAAATCAAAATAATTAGTAAAAAAATATACACCTAGCGCAATGAAAATTCATTATTTTCAGAAATTCAATAACGTTTTAGCTCAAAGGCTTAGATAATAAATTAATATTTAATGCAAAGATCTAATGAATAAAAAATAAAGCTCCAAAAATATTGACTTTTCAATAACAATAATAAAAAAAATTCATAGAAATTTATTTGAATATAAATAAAAGTTCATTACTAGCAGAATATATCGGGTTACTAAAATATTACCTCAACTATACAAATTATTAATTTCCCACAGTGACAGAAATTTACATTGTCAATAACCGACTTTTTTAAACATGTTCTGCCCTCTCGTGTCTAAACCTAGAAGAACAAAAATGTAAAAATTGATTTTAACGGTTAATGAAAAAACTGTAATACATAGTTTGCGGACAATGTATTAATTTAGGCGGCAGAAAGGAGCTTGCTGTTAATTGAAAAGAAAATCTTCGAATCTTTTTTAAGACTTAAGGAACCGAGAAGGCAATATACTATTGTTCATTAAGTAATCAAACATGGATGGGGTATTCACCAATATGCAAAGATCATATGCTTATGTTTGACCCGAAATTACATTCATATACATAAATCACACCTGCATATGAGTATATTAGTAAATACTGTGCTTATATAAGATTAAAGTTAAAATATAGGTGATTTCATTCTATACTTACATTTTCTGACAACTAGTTTACACCCAGCTCACTGGAGTTTTTCATATTTCCACATTAATTTCTTTTATATTCGAGCTATCAAAAGTTATATTTAAAAAATGAAAATATACAATATATATCTACTAATCTGTGCATATAGAACAAATTAAAAAGAAAAAAAATACTAGAAAAAAATGATCATATAGTACAGTGACAACAGCTAAGCTTTGCTTTGTGCAACATTAAGATGCAGATCTCTGTATACATACAATACGGCAATATAAAATTGACATTTTTTCCACATTTGTCTAATAGATTCTTGCATTAGATTAACGATTTGATAATATGCATTTTCATTCAAAAAGTTAATAAGTATATAATAAAAACATCTGTTAAAAAATTAAACTTTCCCCTTAAAACAAAAATACTATCAGTTGATAAAATAGATCACTAAAACATTAAAAAAAACATTTGAAATAATAATTATTTAGAATTCATTTATTAAACAATTCACATAATAAATATTTTAAAATGACAAGCAAACAATAAATATCACATTTATTATTTAAAAAATAGAGAACACACTCCTGTTAGTAAAGTAGAATAATAAATTAGTGCATTCTTCCAAAAGATTAAAATTCCCATTAATATTATTTTGGCAAATAATTCAGTACACATTTAAAATTCATATATACCGTACTCTAAACCAGTATTTCCCAACATGGGGTCTATGCCCCACGGGGGGGGGGGCAATTTGAAAATGGAATCGTCCAGAGTTTAAGTTAACCGTATGGTGACTCTCAGTCGCTACTAGAGCTGGGTAAACGTCCAGTATAAATAACTTCTGTCCGTTATGTTCATAACCGTGATTTCACTGTTAGATGCTAAATTGAACTACTGGTTATGTTGGGATTGCACTTTAGCAGTGTTTCGCAGTAACGCTCAGCATTTACCATTGATGATAATTTGAAATAAGCGCACTTTAAATTGTTGTAAAAGTCTTGTTTTAAAAAATATATACATTGTATAAATATAAGTGATATATAAATGGTATGTAAATTTAATTGGTAATTTTTATTAATTTCAGTTTTAGAAGCATTATTTTCCAGAAAAATTTGTCAAATGAAAAATTATGTTTTTTGCTGTAAAGTAAATGTGTTATATATATTTAAATATGCAATTTTAGTCTATGTTTGCTCCAATTCATATTATTTTTTTTAGTTTTTAATTAATTATATATTTTTTTCAGCCCATAGTGAAATGAGTGGAGCAAGCAAGAAAAAAAATTGTCCGTTTTTGGAGAAATATTTAAATTTTGGTTTCATACCCGCTGTCAATGATGAACAGTCACCTTTTTGTCTTTTATGCCAACAATGCTTGACTAACAAATCAATGAAACAAGGTTGTCTTGAAGCACATTTGAAGATGAAACATAATGCTCATATTAATTCAGATTTAAATTACTTTCAAACTTTAAAGAAAAACTTTGAAAAAAGAGTCTCTATTTACTGCTCATAATGCAACTGTCAATCGTACTCTTGAGTCTAGTTATCAAATTTCATTGCTCATCACTAAATCTGGGAAAAGTCATACTATGGGAGAAAATTTAATCAAACTGTCAATATCAGCATTTCTTAAAACAGTTCTGGAAAAAGATGATAAAAGACGTGAGAGCTATGCCACTGAGTAACAATACTGTTAGAAGAAGAGTAGACAAAATGAGTGAGGATATTGAAATACAACTTGTTGAAAAGCTGAAAACAAGAAAATTCTCAATGGAAATGGATGAATCAACTTTGAGAGGCAGTGAGGCCGTATTTATAACTTATGTAAGATATATTGATAAAGGTGATTTTGCTAAGAAATGTTCTGTGAATCATTAGACAGCACCACTACCTCCAAAGATATATGTAGTAAGGTAAAAAATTACTTAGATGTCAATAATATACCAATGAAAAATATATGATGGGGAAGAAAAATGGTTGCTTAAAATTGATGAAAGATGAGAATCCAGAAATGCTTCTTATACATTGTATTATTAACAGGGAAAATCTGGTAGCTAAAAATATTGCTCCTGTTCTAAATGAAGTGCTAAATTTAGTCATAAAGTGTATCAATGTTATTAAAGCTAGTGCCAAATGTAAATGACTCTAAATTATTTTGTGAAGAACAAAATGAAGATCATGTGAAACTTATACTTTACACTGAAGTAAGATGTATCTCGAAAGGGAACTGCTTGAAAAGATTTATGGAACTATTTGTACTCTTAGTGATTTTTTTAGTGACAAACCTGAAATGAAAAATCTGTTAACGATTGATGGTAAGTTATTTGTGAGTTATTTAGCCGATATCTTTGAAAAACTAAATATATTAAATAAACAACTTCAAGGAACAAATAAAACTCTTGTCGATGCAAAAACAAAGATATGTACCTTTATTGAATTATGTCAAACATATATTTATAACAAAAATTTTTGAAAGTTTCATTGGCCCCAAAAATGTAAAGTGACTGATACCACTATACATGTTATTGTTGATCATCTGAAAATTTTATGGGCTGATTTAAAAGAAAGATTTTCAGATTTGAAACAAATTGATTTTCCAACTTGGATGATGCAGCCAATGATAGTGAATTTGTCTGATATTTCAAATATGCAGTATCAAGAAGAACTTGCAAAAATACAAAATGATGAATCATTTAAAACTTTATTTGATATAAAAAGAGTGACAGCATTGCATTGTGAGGAAACCGAAATCAAATATCCAAATGCAACCAAATGTGCAAGAGAACTATTGCTGCCATTTCCATCTTTCTATTTAGCTGAATGCGGATTTAGTGCCATAAATGATTTGCTGCTAAAAAAAAGAAATAGGCTGGATATAAAAAAATGGGGAGATTTGGGACTGAAGTTAACTAATTGGAACCTGACCTAAGATCTCTTTGCAGCAAGCATCAAGTGCAAGGATCTCACTAAATTTAAATAATAAATAATTACTAATAATTAAAATAATATAAAAAAATATTTTATTAAAATTTTGTACTTGAATTTCAGTTCTCCATTATGTTTTGAAAATTTACTTACTGTGTTTGCTCAATAATTTCCCAGTTATTTCGTCCTAAAATCTATCATTCAAGTTTTTTTAGTGAACATTTAAATTTTTGAATATTAAAAATTATGTATATGTCAGGGGGACATAAGAATTTTAGAAAGACTTTGGTGGGGCACAGCACAAAAAAGGTTGGGAAACACTGCTCTAAATAGTAGAAATGGAAATGATAAAGCATCAAATATATTAGAAATTATATATACTGTAGCTATGTGTAGCTACATCAAACATTAAATATAAATGTCAAATAAAAAAGATAATAATTAACAGCATTTTCATTCTAAAATCTTGTTAAATAAAGGATTAAATTATACAATGTTAATAATTAATAGTATAATTCTAAAACCCCAGTAAATAAAGAGTTTTGTTTGAGTGATATGCATATAAGTTTCTTTTCATTTCATCTCAAACAAATGTTTCTATACAAAAACAAATACAAAAAGAAACTAGTTTGAAAAATTAATTTGGGAAAAATGAAAAAGGAAAAGAAACAATCAACTCCATGATAGAAGTTTTAACTGTTTCATTTATAAAATAATTTTTTCTTTTCCCTTTTTCTATTTTCAATGATGATTAATCATCATAATTTATTCTTTCCCGTGACTATCAAAAAGCAGACATTGATAATAACTATAGAGGGGATTTTTAATTAAACTGCAATTAAGTTTGATAAGCTATGAAAAGGACTGTCAATAAAAATTTAAGGTCAATCAGTCTACAATTATGAAAGCATGTGATGTAGAATCACTTGGACTACAAGATTTTTTTTTTATTGTAAAAACCATTGCCTCATGAATATATGCACTAAAAATTGGAAACTCAAAAACTGTACATCGTAAATCAAATATGTGATTGTTTTGTATAAAAATTAAATTTTAAACAAGTGACCTGCAAAAAAAAAACGTATGCACTCCATACCTTGTCAGCATAGTGCTCCATGGAAAATGAAAATAAAATTATTCACCTGCATGAGCTAATATGTAAAAAAAAAACTTGGAATTACTCCATTCCAGCTCTATCATACATGCATACATAAGTGTGCCTTACCAAGAGAGAAGAAAAATTTACTTAGAATGACCAGCGAACTACATCTGATCATTGATGAAATACGATTCATTTTGTTAATTGGCAAAATCCACAATTTTTTAAAAAAACACATAGAGAAAATTGTTTGATCATAAAATACACAGGAGTAAATAGTGGATAAGAAATCATTTCAAACTCAGAGAAAAATGAGAAATATATTTCAAAACTCCATGAACAGATGAGAAATTCATTTTAAACCTCCGTGAACTAATGGAAAGTAAAAAAAAAAAATCATTCTAAGGAGTATCATTTCTGGAACAAAGTGTCAAATTTTTAAATAATATTTTGCTGACAAAAGATAATAGACAAAGACAAAAGTCAGCAGAATAAAAGACAGGTACTGAAAGAGTAGTTATTTATTTTGTCACTATATTTATAAACAAATGTAAATATTTTTCTCCCCTTTCTCTTGGTTGTTTTAATTATTAACTAATATCATGTTTTTTCTTGATATTGATCCACCTACTGTATATATTCTATTTGTTTACTTGAGAGTAAGATGTGTACTTATATTTTTTTTCTAAGTGTGTATTATCTATTATTATTATTCATATATATAGTTTCAACCATGATGAGGCATCTGGTAATAGAATATCTATTTTTTTGTACGTGTATTTAATTAATTTAAATGAAAAGTCAATGTAATATTGTTATCTAGTGATGCAAATGTCTCACCAAATGATGTAATTAAAACAGGCAAAACTCTTCATACAGTAGTGCCACTCTGTACAAGCCAGAGTAATTAATGGATGCCAGAAGGCTTGTGCATAAAATCCTTATCCAATATCCCCAGACTAGTTTCTAGCTTGTGGATTTCATCAGTGAGGAGCCTTGGATCTGAGAGCACTGCACCTAGATCTAAGAAATGGTGATCAAGTGACATTCAGTGGTTCAAATGCTGTAATATTATGTGAAAAAAATATATAGACAACTTGCACATTATTACTTAAATAAAACTGTTCTTATATCTGTTTTGTTTCACTCACTTAACATTATCAGTGACTTTCAAAAGTTAATACAGAGTTTAATATAAATAAATAAAATAATAACAAATAATATTTGTTTTGGTTTCTTCAACATATATTGCACTACAATATATATATATATTAAATATCGCCTTCAACAACATAAATATACATATAATAGAGCAAGAGAAGATGATACAGTTTATTCAGCTTTTTATGTTCACCAAAATAATACAGTCCATATATGTAGTCCAAAGGATTTTACAATATAAATGCACGAAACACATGATAAAAAACACAAGATTAAAGAATCATATCTTATACAAAATTCATCTTGTGCTATGAATTCGAAATTAACCAGCTTTCCGATTAGTTGTTCCTGGCCAATACAATGAAATGTTAAATTCATCACCTAGGAGAAAATAGAATTTTTTACACTGCCTTGATAAGGACTCGTAAGAGTTGAAAGTGCTTGGAAATATTATTTGTTATTATTTTATTTATTTATATTAAACTCTGTATTAACAATTGACACGAATTGTTATTTTATATTATATTTATATTATATACAGAAGTATTATTTATTTATTTATTGACTTTCAAAAGCTAAAAGGATCTATCTTTTCAAAGGGTATAAAGTTTAAATCTATGTTGCTAATGGTACCATTCTAGGTCATTACTAATATAACCAGCAAGAACTAATAAATGTTCTAACCATCTTAGATAACATGGATTATACCCATATGATGAGCTAGAAATATTACTGTGTAGAGTTAATATTATCATCAATGGGCTTTAAAACAGGCAAAACTCTCTATACATATTGCCACTCAATGTAAGCCAGAGTAATCAATGGATGCCAGAAGGATTGTGCATAAAATCCCCATCTAGTACCTACTCATCCAATATCCCTAAACTAATTTCTGGATCGTGGCCTTCGTCAGTGAGTGGTAATACATATAGAGAGTTGTCCTGTTTTAATAACAGTTATAAGCAAGCATAGGAAATGGTGATCATGTGATGTTTATTGATTCTGAGAAAATAAAATAAGCTTAAAGAGACTTTTATCTTACAGTGGATTGAAAATGATAATTTTAATCTAAAAAAGAATATAAAAATTAAAAAAATTTGATGTTTTTTTTAAATTTAATTTTGTTCCTTCAACCTCTTTAAGAGCAAAAATATTACCTTTGACTTACATTAAGCATTACCATAAATACCTAAATAAAGTTGGTGGGGTAAATAATTGTTAACTTAAATTTGGCAATATTAAATTAATGAAAAAGAAGGTCTTGTATGATTTGATGTGGTGATAAACTATAATATTTAAAGACCATTCTTTTCACCAGTTTTGCCAATTGATAAATTTACACAAAAGATCAACATAAGCTAAAAAAATTTAGCAACCAGAATTAGAATTTGTAAAGAAATGGTTCAGAAGATTTCAAGTCAAAATATTAGTAATCAAATCAATTGGTGTTAAAAGCAATTCCATTGTTTAATTTCATTGATATTGATCACAAACTCCCTTTTTAAAAATAATTAATTTACTTTGAATTAACAATCTATTTCATTAATATTCTATGTTGCTTGTACATGTACATTAAATTCATTTATAAAATAATTTACATAATACAGTTTGATCACCATGTGTTTAAACTCACTACTTACTATTTGAAAAAAAAATAAAGAAATTATAAATTTGAAAATTATAATGCATGTATATGTATTTTTTGTCTTTGTCAGTCTCACAGAATATTTTAATCTTGTTCTTCCCATCATTGTAAAATATTTTAAAATTCCTTCTTTTAGGTTTTAAAAATTTTAAAGTTTATTTTCAATGATCTCAAAGCAAATTTGATGATGATAATAATTTTTCAAAGCCTAAACAAGCAAGTTACTGATTTAATTCTGAAAGAATAAAATTTACATATCAATGTTAGATGATAATTTAAGAATAAATGTGTTAAATCAGAATGAACATAAAAATGAATCACTTCAGGGCTTTATTTAAGCTTGTCAGAAATGCTATTATCATTAACATTATACTTTTAGATGGGACTAAAAAAAGGAAAATACAATTTAATTTTAAAACTTTATCATCATTAATGTGTACACACATAGATTTCAATATGTTTCATACATATGCAGACATTCACATAAGTAATATGAGAATGTGTTCTTTCAATTAATAGATATATATTTATATTATAACCTTACCATTTATGACTTCAGCTAACCCAACACAATAAACCAAAACTATTATTACATCTTTTATAAAAAGACAAGATTATCTTTATATCTCAGATTCAACTCATCTCACTACCATATCATTATATGCAATAAAGCATTTTTATTTTTCTGAAATTAATTTTATTTTTAGTATATAAATTACACAATTATAAAGATATAAAATACTAGTTTTCTACTTCATCTTTGAGTAGTAAGTAATTTAGTTTGCACTTTACGCAAAAAAGTGAAGCTTGTCTCAATCTTCTTACGAGTTATATGGCTAAGCGCTTTCAGAGACCTTGAGTCTCCATAATCATAGCCTACTTTTAACTGAAGTTTAGCTGTGGTTTATGTAAAATTTATGCAAATTTTATTTTGACCATTTTCTGGAGGTTGCAAAGCACGATTCTTTCCGGTTTATTGCACAATTGTCATTTGCAATAAAGCATGCCTCTTTAATTTTTCGTTTCATATCATTACATTCAGTGCACAATGCCCTTGCAATAAATTTTACATAAACCACAGCTAAACTTCAGTTAAAAGTAGGCTATGATTATGGAGACTCAAGGTCTCTGAAAGCGCTTAGCCATATAACTCGTAAGAAGATTGAGACAAGCTTCATTTTTTTGCGTAAAGTGCAAGCTAAATTACTAATTATAAAGATGTAATATATATGGTGTCAATACTAAAATTTATTATTTTAAACCTTTTCATTAAAACACAAATAGTCTATAATGCATAATTCCATAACAATGAGTTGTAAAATTGATATCTAAGCCAACACTCGTATCAATATGTTAAATAAACAAACGACAACACAATCATGGTCTTAGTTACATAAAAATACAGAACATCACTATAATCAATCATGGCCCCAGTTGTGGAAATAAAAAGCAGAACCAGCTATAACATTAGTATCCATGGCTTCAAGTGGTCCAATGCAGTAAATCAAACCTATTATTATATCTTATACAAAAATATAGGAATATCTTAGGTTTGACTCATATCATTATCATATCATCTGCAATAAGATAATTTTATTGTTCTGAAATTAATTTTATATAAACTGAAAAAAAAAATTGCTTTTATTATTTGATGATAAGACTTTTCATTTTCAAACACTTATACAGCAACATGTGATAACCTTTGTGGTACAATGAGTAAGGAAGGGAATTTTGTTCATACTCAAAAGTCGCCTTAAAATTTCTTATAATTAAGACTAAAATAATATAATCAAAAATCTTACTGTAGCTTCAACAATACACTGCCTGAATTTTAATTACATGACATATATTATGTATTCTTATAATTCATATATATCTTTGTGATTTGAATTTTCTGACTATGAAGATGATGATAATGAAGAGAAAATCATAAAGTAAGAATAAAATAAAGATTTTAATAATATAAAATATAACAAATATAAATGTTTTATACTTTAATGTAATCACAATGCAATAATTATAATATTTCAATATTTATTTTAAACTTAAAAGAAAATATACTTATCATTTATGAATAATCAAGTTGTCTCTTGTATTTGTAATCTGACTATCTTTCTAAATAGACCATTAGCGTAGGAACCTTTTTTGACAGATAATGTTGCCAACAACAGAACAACACTAAGTTGATATATAATTTGCTAAGCAAAGTAGATGGCTGAAGAAAGCTGGAAAGTCTATGTTCAAATCTCCTACATTACATCTAGACTCCATGTACATAAAGTACACTTGTTTTTAAAATAACTAATGTTTAGACAAATAATATTTTTATCATCATTTTCACATATCAAATATTCATGCTAAACACGATTACCATTTCCAAAACTATTCTTTTAAGATCATGAGCAAATGAAGACATAAGTCACAATACACATGCCTTCAACAATTATTCTAAACCCCAATAAGTAGGATAGACAAAATGATGGGATAATCAAAAGTCCACACTTATCTACAAGTGCATAATTAGTATCATATCTCTAATATTAAAACTTGGCCAGAATAAACTTCATAAAAATTTGTCTAACACAATATGAAAAACTGATAAAAAACATAATAATAAAAAATAATTAGGTATAAAATTTATAAATTAACAATTTATAAAAATCATCTCCAACTGTTCATCCATTTATTCAAATTATTCTTTAAACAATTCTGTACTAAATATTCATATTACCTTTGTTAATATGATATTGCAATTATATTTTGAGAACTCAAATACCCATACATGTTACATGAAAAAAATCATAAATAAATTATTAGCAAAACATATACATAAAAAAACAGAGTTTATGAGTCCTGAAATCACTTATTCTACACCCACTTTATAGCATTCCAGTTCAAATGATGATTTCATTATAATCCAGACTACTTTATTAAAAAATAGCTTTAATGTTTCAAAGTAACAAATGGATAACAATTCTTTAATATCTGAGACAATAAATAAAATACTGACACATTTCAATGCAATGTGAAGTTTTAGATAACATTCTTAATATCCAAGTCAAATAAATTTTTGACATAATAGAGCATACTTCAACAAATATATTCATTGTAAAATAAATGTATACTGAAGGTTGAATATTTCTCATCCTGGAAAACAAAACAATTTATGGGAATGCAGTTATTTTCATTTTTCAAAATTATTAAAGCATATCATTGTCGAAGTAGTGAGATGGCTATGTGTCTCATGGCATACAACAACATAGCAGTATGTGTGCATGAATATATATATATATATAAAGTTGAAAGGAAAAGTAGAAATAAACAGACAAAAAAATTTTGTAGATATTTTCTATATTACACTGGAATAACAGTTAAGGATTAAATAATTTTGAATTAAATTTTTTTTTATTACAAATTAGACATTTAAAAAGTCCTAATTAATATTTTATTAATTCTGATTTTGAAATTAAAACAAGCATGTGTTTATGTTACAATAGATATACTGGTAATTGTAAAATTCCACTATCTATTTTCATGAGTAAATTTTTTTAAAAATAAAACTTGCATAATATATTTTGATAAAAATGCTTTAAAGTTATTTTGCAAAGGATTAAAGTGAATTGAAGAATCATTAATTTTTTCAAGCAAGATAGGAAAAAGTTATTTTTAATTACTGTATTTTTTTGCTCACCCTGACTATAAAAGGTTGGAAAAAAGATTAGAGGAGAGTTTTTTACAGAAATATCAACTTGCTAAAGAATTAATTATACATATGCTGTTTTATCTAGATGCAAAGAAATACAGATGTAGGTGCTATACCATATATACAAAGTACAGCTGATGAATAATTTTATATAATTTCTTTAGTGAAAATGACAATTGTAATTTTTTTAAATTATAAATATTTTTTTTTGTAAAAGTAAGATGTGTTTCTAGTTTATTTTATTAATAAAAGAAAACTCCAAAAATCTTTCTAGATTAGGAAATAAAAAAACATGCTTGAATATGTTTAAAGATGTTTATAATAATCAAGAGTAACCTGTTAAAGATTTGATATTATTTTTAAAAAAAAAAACCTTTATAAAGGACTGTCGAAAAATTAATATTTGTTTTAAAAAGTGAAAACTTTTTTTTACCATTAAATGATGAATGAATTACTGACTTTTATTCATTTTATTATTTTTATGTATTTACATATCATACATGTGCAGTTATGTAAAAAATATATTTTTAATAAGTATTATTTTGACAAAATAAAATGATATAAATATCAGTGAGTCCACACATTTCCATGGCTACATAAGCTTGTGGTTAAACACCTGTAGAGGACCCTATTGCATTTTACATGCATATTCTCGAGGTTACAGCCTCAGTAAATATTACATACCTATATATGTGAAGTCATTATTTATGTATCATTAAAATGTGAGAATTTTTTACCATTATATGACAATTTCCATATGTTACAGCATGTCTGTGCTTATGAAAATGAGTGGCATGTAGGTACATATATGTTAAATGAATCATTAATTATGTATTATAAAAATGAATTTCATTTATAGGTTTATAACAATTCAAAAATGTTCATAAATTATTTTACTGCACATCTGTGTGCTTATATATAAATGTGTTTTATATAAACCTATTGAAACATATTTATAAATTACAAAGTAAGAGGGGATATCTTTTTGTATTCATAAAAATTGATAGGCTTAATTTGTGTATAGCCATATTCTGCAGACCTTAATTACATTTTTTGTTATTAATAAATTGATATTTCATTGTTAAAATTATTCCAGTGAATTTAATTAATTCTGAATAGATTAAAAATATTATAAATTATAGATGTATATTTTTTGTTAATAAGTTATAGAGCTTTTGTTCCTGAGCTAGATTCATGCATGATTATGGATATCCAGTTGATGATGATCCTGGATTAGTGCAAAGAGAATATCCTTTAAAGCCCATGCACTACATTTTATTTAGTTTAGTATTTATTAGAAATTAAATTTATATTGGCCATTACATTAACGGTACTAAATGGCCAATGCATCGATGTATTAAGCATACTTTATTATCCCAGCATTATGTTTTTACTGTTATATTAGCACTTAAATTTGTGCACCCAAATTATGGGTTTTATAATCTGACCCAAACTGACATGGACTAAATAATCTGTCTGCTCTGTAGTAGACTTATTTCAAATCCAGTCACAAGATGGTCTGCTGATTTATTTTTATTGTTAATCATTCTTGATGATTAATGATTATTAGTTTTGTAAAATGCTGGTGAACATATACTTACTTATACTTATAATTAATTATCTGTGTTGATTTCTATGCTTATTGCACATAGTTTTTCATTATTCCATTAATATTCAATTTTATATGTTTATTTGGGAATGATGATGGTTTCCTATCTCCTCATAATTCAGCTCTAATGAGTCCATACTTAGTTTATTATAAAGATAAGGTAACTATATTTCTGATATCCATAATTAGTGTAGTTTAAAATTACTTTAAGCATGACAAAAAAAATGTTACTTTAGTCAGCACATTTATTTCCAAAAATTTAGCATGATGAATGAAATATTTGCTATTATTATAGCAAAGCACTATAAAGCATATAGTTAGTTTAGAATAAAGGCTTAATAAATTACTCATAGCATTAAGCATTCTTCTTATATCTATAATATCAGCACAGTAATGTTATTTTAATTCCAATATTAGCACAAACAAAACAATAAATTACGATAGTATACTTGTACATACACTATTTCTAATGTTATCAAATTCATTTCACAGCTTGATGTTGCCTTCCTCTGATACAGTAAGTTGTCGCAGTTTCTAAATTGTGTATATTTTTAATGGATATATTGCAGTGAGATGAATGGGTCAATTTGAAAGAAGGCCCAGCTGATGGTGTTTTAGCCTTTCATTTTTTTAGAACTACATTCAATTGAATAGACTAAGTTCTTTAATTTACTAGTTATCAACATGTAGTATTCTATTTTTATAATACAAATCAAGTGATCTTAATGAATCAAGGACCAACTGATTTGGGGCATTATTAATTGATATTTAATGTGACCTTAATTAATTGTCAAGGCATAAAATCTAATAATAGATCTTTTTAAAACTGTCTGGATTTCTAGTCATAACAAATTAATATTGCAATTCTAATATATAATTTATTATTTACCAATAATTAAAATGTTACGGTAATGGTAAATTATTTAAACACTTTTTTATTGTTTTTAAAAAGTTCTCAACACTTAAATATATTTTAGAGAATAATAAATTGTAACAATAGTATTGCAGTTTAAATATTATTAAATAGTAACTTCTTTATACAATAAACTTTAATTATAATCAACTTTTTTCTCAGCGGAAATAACTTACACATATTTGTAAGATTTAAAATGTTAACTAGAAATGTTTAAACAATCTGTACTAATTATTTTTATTATAAAATATTATACAAATATTATTAATCTATTTAAAATGTTTATTTTAATGTGACTTATTTACTTTAAACTATATTTGATTTGCATTTGTATCTTAAACTAAGAGCAAATTAAATTAATAAAAATGCAAAATCCAGATATTTAACACATAAAGTTACAAGATTAAACTAAATGTTATTTTAAAAAAATTTTTTTTTTTTCATTAGATCTATCTAAAGAAATAACCTAGAACAACAGTTTTATATCTACATTTTAAAGTTTAAACTATTTACCACATTTGTCAGATAAATTGATTTATTGGAAGAGAAATAAGATATACATATATATGGTTCCTCAAGCAAATTTTAAGGTTACAGTTTTAGACTGAACCATGAAAAAAAAATTTTTTTTTAAATTTAAATGTTCTGTAGACATTCAACTCTCCAAACAACTGCTATTGAATGATCATCTTTATCACTCACAGCTAACTATTACTATTATTTCATTACAATCAACTCCAATCTAATTTTTTTTTTATAAAAATAAATTATTTTGATTTATTTTGTAAGGCTTACAATATATATATTTTAGTTTAAAGAGGTAAAGATCTTAGACTCTATGAATTATAAGTTCCCCTAATTCCTTCAGGAATGAAGAGAATAAATGCATTCTCCCCAACTTAATCTTTAATCTGGAAAGGCCCATCATGTAAATGTAAGAACATTTTAAATTTGTGTTTTTGTGGATTACTAACATGAGGGCTATGAACAAATACATAATCATTAATATTAAATAGATGTGGCTTAGATTTAGATTGTACAAGATGTTTATTACTCATCCTTTTTAAATTAATCCTAGCCTTTTCTATCACTACTATTGTCAATTTCTTTTGTAATTATAAGTAAAGGAGTTTTGATAAGCAAAGGTTCATGCCTTTCTAAATGCACCCTAAAAGGGATGAATTTTTTGGATTCATTTATGATTATGCTTATAAAATTGATTATTTTGGGAAGTTTATTAACCCATTGCCTATAGTTCTTTTCTACATATAGTCTAAAAAGTCTCCCTAACTCTCATTTATTGGCTTATGGATTCCTAATAGAGTTCTTAATATGCTTAATATTCAGTTTTTGAATCCATTTCTTCCATGTGGAATAAAAACAGTAACATGATTAGTTAATATAAATAAAATCTTTCCTACCAATAAAAATTGGAAAATTAGTGAGGTATTTTATTACATTTTTAGCACTAGTTTAGGAACTGGATAAGCTGAAACATACTTAATAAAAATATCATGTGTAACTAATATAAACTTTTGCCTATTAAAAAGTGGAAGTGGATCATAAAAATCTAACAATAACAATTCATTAGGCCTATGACAAAGGATGGTTTGAAATACCCTGGGATATGATCACTGACTATATTTAGTTTTTAAACATATTTTTCAACATTTTAATCTATTTACAATAGAAGAATACATTTTTGGCCAATAAAAATATTTTTTAAGAATCTACTTGATCTTTTGATCACCATACTTACAGTGAGTATAATAAATTAATTTGTTTATTATACTTTTTGGCATTACTATCCTGCAAGAACTTTCATTATTGACATTTAACTTAAACATTAAGATATTCTGATATAACATATCTTTCTTGTATCCTTGTTGTATACCTAGTTTGTTTAACAGACAATGAGGGATCAAATAAAAATGTAATTTCTTTATTTAATCTAACATCCTGAGATTACATTACCACTAAGTTTTCATAATCTTTTTCAATGAATTTGTCCACTGTTAAATTAATATTTGTTATCATATTTTGTGTCTGGATCTTGATAAACTAGTTCAACTGGATGGTGAATGAGCATGTCAGCCACAATATTTTTTTCCATTATAATACTATATGCTACATTGAAACTGTTAATAATAAAGACTTCTCATAATCAGGCATTCATTACTTAAATAACTTTTATGAAGGAACTCTAAGCTTCTATAATCAGACATAACT
Source organism: Epiperipatus broadwayi (assembly GCA_028023455.1). Taxonomy (NCBI): domain Eukaryota; kingdom Metazoa; phylum Onychophora; class Udeonychophora; order Euonychophora; family Peripatidae; genus Epiperipatus; species Epiperipatus broadwayi. Next base: position 6,837,337 of record JAQFVV010000005.1, on the reverse strand, counting down.
ACTATCTCTGACCTTAACAAAAACTTTGGAAAGCTCAAACAACAGCTAAAGCTTCCTTCTCAGTTATGGAATATTTAAGCTCAATTCCTTTCAAATATCTACTTAAGAAATTAGGTGCAGTGCTCTCAGATCCAAGACTCCTCACTGACGAAGGCCATAAGCCAGAAACTAGTCTGGGGATATTGGATGAGTAGGCACTAGATGGGGATTTTATGCACAAGTCTTCTGGAATCCATTGATTACTCTGGCTTGCACTGAGTAGCAATATTGTATGGAGAGTTTTGCCTGTTTTAAGAAATACAAAATTAGAGACTCTTGTAATTCATTAAGCTGATACATTACTACTCCTAAAGCATAATTTCTACTATCAGTTTGGAGATAAAACTTTTTATTAAAATCATGGTAGGCTAAAATTACTTCCTTTAAAAAGGTAGCTTTAATTTTTTTCAAAGTAAGACATATGCTCAATAGTTCTTCTCCACTTCTCACTCTTTTTTAATAACACTGGTAGATAAATTGTATCACTGGAAATATTTTTGTAAAATTTATGATAATAGTTACACAAACCTAAGAAAGATTTTAATTATTTTCTAGTTTTAGGTATAGGATTTTTTTGAATTGCTGCTATCTTTTTAGGATGGGGTTTAATCTCATGCTCATTAATTAAATGACCCCATAAGTAATTTCTTCTGCAGCTATAGTACATTTTTCTAAATTTAGTTTTATATCATTGATAGAACATTCATGAAAAAATAACTGCAAATAGTTTAGATGCTCAAAAATATTTTTAGAAGCAATGATAATATTGTCCATATGCATTATGATTTTTCTTTTAACAGTTTAGAAAAGATCATAAACATCTAATCAAACCAGGCCCACTACTGACCAATCTGAAAGGCATCCTTTTACAAACATAGGATTGATCTTCAGAATGAAAAGTGATATATTTTTAGTCATTTACATGTAATTGCATCAGCCAATAACTGGCTGTCAAATCAAATATTGCAAATTTTTTTTTTATTTTGTAATTTTACTAATAATTCATGAAATCATGAAGGAGTGTCATGCTCAGGAATGGTTAATTGATTTAACATATGAGCATCTAAACAAGTCTTTATTGATCCAACTTATAGTAATTAATAAATTTATATATGATATTAAACAGGCAAAACTCTCCATACAATAGTGCCACCCTGTGCCAACCAGAGTAATCAATAGATGCCAGAAGGCTTGTGCCTAAAATCCCCATCTAGTGCCTACTCATCCAATATCCTGAGACTAGTTTCTGGCTTGTGGCCTTCATCAGTGAGGAGTCTTGGATCTGAGAGCACTGCACCTACATCTTAGGATCTAATGCAACCCTCCAGCAGCCAACTTTTATCTCTACTTAACTACAAAACTATGAGAATGAAAACACAATATTTTGAATCTAACCTCAACAGCTTATATAGTCATATAAGTCTGAACTCAGTGTTTGGGGCTATTGGATGAGTAGGCACTAGATGGGGATTTTATGCACAAGCCTTCTGGAATCCATTGATTACTCTGATTGGTGCAGGGTGGCACTACTGTATGGAGAATTTTGCCTGTTTAATAACAGATATGTGCTAGCATAAGCGATGGCGATCATGTGATGTTCAGTGGTTTAAATTTATATATGGTGAAGGGCTTTTCATAACTATTTGCCACTTTAATATCTTATTTAGTTGCTGTTGGACTTCTGCCTAATATTGATAAGGAATGAAATACATTTGATGTTGGAAAGGTTCTTCATTGTATAGTTTAATTTAATGGTCATATTCCTTCAATATGCCTGGGATTTTTGAAAACATATCTTTATATCAAAACATCAATTGATAAAATTGCTCTTTATAATAGTACTTTAGAATGCTATAATTTTCTAATTTAATTTAATATTTAAATCAATGGAAGTTTCATGAATACACAATAACTTATTAGATTGATGAGTTTAAATTATAACAAAATTTCCAAATTTCATTCTGACTTATATAAATTTTACTTTTATAATCAATACTACAATTATTTAAATTCATACAGTTGAATCCAATTATGGCCTCATAAATAAGACCAGGCATGATTAAAAAGACATGCCCAAATTCAGATTCATTTGCTAGCTTAGTCCTCTTTCCATTAGCCAATGAATTTGCTTTTTAGGTAGAGCAAGTAATGACTGACTTATAGTAGTAATTTTGTTATAAGTGTTTTCAGATAATGTAGATGCTTGACTTCCTGAGTCTAACAAGGCATCTATAAAAATTCCCTCATCAGATATTTTAATAATATGGCAACTGTATAAAATAGGGGGTTCCATTATTTCATAAGGCTCCAAATAATCTATGTCTAAATCTATAGTATATTCATTCTCCCTCCTCAAATTAGCATAAAGACCTCACATCAAAAAAACTTTTTACAAAGTCCTTATTAGTTTAATGCATGAGTTTTATCTTTTGCCTTATTACCCATTTTTGGAATAGTTTGAATTCCACTGGTGGATGCTTTGTACAAATCATCATTTCATTACTTATTTTTATTTTGATGGTAGTTAGTATTGTAATAAGGAACTGACCTTTTATTACTATGATTTTTACTGTTAGTAATTTTTAACTATAATAGGGCTTTGCATGGGTAAAAGATTAATCCTACCTATGGAATAATTGTGGGATTCATTAATGATTTTGTGCCTAGAGTCAAAACTACACTCACTTGTGACTATCAACATTTTTAGGTTGACTGCCTGTCCTCTAAAAACTGAGTATAACTACTTTTGTTTGTAGTACCCTTTTGTTGAGAGACTTGGTAATTAATGTTATTCTGAGTCTTCTCCCCAAAAATTAGATATTAACTAAATGTTTAAAATCTCCATAATCAAACAAAATTGCCATCAATCTTTTGCTGTGGGAGACAAGTGATTAGTTGTTAACCTTTTTTTCCTGTTAAGGTAAATTAAGTAAATAATTTTTCCTAGTTCTGCAAATACTCAGATGGGTTTTCTAAACATTCACCTTGAAATACTTTAATTTTCATAAACTTAAGAACCATAGAATTTCCTACAGTTCTTTCCTCACTACCTATGCCTGGTTCTATTAGAATATTTCATTTAAAGTCTTATAAGGAGTATTTTCTAGATTAGGGTTCATCAATTCCTTTTCCAATCAAAACCTATATTTTATGTATGGCTCTACTTCTTTGTCTAGACTCTGTTTAGGGTTAGATTGAACCATATTCAAATTTTTCTCAATAACAGTTTGTAATGTTTCAATTCTTTGACAAACAATTTGTATTCTAACATCTATTTGTATTTGTTCCAATATATTTTGAACAAAACTTTTTTGTTCTTGTTTAAAATTATATAATTCTTTTAATATTTTTACTATTTGATCTGGCAATTTTTTATCTTTGCTCACCATTTTTCTCAACCCTAATTGAAATTTCTTCACATCACCACCTAGCCTTATGTTAGATTTTCTGATTTTCTTTATTTCCATTTTGAATCATTTTCTATACTAATCAACTCTTTCCTAATTTTTTTCTAATTCTATCTTGTTTTGAACCTACATTTTAGCTCTTATTTTCTTGAGATTAAAATAACTCTTTCTCTATGTCACTATGATTGTCACTTATCTTTCTAAATCTGTGCTCTAATTTATTCTTAAAAATTTTCTATAAACTGCTTGGACTGTGCCTCGACACACTGAATCTGGGTATTAATAACAGCAATTTATTCAGTCAACTTAACACTAGATTTCTTTACTTTCATTCCCACATTATTAAATTTATCATCAGATTCTGTTTTATATTGTGATAGACTATCCATAATATCCTTTAATTTCTGATATGAATTATCAAAAACTCTTATTCAGCAACATGTGATAACCTTTGTGATGCAAGGAATATGGAAGAGAATTTTGTTTATACTCAGAAGTCACTTTAAGTTTTCTTATAATTAAAACTAAAATATAATGAAAAATCTAAAATATTAATGTAACTTTGACTTGTCTAAACATTAATCACATGACGTATGTTTTCTACTTTTATAATTCAAGTACTTTTATTTTTTGTGATTTCAATTTTTTGATTATGAAGACGATGATAACAAATGCAGTCATTAATTAAGAATAAAATAAAGATTTTATTAATAGTATAAAATATAACATATAAATATCTTATACTTTAATATAACTACAATGCAATAAATCATAATATTTCAATATTTAATTCACAAAAGAAAATATACTTGTCATTTTTTAATAAATAAAGTTCTCTCTTGCATTTATAATCTGATTGACTTTTTAATTAGAACATTAGAATAAGAACCTTTCTTCCAAATTTTTAATGATAATGTTGCCAACAACTGTAAAAGACTAAAATGTATAATTTTCTAAGCCTATGCACAATAACTAATTACATTTAGACAAAGAATTTTTTATCATAGCCTTTACATATCAAATTTTCATGCTATAAATATTAACACCATTTCCTTTTCCAAAACAACTCTTACAAAATCAAGGGCAAATAAAGGCATAAGTCATAATACACATGCCTTCAACAATTATTCTAAACATCAATAAGTAGGATAGGCAAAATGATGGGATAATCAAAACTCCACACTTATGTACAAATGTATAATTATTATCATATTACTAATATTAAAGACTTGGACAGAATAAATATTCTAAAAATTTGCCCATACAATATTTATATCACCTATGGCATATAATATTTCAAATGCATAACTTAAAATAACATATAAAAATAGTTTTAAATACATACTATTTATCATATAATATTTCTATAATATGATATGAAAAACTGATAAAACACATTATATTCATAAAAAAATAATTGGGCATAATATTTATAAATTAAGAATTGGTAGTGTTCAGTGACATGTAATGTAGCCACTAGGCGACATTGCAGCACCACCAAGAAGCCTTCAAGTGATAAATTTAAATCCAAAAACGGCTGAAATCGATGGAAAATTAAAACGCCTAAGGCAAGACATCAAAAGTAAGTAAAAAACCCAAGTAAAAAATTTAGCCTAAGGCAAGATATCAAAAGTAAGTAAAAAATCAAGTGAAATAATATGTAAATTTTAAAAAAGTACGCACACACACAAAATATTGAAATGGCTCAAAAATAAGTAAAATATAAATTACAAAAAAAAAAAAAATGCTATGAAATTCAAAACAGAAAAACTTTAACGGTAAATGTCAAAAAAATTAACACTGGCGGGAGTTACAAAAATAGAATTTCATCAATATTTAGATTTTAAAATTTGCAAATATGCATCTGTGATCAGATTCCAAAGCAGCGATTTAAATAAACTAAAAATAACATTACACGAGAGCTTCTAATTGTCTCCCAAAAATTTATCAAATTAATTAGCATATCATTTAAATTCATCAATAATTAAAAAATATAAAGCAATAGAAATATTACACAAAAAATAATATTACCAATTTCATTCCAGGCATTTGTAGTAGGCACTTGGATGTTTGCAGCATAAAAATCCATTAAAAAGAACATTATTTTGATTTAAAGAACAGATTGCAGCACCCAGTGGTTATTTGGTGGTTTAAAAAATAGGAGAAAGATGGCAGAAATGAACAAAAAATAGGCAAAAAGAAGGTTCAAATTTTTTGGCTTTCAATGCAAAATTATTTAGAGAAACATTCAAATTTTGAAGCTTATTGGAGAAAAATTATTTAAAGAAGCTTTTTTTCAAACAGATTGCAGGACACTTAAATAATAACTGCACATTTTTAGAGAACAGATTTTAACAGACTTAAATAGTAATAGCAGATTAAATAACAGTGGTTATTTGGTTTAAAAAAATACAACAAAGATGGCACAAATTAACAGCAGATTACAATTAGCAAACAATTATAGTTCCACAAAAAGTAAGCAAAAAGAAAGTTCAAATTTTTATCATTTTGAGTAAAAAACGATTACCGAAAAGATGCAACTGATATTTCAGGTGGAATTTTGAAATGTTGCCCGAATGTTTGTGTATGTTTAATGTTGTATTCATCTGCATAAAAAAAATCCATATTAATCCTGTCAAAAAATAAAAATAATCCCAACAACTTCTATTTGTAGCAGTACAAAATAAATAATACGTCATAATAAAACTAAGCAGGTATTTCAAAAGGCTAGTTCAGTTAAATTTTGATTAAATTTGTTGGCTTTGGAAATTATATTTTTCATGTGAAAAGTCTATTACATCACATTTCATTTTGAAAGTACAAATGTGTAATATATTACGGTGCAATATTTATCTTTTTAAATCTTTAATTGGTATATGTTATAACAAAACCCATTACCTCTCACTAGACAGGCGTTCTCTACCGAATATATATATATATATGATGTATCAATATACGTGCTTATGTATTTTTATTTAATATTATAAAAAAATGTATTTATTACTCTGTCATTTTAAATCGCACACATACGTCATTCTTTCCAATAGATCTCTCATACATATCTCAAGTAGTGAAGGTCGATACTGCGAAAAAGTTTGTATCACGTGACTTTCGACACTAATTACTTTATTATGTCCGTAATGGAATGAGGCTTTAATGAAATCTTATTAAATTAGTTCACATGTCCCCTTCACTTATTATTGCAAGTACAAAATTTCCTTTTCATAAAGAAAATTTAAAAATCAATGATTAAAGTTCGTTATCTGGCTTTCCCCAGGGAAGTAGTAGAAGCAGATTTATTTCTTTATTAAAGAGTTCCATTCCACAGGTAAATCAGGCAAATCAAGGCAAAGGTTTGAGATCTTCATGCACATTGGCCGGCGAGGTTCATCCTAGTTCCACGTTGGGAATTATGTGTTATTTTGAGGCATAATGGTTTTATTGGTTGAGGCAGCTGCAGCAGGTTGGAATTAGGGACCTGAATCTGATGCGGTCTTCTCTTACCCTGACATTTCTTTTGAAATCGCCATTATATAAGCTAAATATTTAAAACCTTTTTGGTGTTCATGGTTGTAGCTCTGCCGAAAAAAGATAAAATGCATTCTGGGTGGCACGCTTTTATAGCCCCCTCCATTTGTTCTAGAAGCTTCTTTTTTATCTCACTTCCAATTTTTAATGTGGACTAACCAGATCTGTTAGACATGTGAAAACTCGTGTCGTAGCTTCTATTGTAATATAACAAAAAAATGGAATCTCATTCTGCCGGAAACCTCTAGTTTTTACAGCGTGAAACAAAATCTTGTTTCTCTCTTTTCACTACCTAATTCATTCATACATGCATTTGTCACGTGCACATATATATCATTTAAAAATGACAGTCCCTCCCCACGCGTTTGTGTATTTGTAACCATCACCACGTAATAAAAAATTAAATATTATATATATCTACGTCTACATATGTTTACCGATTAAATAAATTATTTGTGACTGGGTTCGAACCCATTGTCACAATGGGTATGGATTTAATTTTGTAATTTCCTAAGAATCTCACATAGCATACATATATAATGAAATGTTTACACAACTATTTACCAGTTTCTAACTTTTGAGTGTACGTTAAATCTTAATTTTAAAAATAAATTTTGGGTATTTAGAGTTAAAGTAAATGCAATCTTTGCAGTGTCATTTTCCATTCACGAATTGCCTTTGTTAAACTAAGTTAAGAAGTTTAACAATAGAAAGCTAAATTTCATAATTTTAAAGAAGAGTTATAAAAGCTAATGGATTTTTAATTAATTTTATTTTTTTGATAGCTAAGCACTGAAAAAATGCAGTTACAAATAATATATTTTTGAATAACAAATATTGTCCTTTAAAATATTCTCAATTTTAAAAATCTTTAAACAATAATCTTGTATTTAAACAATAATCCAAACATGAATACATGTATTGACACACACATGTGAAAATGTAATTTATCATTTATCTAAATCTATTGTCTTTGAAATATGTAGATAAATACTGCATTATTATAATTTTATTAAAAATGTATGTCTTTGAATTTATTAACAATTTTTAAAATAAGATGATAAGTTTACTCTGTATTATTTTTAAAAGAGAAAAAAAAAATCAATTGCAAATTACTTTTAAAAAGATAAAAATAAAAACAAATCATGAATTATTTTTGTATTTCTATAATTATTTAAAACTAAATAAAATATCACTTGACAACCTTAAACAATTAATAACTCACAGCATAATGAAAATAATATTTTTTTTATTATATGTATATGATAATACCTATTTAAAGTCTAATCCAAGATGGTACAAAATACCAACAGTGATTTGTTCTCAATAATTTTTTTAATTTGTTTAATGACAAAATAATGTTTTTCTAGTGCTTTTTAAAACCACATTGTGTATCTAATAGTTACGTAGTCAATATGATTCATGTAATACTTTTACTGTAGTAGATAACAATGATATTTTATGATAATTACTACAATCTCATCTATTTACTTTGTTTTTAAAAATTGGATCAGTAGAGGGATCATTAAGATCAAGTGACCCAAATTTTGAGGACATATTTTTTTTTAAAAAAACTCATCATTTCTAAAATTTATCATCACCATATTTTCAAACTTCTTTCAAGATATTTTATGCAAATATACAATCTTTCCATAGATACATCATTAAAATTTATTATCTCAATTCTTGTATCTGAATTCAAATAATGATGAAAATATTTTTTCTGTGTTTGAAATATTAATGTTATCCTAAAGAAAATTACCATTGATAGGTTTAATAGGAATGTGATATTTTTCAATTTCACATATTGCTTTCAAAGCATCAAAATAGATCTAAAATAACTATGATCAGAAAATGTCCATTTCTTTTGTCATATTAACTCACTAATTGTATACCTGATGGATTGTGATTGTTGTATACATATATAAATAGAGTCAGTAAAGGCACACATTAATTAAGTGAAAATAAAAGTAATTAGATCGGGCTGCATTAACTAAATAAAGTAATTACAGAGACATTGTTTAACAGATTGGATTATCAAGGGTATTAATAACCAAATGAAGCCATTTACACACACGTGAGAAAATGTATTAATACTCCAGAAAAGAAGTGACGAGAGTGGGATTTCAAAATGTGGCAATATAAAAAAGAGCAGGGAAAAAAAGATATAACGCACCTTGTGTTTTTGTTCTTCATGAGTTCTGCTGCTTTTCGGACTGCGATCCCAGGTTCTCGGCGCCTGTAGGTGAATCCGGGCGATTAGAGTAAAAGCAGACTGCACCGGTCTTAATATAATTTTTAAACACCCTAAGTGGCTCTTACGAGGGTTATTTTCATCACCTAGTCAAGGTACTGTGCATTTTATATTACTGTAGACAGAGAAGGGGATTTGAACTTTAATGCAGTCAGATTATGTATATATATGTTAACCAATTACCATAACTGTTGTTAGTGTGAATTATTATGTACCAATAAATATTTAGTGTAAATTAGTCAGTGATTCTTATTTATAATTAAGTATTAATATTTGCGATCATTCAGCTACAGCTGAGGACACTGCAATTTTCTGGCACAGTCTCAAACAACCTTAAATTATGTCATTAGGGCAGAATAGTATAGGTGAATTCGATGCCAGTAACGTGTTCGAATGGCCGTTATATAGAACACAGATCGAAAATTTCTTTACTTTGAACGCGATTGATGATAACAAGAGAAAAACAGCGGCCCTAATGTGTTATGGCATGAAAGAGTAATTGAGGTTATTCATAAAAATTTTGAAGTGCCTTTGCCTGAGAAGGTCAAGTATGAGGAAGTGAACAAGAAGTTAGATGATCAGTTTAGCCCCCGTCCCTCTCGCCACATAGTTAGATTAACTCTCCGAAATAGGAAACAATTTAGCAGTGAGAAAATTAATGATTATAATCTAGATTTAAGAGAATTGGCTAAAGATTGTAACTATGGTGATTTCGTTGACGAAATTTTAATGGATCAGCTACTTTGGGGCATGGCTGATGATAGGCTCAGACAGCAATTGCTAGTAGAGATGGAGTTAACCTATGAAATGGCCATCAAAAAGGTATAGCGTGTGAGCTGATATTGGAGCAGGCACAAGCTTTTAGATGTAAATCAGATGAAACCATAAAAATGGGGGTATTCAAAACATATGGAGGAAATCAAAGCCCAATGAAGTCAAATACTAGTAATGCTAAAATAATATTTCTGTTGTAGCAAAACAGGCCATATTTCAAGAGAATGCAAATGGCAGAAAGAAGTGTGTTTTAAATGGGGCAAAAAAGGTCATTTGTCATGCGTCTGTAGACAAGATGACAAAGGAAAAATAAAAGAACATTCCCACATGCCTCATGATAGGGGAGGGAAATTTGCAACCCCCCATATAATTAAAAGTCTAGACATTAAAAGTATACACCAGTTTATGATTAAACTTAAAATTTATGGCAAAGAAATAGAAATGGAAATTGATAGCGGATCGGCAATTTCCATAATTTCACGGTCAGATTGGAAAAAATTATATGATAAGGCAAACATTGTTTTAGAAAAAACAAATATTAAAGCGAGAGACGTAAATAGTAATGCCCTCAAAATAATTGGTCAGGTTAAAGCGCCAATTAAATACAATGGCAAAAAAGCGAATCTACCCCTATATATTGTAAATGGTAAAATTAGCCCCATTGTAGGGAGGGAATCGTTTCGTGAGATCGGGATACAAATTAATATAAAGAAAATCTCTTTGGAAGATGAACTAGTTAATAAATATCCAGATCTGTTCAATGAAAACTGGGATTGATCGCATCAAAACCAGTAGAAATAGAATTATCGGAAAATGCGCGACTGCATGTTTGTAAACCGCGTAAAATTCCGTTTGCGCAAAAAATTAAAGTCAAAGACAAGTTAAAGTCATTGGTGGATAAAGGAGTGTTGACGCCCATCGAAACATCTGATTGGGCCACGCTTTTAGTTGTAATAACTAAGCCTAACAGGGATATTAGATTATGCAGAGATTACCAAATAACGGTAAATAAATTTTTAAACAGGGGAGCTTATCCTGTCCCAAATGTAAGGGAAGTTTTGGCCATTCTGCAAAATGCTTCCTATTTTGTGAAGCTAGACCTTAATTCTGCTTTCCACCCGATTCAGATTACTGAAAAATCAGCGGAAATCTTGGCTTTAACGACCCATATGGTCTATTTAGGTGCAATCGTTTACCTTTTGGCATATCCACAGTCCTAAATATATTTCAGTCAAGGATCAATGTGTTACTACAGGGTCTCCAAGGGGGGTCATTCCCTATTATGATGACATACTTATCACAGCTACATCACAAGAAATGTTGCGCAACAGACTATTTATCGTATGCGAAAAACTTAATTAATCTGGGGTTAAATTAAATGCCAGCAAGAGCATATGGATGTCAAAAGAATTGACATTTCTAGGCTATTTGATTTCTGATAAAGGGAAGAGACCATCCCTGGAGAAAGTAAATGCAGTGAAAAATGCATCGCCACCTACTAATATTAAACAGTTACAGGCTTTCTTAGGTCTCATAAATTTTTTTGAGCCCTTCTTGGAAGGTAAAGCTCACATAACTAAGCCATTATACAAACTATTAAAAAAAGATCAGAAGTGGCATTGGTCTAGAATTCACGAAGAAGCATTCTGTTGGATAAAAACTTTATTGTCATCTGAGAAACTATTGGTGCATTTGAGAAACTATTGGTGCATTATAATAATAGTTTAGAAGTACGTTTAATAACTGATGCATCAGAGTGGGGAGTGGGGGCGGTGCTATCTCACCCATGTCACAAAGGGGAATGCCCTATTGCTTACGCATCGAGAACTCTCTCAAAATCAGAGAAAAACTATAGCCAAATTGACAAGGAGGCTTTGCCTATAATGTTCGGCCTTAAAAAATTCCATCAATTCCTGTTCGGTAGGAATTTCCACATAATTATGGACCACAAGCCACTACTGGGTATTTTGGGCCATGATCGTTTAGCTTCTGAACATTTAAGCCCACACATGATGCGCTGGAGAAACATAATGCCAGCATATGACTACATATTAGAATACAAAAAAGGAAAAGAGATTGCACATGCCGATGCATTATCAAGAATGCTGGACAAGCAAGAACAATCAACGATGGAGGCAGAAATAAATTATATTGACACCCTAAACTCAGAAATACTGATTAGCAAATGCGTAGCCAATTGGACGAGCTCTGATCAGGGCTATCAGATACTTATGGGATGGATCAAAAATGGATGGCCATCTTCAAAGCCTCAGTACGTTGACCCAGGGTTCTGGACAAATCGTAATAAACTATCTATATGCAAAGGATGCATATTAATGTGTGATCAAGTCGTGATACCAATAGAAAGCCGACAGCAAGTATTCAACTTACTGCACGAGGGCCACCCTTCAACATAGAGTGAAATATCAAAAAATGTTCGGCATGTCAAACAGAAATGAACATGAGAGCTAAGATATACAATTTGTGCTCAGCCCCCACAAAAGCATGGCAAAGGGTCCACATAGGCCATACTGGACCGGTGAATGGAAAACTCTTGCTCATAGTCATAGATGCTTTCTCAAAGTGGACAGTGTGCCAAATTGTAAAAGATTTAACTGCTACTGAAACAGTTAAGATGTTAAATGCTGTGTTTCGTGTCACAGTTTACGGAAACCATCGTGTCTGATAACGGAACTGCGTTCATAGCTAGGGAAATAGAAAGCTATTTTCATGATAATGGCACCAGACACATACATACACCACCATATCACCTGGAGTCAAATGGTGTGGCAGAGAAGGCTGTCCAAATAATCAAAAAGGCATTAAAGAAATCAAGTAATAGGGATTTACAACAAGAAATTGATAACGCGATGTTGTGGCAACATGCAATGCCATCAACGGCCACCAGGAAATCACCCGCAGAACTGTTAATGGCAGGAAACTGTGTATTAAATTAGACTTATTACTGCCAGATCCTGTCAAAAATGACAACAGCGACAAAAATGTAAATAAGTTCGTAATCGGGGATAAAGTTTGGGTCCGGGATGTGTTGCAAAAGAAATGGGTAGAGGGAATAATTATGAAACTGTTGTCTCAACAAATAGTAATCGTGCAGCTACAGGATGGTACTAACTATAGAAGACACGTAAACCACGTCCGTCAGCGAGTTGTAGAGGAAATACAAATGTTACCTGGAAGACAGTTATTGTTGAATTAGCAGCAAACCACAGAAATGAAACAACAGCGACCAATGGAGACAGAGACAGCACCAACGAATAGTGAGAATGATACAGAATGAAGCTCAAAGCCAGATGAAACACAAAGCAATACAGTGAGACCAAAACGGAAAATCCAGAGACCGGACAAACTAAAAGACTATATATAGTGCCATTACACAACTATCTTTTCTGGAGTAAGGGGAGGTGTCATATAAATATGTAAATAGAGTCAGTAAAGGCACACATTAATTAAGTGAAAATAAAAGTAATTAGATCAGGCTGCATTAACTAAATAAAGTAATTACAGAGGCGTTGTTTAACAGATTGGATTATCAAGGGTATTAATAACCAAATGAAGCCGTTTACACACACGCGAGAAAATGTATTAATACTCCAGAAAAAAAGTGACGAGAGTGGAATTTCAAAATGTGGCAATATAAAAAAGAGCAGGGGAAAAAAGATATATCGCACCTTGTGTTTTTGTTCTTCATGAGTGCTGCTGCTTTTCGGACTGCGATCCCAGGTTCTCAGCACCTGTAGGTGAATCCGGCCGATTAGAGTAAAAGCAGACCGCACCGGTCTTAATATAATTTTTAAATGCCCTAAGTAGCTCTTATGAGGGTTATTTTCATCACCTAGTCAAGATACTGTGCGTTTTATATTACTGTAGACAGAGAAGGGGATTTGAACTTTAATGCAGTCAGATTATGTATATATATATATATGTTAACCAATTACCATAACTGTTGTTAGTGTGAATTATTATGTACCAATAAAGATTTAGTGTAAATTAGTCAGTGATTCTTATTTATAATTAAATATTAATATTTGTGATCGTTCAGCTACAGCTGAGGACACTGCAGTGATGATGGCATTTTAATTGTATTTATATATTGGATTATTGAGTAATTAATGTCTTTTAAAAAATTTAACTTTATTTAAATTTTAAATTTGCATTAATTCTCAAAGAAAGAATCCATAATACATTGTTTCCTGAAAATTTCACATGTCTGAGTGTTCTTTCACTTCAATCACCATAACCAAATTTACCCTCAAACACTTGTTTTTCAATAATTTATCAATTTCGGCATTAATGTCTCCAATGACAATTTTAAAATGTTCTTTAGTCTGATAAAATGCACTTTGTACATTCATATAAAAATCCTATATTTGTTCATCGTAATGAGAACTAGTTTCAGGAATAAACCTGAATTATGTGCATTTGATATATTTCATTAATTTGAATAACTAATATTACTATTCTGTCTCATATACCATCAATTTTTTTAAATATTATTATTATATTTTATTTCTAATGAATGACACCATACATGAGTTTTCAGTATATTCTGTATTTGTAGTAAAATACACATCAATAGTTTAAATCAATTTTATCTCATTTTCTTTTCTTTCTTTTTTTTATGTCAAATGCGTTGACCGGAAGTGAATCCGGGCAAGTTGCTTGGAAGGCTTCAGGAATAAACCTGAATTATGTGCATTTGATATATTTCATTAATTTGAATAACTAATATTACTATTCTGTCTCATATACCATCAATTTTTTTAAATATTATTATTATATTTTATTTCTAATGAATGACACCATACATGAGTTTTCAGTATATTCTGTATTTGTAGTAAAATACACATCAATAGTTTAAATCAATTTTATCTCATTTTCTTTTCTTTCTTTTTTTTATGTCAAATGCGTTGACCGGAAGTGAATCCGGGCAAGTTGCTTGGAAGGCAGCTATGGTAACCGCTGGACCACCAACGTTTGACATCTCATTTTCTTTTTTACAAAAAGTTCAACAATATTCCATTTAATATTAGCCTTTTTTCCAATTTTCACAATCTAGTATCTAAATAAAATGTTATCATCGAATATCAGTTTGAGTCTACAACTGCGACTGGTGAATTTAAATAAGGGATGCCATTTTGTTTTGTCTTTCATTATTTACAGTATATATGTTTTTAAAAAATTCACTCATATACACTATTATATTTTGTAAAAATATTTACATTAAGTATAAGTTTGTGCACTCCAGAAAAAGTAGAAAATATATTTTACATGGCTAAATAATAAGCGTTAAATTTAATTAATAAATTGACGTTAATTGCGATCGATAAATATTTCTTGATAAGAGACTAATTAATTTAAAGAGATGGAGAATTGCCTTACATGGAAATAAGTAATTAATTGTGTGTGTAATTAAAAGTTAAGATGAATTCCATCATATGATAACAAACTATAATTAGAGAAAGCAACAAAGTGCGTTGTTCTGATTTCCAGTGAACTTACCAAGTGAATGAGTGCAGAGAGAACTTAAGTGACAATAGCTCAAAAAAGCTTAAGTATCGGTGCAACGCTCTAGTGCAAAGCCAACATGTTCGCAAGCAGCAGCAGGACCGGGCCAAAGAGTTTGGGAAACCGTGCAGAAAGTAGTCAGTTGTGAAGTGCGCCGGAGAAGTGAATCAAAAGTGAACTATATATATTTATTGTGTGAGTAGCAAAAACTTTCGCCATTATTGTTTATTGTACATTTGTTTGCTGATCGCTCAGTCATAGTTGGGGACATCGTCATGCCTTCAAGAAACACCACTCATATCTTGGCTAAAGAGCTATTAAGCAAAATGAGAAGACCATGGAGTTTCATAATCTTAATGCCAGAATTAAAAATCTAATAAATTCATTATAATAGATATTGCTTAATGGTAAGCAACCCATCCAGGTTTTGTCATTACATAAATAATAATATAATAATAGCAGGTGCAATGACAAGAACGTATGGAGTTGGCATTAAGACATTACTTTTCTCATATCCTTAAGTCTCAAAGAAGATTCAAAGGTTCTTCTTTCAAATAACAACAAGATCCTTTCAGCCGCATAAGTTAATATATTGTCCACAAATTATGTATTATATTTTCTTTCATTAATCTTTAAAATACAATTCAATTAGTTGCATTTTTATAAACTTTCTAATAATCATTCCATGTTTAGACGCGAGAGGGCAGCAGAATATGGGAAAACTTAGACTGGGGAATGACAAATAAAGTGGCTAACAGGTTTCTATGGGCATAATTGCTCAGAGATTCTTGACTTCGTTTAAGGAGAAGCTACAGTACATCACATCACATCAATCAGTTCCTCTTACAAACGTAAATTTCCATCATAGCGAGAATAGTTTTTTAACAAGGCTGTAAACCTTAGCAATGAGCGTCTGAAAAAATCGAGAAGTAAATCATTTTTCTAGTTGAAGTAATGATTTATTAACCCGATATATATTGCTAACAATCAACTTTTTTTTTTACATATCTTTAAATAAATTTGTATGATTTTTATTTATAGATCTATATCTCAACAAGCATTGAAACGTAGATTTTAAATTTATAACGTGAATAATTGAAATTATTTATTTATTGTTTTCCAAAACTTATTTTTTAATTTCTAATAATAAAAAAATTGATATTTTTTGGAGTTTTAGTTTTATTTATTAGATCTTCGCATTAAATATAAATTTATTATCTAAACCTTTGAACTGAAAACGTAATTGAATTTCTGAAAATAATACATTTTCATTGCACTAGAGGGATATTTTTTTACTATTTATTTATTTTGATTTACGCTGAACTTCTGAGAAAATTACAATTGTATGCAATACATATAAGCGATTCTTCAAATATCATAAGTTTAAAGAACATTCTGTTTGTCTAAATGATATTATATGCAGAACTCAGAAATGTTTTTCAATTTTAAATTACTGTTCAAAATGAAAATGTTTTCAGCTTTGATTTTTAATATTGAGGTATTATTATTTCTAATGTATTTTCCTTTGACTTTCTGTACAAATGTCGTTAATATTTTAAAATACATTATTACATTATGTTATAAAAGAATGATTGATGCAAGTTCACTATAACGGTCTATGGTTGTTTGCCCTCTATTGTTTAAAATTTAAACTAAATAAAATTTAAACAAATAAATTAAAATTTAATCAAATGTAAAAGATAATAATAATAAAAAAAACCTTTTGAATGTTGGATTAATTACACGACATTAATTAAAATAATTACTTTTAATTTCTTTGAAAGTTAAGATTTTAAACTGTCTACAACTTAAGAATTTAAAATAAAAAAGTATATGCTACTGTCTTACAATTACATGAAAATTTATTCAAATGTAAAAGATAATAAAAAAAACATTTACCTTTTTAAATATAATTACGTCCTATACAGACTAGGAAGTTGGAGACTGCTGATGTTATTGTACGCAGCCCAGCCATCTGAAATAATGTGCGTACACTGTCTACAACTTAAGATTTTAAAATAACTACATTTATAGCACATGTTGCAAAAAAAAAAAGACGTGTTCAACGGCGTGAATTACACGCATACGTGTACAGTTTTATAGTTACAAAAGATGT
This sequence comes from Epiperipatus broadwayi, assembly GCA_028023455.1. Taxonomy (NCBI): domain Eukaryota; kingdom Metazoa; phylum Onychophora; class Udeonychophora; order Euonychophora; family Peripatidae; genus Epiperipatus; species Epiperipatus broadwayi. The sequence continues at coordinate 6,819,693 of JAQFVV010000005.1, read as the reverse complement.
CTGCTACATGCTTAGTACCTGATAGTGAAATTTTAAGCGTTGCTGCTATTCTGGCAGAAGAATGGAATATGCGCCAGTTATGGGACGTCATACAAACTACGGAATTGGCCATCAAATGGCTTGCACGAAGACTCCTTCTGAAGAACTACGTCTTATGCCAACAGTGCGGTGTTCGGTGTGCGCTGGTGAAGTATTTTACAGGCTTAGATGAGTGTAGATGGCAGTGCAGAATATGCCACCATCGCATTTCAATCAGAAAGGGGTCTTTCTTTTTCCAAAAGTCATCTGCCTCTGGGAACAACTACAAGCATCGTGTATTTTTGGGCGCGTAATATGCCCCAACAACACATTGTGCATGAGCAAAAGAATTATCATTGACTGGGCGAATTTTTGCCGGGAGGAATGTGCCAAATATTTTGACACAAATCCGACAGTTCTCGGTGGATTTGATGACAATGGGGAGCCATTAATCGTCGAAATAGACGAAACTTACTATTTCCACCGAAAATATCACAGGGGGGCTATACGGACAGGTCATTGGGTGTTTGGCGGCATAGAGAGAGCGTCAAGAAAGTGCTTCTTGATAGAAGTGGCAGACAGGACGGCTGATACACTGGAGGGCCTGATACAGCGGTTCATTTTACCAGGTACGCACATTATTTCAGATGGCTGGGCTGCGTACAATAACATCAGCAGTCTCAACAATCGTGTGTATTTGCATTCGGTTATCGTCCATCAGGAAAACTTCTTGGATCCCGAAGACCGAGACATACACACCCAGAATATTGAAAACATGTGGATGAGAGCAAAGCGTAAGCTGAAATTCCAATGTGGCACTAGCAGAGCTTTGTTTTCATCGTAACTGCACGAATTTGCCCTCCGGAGTAGATACAGCAATACCGCTTTTTTCTCCAACTTCCTAGTCTGTATAGGACGTAATTGTATTTAAAAAGGTAAATGTTTTTTTTATTATCTTTTACATTTGAATAAATTTTCATGTAATTGTAAGACAGTAGCATATACTTTTTTATTTTAAATTCTTAAGTTGTAGACAGTTTAAAATCTTAACTTTCAAAGAAATTAAAAGTAATTATTTTAATTAATGTCGTGTAATTAATCCAACATTCAAAATTTTTTTTTTTTATTATTATCTTTTACATTTGATTAAATTTTAATTTATTTGTAATATAATAACATACATGTCAGATTCTCAAGCAATTTAGTTTAAATTTTAAACAATAGAGGGCAAACAACCATAGACCGTTATAGTGAACTTTTACCCAACTTTTTATTTGAAATTAAACTTGTATTACCTAATCTAATATATAATATACACCTTAATTGATACTCTACAATGCAGTTTAACATGATTTATTTTATCTCCTCTTGCCTACAGTTTTAACTGTCCAGCAGTCATCATCAGAGCTACAACATTTAAACATATACAATTAATACCTATCTATACATATACCAATATGTATATACACACATATATAAATAAAAAACCACATTTCAAACACTCTAACTATTAGCTTAAATATGGATCTTTAATATATCTACAATCTAAAACATCTTTATCCCACACTCAATTAACTTTTTTTATATAAAATTTTATTTTATATTTTAACATTTATTTCTTCATATTCTAATCATTTACATTTGCCCTTTAATCTAATTTATTCTATTATAATTACTTATATATTATACATTAATCAATAACAATAATATTAACATAATATCCTTATAATTTTATTTCCTCATAATTTTTAATTTTTTTTAACTAATTTTATCTTGTAAAAAAACACTCGGCTCTCCTCCTCCTATAATTGAAATAACTTCCAAAAATTGTAAAAAAAAATTTTATTTTTTCGCCTCTACATCCTCTATGAACACCTTCTGAAACTATATCTTATTCTAATTCTTTAAAATCTCATAACTATTCATTAACAAAAATATTCCTACAAAATTAAATGTTTTCAGACCCTGATTCTTATTAAGAGATGGCCTAATGCTTCTAATCAATATAGCCTCCTTTATCTTTCTGTCCCTCACATTTTTTTTTATGATTTATCATTTTAATACTTTCCTTTGCAAACTTATGCACTATCTCTAATGAATGTAAATAAACAGGTGATCTCCTAGTGTGAATAACAACAAATTTAGAATAGATAAACACTGATAAATTTAATAAATAATTAACCAATAACGATATATACACATGGTACTTGTGTACTATTCCTGCAATGAAGAAAAGATAGGAGGCCTTTTCACTTGTAATCTTACGAATGAAATAAAATAAACCCCGTGATATATATTGAAAAACGTGATTCTCTTTTTCAAAATCTTTGTTTGGTGTTATTTTGCGTTATTTATATTTGTCAGTTGCAAAAACTTTTTTTTCCCCAAAATCTAATTGGACTACTGTTATTTTGGCTTCTTTATATTTGACAATTGACGAAAACTTTGTTATTATTCCTGCAATGAAGAAAATATAGGAGGCCTTTTCACATGTAATCTTGCGATTGAAAGACAATAAAGCCTGCAGCGATGTATATTGAAAAACGTGTCAAAAAGATGATTCTCTTTATAATGGCTTACAAGTTTTAAGAAGTAGAATAAGAATTCATTTGATATGTTTGTTTACGTGCTTTAATATTCTTATTGAATTCTTTAAATTTTTCATTTCAATTTGATTTGTAGTAGGTTTTAAATATGCATAGAAAATATGCAAAATATAATATTAAAATGCCTTTCATGTAATTCCCAAAAGTCAATGTCATCATGAATATTTTTCAAAATGTCTTAAAAAGTTCTGCAGTCTATGAGATCGAAAAAAAAAAGTTTATTTTTATTTTACATCTATTTTTTAAACTAGAATTATTTATAATAAAACAATTTTTTTTTCTTCTTATTTTTCCTGTTAAACAATTTGATAATTTTTTTTCCCCAAGTAAAAATTAGTCCAGATATTACTTCTCTAGTAAACACCAATCCTATCTTCAAATATTGCAGATCGAATAGAAAACCTGAATTTGGTTATTGTGTACTCAATCTGGGGTTCAAATTTGGGACAGTTAATTATATCAGAATGATCTTTAAGCCAATCTAGCTAGTATTCTTTACTGCAATAAACAAGGAAGAAAAACAACAAGCTCTCTTCACCCCTTCCCCATTTGTCAGTTGCAAAAACTTTGGTTTTTTTTTTTTTTAAATCTGCCTTGATTGCTGTTATTTTGTGTTCTTTAGATTTGACAATTGACGAAAGCCTTTTTTCATCAAAGAAAAATGAACAAGGCTGAATTCTTCCTCAACAATGGATGTTTGACAGCATATACAGAGAGATCATGGCAGTTAAAGATCGGACTATGGTGGCGATACTTAGAATTTGGTGGATCCAGAAACTATGCTTCACAGTCCAAAGACTATGGGGTTGGCGAAAGAAACAGCAGCACGGAGTTATATCATCCCAACACTTGCTGAAATTGTGGCATTGTTTGCACAAAAACAACCGCACATTTTTCTCTAGACTTAACAACATATAAAACAATTTTTTCCACCTGCATGGAGAAAAGTCTTACAATTGATATATGTTTATTGTTGTGAATTGTTTTGTGTATTTACAAAAAAAAGGATAGGTTTCTTAAAATTTTGGTTATTCAATTTTTTCCACCTGCATGAAAAGCGGTAATAACTTTTATATTTATTGGTCTGAATTATTTGTTGTTTTTCTAAATCAAAAAAATACCTTTCGTAGTATTTTTCTGGAAAATCTGGATACCCTTTGTAATCACGTGTTCATTTTGGAGGGAACATTTGTATCAATTTTTTGTGGCCAAATGAAAATTCAATTTATTTGTTTGAATGCGATTAATTACTGTTGTTATAGTGTAAGTAGCATATATGTATATTTTGTTTTTGTAAATATTTAATAAAATTATAATTTAGTGATTGTTTTATGCATCTGTAAAGTAATATTTGGGAGTTTATTCGGTATTTTTGATTCAATCTATTTTCGGGGGGTGAGAACATGTAGTTGTTAAGATAAATAAAAAAATTTTTTGCATGTTCATGTCAACCTGCCAATAAATTTGTAAATCTTGAGAAAAGTGTATCTGTTTTTTGGTATGTGTTTTTAAAAACTATTTCTACACATTTCTTGAAATTGATTGAATTAAGTGTCAAAGCTTCGTCCTCTGCATACGTGTAGATTTCATAGAAGTATATCTCATATAATATTTATTTTTTGGTCTTTTTTTTAAAATATTGTGTACTATTCCTGCAATGCAGAAAAGATAGGAGGGCTTTCCACATTCGTATCAATGCATTGATACATTTGTAATTTTTATAACTTTGTAAATGGTTGCCAAAATAACATTAAAAAGTTACCAGTGTATTGATACAAATGTGAAAAGGCTTATCTTCTCTTTGTTGCATGTATAGTACACAAGTATCATACATATTAATACTGTATACAGAATTATTAGGAAGATACCATTTGGTTATTAATAAGATATTTACAGATATTTTATCTGAAGGCATATGCAAATAATAATAAACCTATTAGGCCGAGAATAATCCTAGATCCATTTTGAGACCTTCAGAGATAGATCTTTCCTGTTCCTGCACTTACTTGCCACTAATATAATTCCAAAAGTCTGAAAACAGATCTTAATAAGTTAGTAGAAGAAGAGCAGCAATCCATAAAAAGAGATGGAATCTCTGATTTGCCATTTTACTATTTATAGTTAAAAGATTTTAGTTGAATTCTTTCCTAATTATATAACAAAATTTATTATAATTTTAAAAATAAAATAGGATTATTTTTGGAATAATTTTTGATATGTTCTGTTAGTAAATTAATATTATTAAAAAAATGTCAATATTTCTATTCTTTTAAAGATATTTTAAGACTACATGAAATAGCAGTTTTTAATTTAAATTCTCATAGTAGATTTTGTATGTATACTTTTTAATAATAAATTTGATGCCCTGATCTACATTGTTTAGAGTGTATATGAATTTTAAATGTTTATTGGATTATTTACCAAGGAAATATTAATAGATATTTTAAACTTTTGGAAGATTGCAATAATTCAGCATTCTGCTTGACCACCAGGAGTGGGTTCTCTTATTTTTTAAAGAATAAATTTGATATCATTTACTTAATCTATTACTATGATCAGGCCACACTTGGTCACAACTCTAACTGGCTTATTAACTCAATCATAAGCTGTGGTGAGCATATTGAGGGACATTAATATCAGTGTAAAGCATATTGTTAATAATGTTAACTCCAAACAGTAATATTTTCTGCTCATTATATGGACATAACCCATGTTACCCAATGTAGCTAGAATATTTGTTAGTTCTGGTTGATTATGTTATTAAATATCCAGAAAGATGCCATTAGCAACCTAGATTTAAACATATCCTTTGAAGAGGTTATGTTAGTTCTGGATCATTGCTTTGGGATTCATGAAACTCACTGGTAATGTTGTACTACTTTGTTAACTTGCTTCCTGCCTTTCTTCTGATCAAAAGTTGCTTAGAATCTGCTTTTTATTTTCTGGATAAAGTCAGTTTGATTATCAGTGAATTCCACTATTCCTTAGCCAGTTCATATAGATTGTTACATGATTACTACTTACCTTTTTTAATTAGCAAATTTGGGGCAAAATAGATTTCAAAATTATCAAAACCTCATTCTCTATCTTTCCTGCATCACCTGTTTCTATTTTCAAAAATTGTTTGATGCTTTTCATATTTTCACCAAGTCCATGTTGAATTTTAACTATCATTTTGTTTTCCTTGAATTATATCATTACATTGGTTTTCTTTTTTGTATTGCTGTAGTCTCTTTTAGTTTATTATAATCTGCTTTCACATAATTTATAGTCAGAACCATTTTTTTAAATGAAGAATCCTTCTTTGGAAGTTGCCTTATCTTTCACCTCCAGCCTCTGTATTCTTTGTCCCAGGCTTAAAACTGATTCTTGTACATTATCTTGGTAGGTTCTAATAGTTTCTACAGATGTTTTCTCTATGAACTCCATCTTCAGGACTTGTTCATCTATTTGCTTGATCATGTCTTCTTTCAGAGTAATTATATTATCTACTCCCTGTAATTTTTCTGTCATTGATTTGAACATAAGCCCCTTTCATTTCACTGCATTTATTTAATTTCTATCTTCATTTGTTATTGATTTTGGTTTATTGCTGCTAGCATTTTTTCTTTCATTTTATTACTTCTTTCATCATTATCTTCTTTATTTCTTCTATCATTATCTTCTTTCATTTGTTAATCGCTTCTAATATTATCTTCTTTCATTTGATTCTTTGCTGATAGGAAGATTTCCAATATAAGTGTGGCTGCTGCTGGCTTTTGCTCCACAGGCCTTTGCACATCTGAGCTATTCTCTCCTATCACTGTCTCAGTCTCTATTGTTTGACCTTTTCCAGTATCAAGTGATTACATACTTGTTTTTCTTCTTTAACCTTGCTAACAATAGTCTCAATATAATTTTTTATTTTTCAATTTATTATTCTTTTTCCTTTTGTTCTGTCAATTAATAACAACATCAGTTCCACCCACCATCCACATGTTCCCTCATTCAACTTTAATCCTGCTTTTTACTTTTATTTATTTAATTCAAAAAGAATTCTTTCATTTTATGCATATATATATACTTAACACATTCCTCTTTATTCAAATATATTCAAAGCTTTCAACATTGTTCACCCATTTTATGTAGACATTGTTGCTTCTTTTTCAGAATATTTGATGCCACCACATTGTCAGCACTAAATTATGTAATGGTAACTCTCTTCAATAACAGCAGAAGTAGAATATGCAAGTAAAATGAGACTAGAAATTATTTACCTAGAACCTATTCTTTATACAACTATTCTTTTTTGGTTTAGCTACTATATATTCCAGACATAATACATCAGAGAGCATGTTCTCAGAGCTGAGGAGAGGAAGGTTATTTATGCAGATCATGTATGTGGCGTTAATTGCATATATTTTATTAGTAGTGTTATATGTAACCTAAAAATAATATACTAAAATAATGAATGTTAATAGCTCTAAGCTTTATTGATAAATGTTGCAATAGAAAGCATTTAAAAATCTCTATCTAGACACATCCCAATCCCCAAATGAGTTTCAAGCTAATGGTTATCTTCAGTGAGGCGCTAGATTATTCCAGACACTAGATCCAAAATACCAACTCAAAGCCAGCATTTATGTAATAGTTAAACATTAAGTAGAAAATCTGAAATTTCAGACACCTCTATGTCTTCAAATCCAGCTATCTAAGTTAAATAGCTATGTGGGCCTGAATAATTTTCAGTTATACTATAAATATCTTTAGCAATATAACATTGCTTAAGACTTAAAAGCAAAATTATAATAGCAAATAAAATCAAGTCATATATTATGTAATTTAACTTGATAAGTTTGTAATTATAAACTAAAATAATGAGCTTGCTAATCACTCTAACAAGCTTTATTGATAAATGCTGCAAGAGAAATAATTAGTTTATAATTACAAGCTTATCAAGTTAAGCCCTGTGATGTATGACTTGATTGTATTTGCTATTAAAAGTAATATAGCAGTATGCTAACTTAACATAATTAATTTGTGTTTTAATGAAATAAAATATTTTATTCCATTATTACTGTAGTGAATGAATGAAATAATAATTGATAAGTTTGTAAATAAAGAAATAATTTATTAATGGAAAAAATAAAATAATAAATCAATCAATAAGTAATAAAAATAAATTATTAGAACACTCTTTAAGAATTTTCTTTCTTGAGTGCTTTTCCTGTCAAAGACTACAATAGAAGTTCAAATACTTTCCTTATAATTTTACATGATTAATTTTTCACATAAAAAAGAATTATCTTCATTTATTTCTGGATAGCTTTTTTGGAAATAATTCAGAATTTATCATTAGAGATTATTATACATTTTGCATTCTAAATAATTCAAGTCTAAATGTTATGTTTTTATAGTTGCTCTATGAATAAGAAAATAATATCATTTTTAACAAGTTTGAAAATGATTTATTCTTTAATTTTTTTAAAGTTTGTAAATATTCTTTTCACTTATTTATCCTGAATATTCATAATAACAAGCCATACCAAAGCATTAAAAAAGTTTTGGCTTTAAAACAGCTTACTGCTATTTGGAAAGACTTTTCATCTTTTAAATATTTTTCTTCCTTTCAGTTTCATTAAGGGAAAACATTAAAGATAATTATACAAGGTGTTTATATCCTTATTTCTTCTGTAGCAATCCATTTGCAGAGTTCCATTTATCAATAGCAGTTTGAAAACTAGTTGATAAAGAATGGAGATTAGGCAATTGGACTAGGGTAGAAACCAATGAGATATTTACTTTAACTTAGCACTTCATTCTCCATCCAAATCTTAGTACAAAAAAATCTTTCAATCTCTTTAAATAAATTAAAAAATTAATTTTCACTAATACATATTAAAAAAATTGAATTTATACTCTTTCATTCTCTTCTAAATCTGCATTTACAAAATTGTTTTCTTAATTAATAATAAAAATGAAATAAAATTAAATATTCATGAAGCTTCTTTTTCAAATCTAATTTTAAATACACATTCTTACCATTACCTTTGTAATTACTAATTCCACATCTTCAAAATCAATTATGTGAATCTGCAAAATAGTCATGTTAATTAATTACTTGCTTACATACAAAATGTTTATCGTATTACATTAATAAATGTAAGATTTTTGCAGACAAATTAATTATATCACACAAAAAGTTTTTTAATCAACTATTTTTTTTCTTTTTGGTAGATAAAGAACTTTTGTATTCTTTTAATGCTGAAAGATTTACCAACATCACTAAATAATCACAACTGTGTCATATCAGTTGTATAAGGAATTCAACAATGTCATAATCAGTGAAATGATTAGCTTCATGATTTCTCAAAACAGTGTTTTCATCAACTTTGTAATCACATAAATGACATCTAAACATTCCACTATTTGGATTATCTTTTATTACACATTTCATTTCTTGCTTATTCCATTTTAAGTTTACAGAATAATTTACATGATTATAATTTATCAAACCACTCTGAGAAACAACTTTATAATCACATAAATTGTACTGGTAAGGAGTTTCTACAGTAGGTGTTCTTTGGTGCTTTTTCAAAGATCTTTTGTCTGCAGTTTTATTACAATAAAAAAGCTTTACATCTGTATGAGAATATTCATGAATTTTTAACTGGGTTTTTTCACTGGCCTTGTAATCACATAAACTGCATTGAAATGTTTCTGCTCTTGTATGTCTTCTTTCATGTATTTTTAAGAGTGTTTTGTCAGAAGCCTTATAATCACAAATGCTACAATGGAAAGGTTTTTCACCTGTATGTATTCTTTTATGCAATTTTAAACTATCTTTTGCTGCACTTTTGTAATCACAAATGTTACACTGAAATGTTTTTTCTCGTGAATGTATTTTTTCATGCTTTTTTAAATTACTTTTCCCTGCAGTTTTGTATTCACAAAAACGACAATGAAATGCTATTTGACCTACATGTGTACTTTTGTGTAACTTTAATGAAGTTTTCCCAGCAGCTTTGTAATTACAAAAGCTATGTTGAAATGGTTGGTCCCCTTTATGTGTTTTTTCATGATGTTTTAAATTGCATTTAGTTGCAGTTTTGTAATCACAAAAATTACACTTAAGTGGTTTTTCACCAGTATGAGAATATTCATGAAGTTCTAGTTGACTTTTTACAATGGCCTTGTAATCACATAAGTTGCACTGGAATGGTTTTTCTCCTGTATGTCTTCTTTCATGTACTGTTATTTGTGCTTTCTCACAAGCTTTGTAATCACAAAAGCTGCAGCAGAAAGGCTTTTCTCCTGTATGGGTTCTTTCATGGCTTTTTAAACTAATTTCCACTGCAGTTTTGTAATCACAAAAATTACAGTGAAATGGTTTAACACCTGTGTGAGAATATTGATGAATTTTTAAATGGGCTTTTCTAGTGGCCTTATAATCACAAAAGCTACACTGAAATGGCTTTTCTCCTGTATGCGTTCTCTCATGCATTTTAAAACATGTTTTATAAACAGTTTTGTAATGGCAAAAGCTACAATGAAAAAGGTTTTTTCCAGTATGTGTTTGTTCATGCATTTTGAAGCATGTTTTATAAGCAGTTTTGTAATTGCAAAAATTACAGTTAAATTGTTTTTCTCCGGTGTGAGAATATTGATGAATTTTTAAATGTGCTTTTCTAGTGGCCTTATAATCACACAAGTTACAATGAAATGGCTTTTCTCCGGTATGTGTTCTTTCATGCCTTTTTAAATTATTTTTCTTTACAGTTTTGTACTCACACATATTACAATGAAATCGTTTTTCAATTGTATGTTTACTTTCATGTACATCTAAATGTGTTTTCTCAGTGGCTTCATAATCACAAAAACTGCAGCGGAAAATACTTTCCCCTGTATGTTCTTTCATGTTTTTTTAAACAAATTCCTTCAGTCGTTTTATTGTCATATGTATTGCAATAGAAAGTTTTTCTTTTGTATATGATCTTTCATACATTTTAAAATTATTTTTCTAAGTTCTGTTGTCATTTAGGTGCTAGTAAAACTTATTCTCCTGTATGTCTTATTTCATGAATTTTACAGTTACTTATGATAACAACTTTATAATCATAAATGCAATAATGATTAAATTTTAAAACTGCATGAATTCTTTTATAGAATTTATTTTCATGAACTTGTGCAATTTTAAAATCATACAAATCCCATTCAGTTTATATATATACTTTCATCCATTTTGAAATACTTGATGCAATCATTTTGTGCAGCAGTTTTCACTCACAAATATAGTATTGAAATTTTTTTTTAATCAAAACTTTTTTAAGTTTGTCAAAAATATTTTTAATGGAATTCACACCAAACACAATAGTAGATATACATTAAAATAAAATAGTTTTCTATTATTATTATTTGTAAAAGAGATTTTTATATATATTTTAAATTTTATAGTTTAATAATAGTTTTTCATTAAATTAGCAAAATGCTAAGTGGGAATTTTTTTTCAATGAATGTTTTAATGAAGTCTATTTAAATAAGAAAATTTAATATTAATATTATTAAATGCAATGTATGAAGATATTAATATCTTAGTTAAATATGAATTATAATAAATAAAAAAACTTTTTGATGAAAATAATTTTGGACAAAAATATTTCTTATAATTACAAGGGTTTTTTTTCTCAGTGCTGGTGGTCTCCAACAACATTAGTAATTGAAAACATTCATTATAATTCAGAAATTTTAATTATATTTATACAAATTGGACAGTCTCAGTTCGAATAACTTAAAAAGTTATCCTTCCAATATTTTGAAATAACATTCATGTTATCCTCTCTCTATGTGAATATATATTTAAAATTTCCAATTTAAAAAATTATTTTCTAAAAGTTCACTTATCAATTATTTTCAATCCGGACTTTTGCATCCTGTTTTATTCCTCAAAATGATCACTGATGTATAGGAATATCAAAAACTATAAAAGAAGATAGTTAAAATCAGCAGCAATTAATCTTATTTGGTCATATTTTAAACAATAAATTGAGATAAGTCACTAAAGATAGGTTTATCAAACATAGTCTATTTGTTTTCCAGATACTGTCATTAAAATATCTATATGTTCATAGAGAACAATTGTTGATGTTATAGAACTGCAGTTTCTTTAATTTGAATTTTGGCCAACCTAAACAAATAAAAAAAATAAATACATAAAGCATTTCTAAAAATATTTTATATGTGGCAGTATAAAGGTTTTTTTTTAGAAAACGATAGATGTTCCACTAAACATCACATGCTCACTATTTCTTATGCTAGCACATTACTGTTATTAAAACAGGCAAAACTCTCCATATAGTATTGCCAACCAGAGTAAACTGGGTTCAGACCCATATGACTATATGACTATATAGGCTATTGAGCTTAGATTAAAAATATTGTTTTCAATTTTATTCTCATAGTTTTGTAGTTAAGTAGAGATAAAAGGTGGCTGCTGGAGGGTTGCATTAGATCCTAAGATTTAGATGCAGTGTTCTCAGATCCAAAGCTCCTCACTGACAAAAGCCACAAGCCAGAAACTAGTCTGTGGATATTGGATGAGTAGGCACTAGATAGGGATTTTATGCACAAGCCTTTTGGCATCCATTGATTACTCTGGTTGGCATTGAGTGGCACTACTGTATGGAGTGTTTTGCCTGTTTTAACAATAGTTATTTTGAAAAATGTGTGTTAAAAAAATTTCATTAAAATATAAAATAATTTGTAGGTTTAATGTATTAAATTATACCAATGAATGTTAGAATATGTAAAGACAGAAATTTTAAAAACTTGATGAGTTTCAAAGATAAAAAAAAACCTTTATTTTATTTTTTACTTTATATGCCAATGACATGATGCTAAAGTTTACTAAAGTGCAAAGAAATGTAATAAAAACATTTACCAAATACATAATCCAAAATCAAAAATTTGAAAAATAAAATATATTTAATTATTTATATTAAAATTGCATCTTTTACTAACAAAAATCACACTGACTTCTCTAGCTTATATTTAATCCATGTCACAATAGAATTCCATTTTACATCAGTCTCCCCCTGAGTCATGTATATAACCATGTGTAATGAATAGATTCCAGATTACAATGCCAAAGTGATTTTTAAAGTACTAGCTGCTTATTGATCTTCCTTCAGTGGCTATACTGTCAAACAATGTTAATTATTAAAGGCTAATGTGAAAAACTATTCTAAATAATTAGACAAAAGTATTTGTTGATCATGATTAAGATTCATATGGACTGTTGTTGCAAAATGAATCTTACATTATAACTGTTTAGTACATTACTCAACATGAGTATATGAATATATTGAATTAAGGACATCTTTAATTAAGAGATCAATAATATATATATATATATAAACAGGAGGATTCAAAAACAACCAGACTCTGATATACACACCTGTTGTAGTATATACTTTTACTGTTACATACTTTTAAGAACTTCTGCATTAATCTGCCAAATGATATCACTGTGTGAAATCGTGGATTCATAAAGTGTGTTTCACATATTTGTCAAATTTTTTTTATAATGGCTGAAATGTTGAATTAATGCCGATATTTTTTTTTATGCAAATGGCATTTTTCTCTCAGTTTTAATTCGTAATGGCCAGATATTTTATCTACAAGTTCTGGAATATTTTCATGGTACAGTAAAACATAAACAACCCATTTTGTGCAAAGAAAAGAATGCAAATTCCACCCCAACAGTGTTATCACTCAAAGCCCTGAGTATGAAACAGTTTTTAATTAAATTCAGCATGACCCAGCTTATCTAACAACTGTCTTTACTTGATCTCACTTATTGTGATTTTTTTTTTTAATCTCTCAAATGAAAAAAATGTCTCAATTTTTTTTTTTTTGTGGAATTAGAACTGGGAGGGGGGGGATAGAAACATTAAAACACATTACTTTCCAAGGGTTTCTGGACTACTTCAAAAAATGACAAACTGGTTTAGACCAGTGCATTGAATTAAATAGACTATACTTTTTAAAGCAATTCAACTTGCAACACTTCAAAGTAAATATACAATTTTTTATTACAAAATTCTGGTTATTTTTGGATTCCTGTGTGTATATAAGCAGGTTTTTATTTAGAAAGACATACTTAATTCTTAGCTCTTAATTCTGAGCTGGGTAAGAAAGGGAAAAGTCACTGAGTGCCTGAAATCTACCTTGGATCCAATATGTGTTAACCTAAAATGCTATTTTTAAAAAACTCCACCCATAATGCAATTTAAAAAAATGATACCTACCAGCAAATATTTACGCAGATTTGCATCAAACAAATTTGTAAGTCAGAGAAAAATTACAACATGTGAATGACATTTTATTTTGCTTTGGAAAAGAAAATATAACAATAGGAAAAATAAATTAAATTTATGTACATGTTGTCAAAATGCGAGCCGAATTATGAAGCCTTACAATAAACTACAAAAATAAATCCTGCTAAGAAATATTCTGTCATGATTATAGACGTATGTAAGTGATAAGAGTTGTTTTTTTTTAAAAGTAGGACCCATAGAAGACAATATTTCAATTATGAGGAGTAAATAAAAGTAAGTAAATATGTTTACCAAAATTTGAACTGAAAGTGTATTTGGTAGACAAAATTTTATTTCCTATGTAATATATGGTAGTCAACCACACATAGGATTTTATCCCCAATCCATTAAAGGTATGGGGATATATTTAATGACAAGCAATACTCAATCATATAATTTTATTTTATAAGCTAAACTGTGATTGTAAGATTACCATTTTAAAGTTAATTAAAATAAACCTTGGACATTTTAGAAGAATTGTTAGTTTTTTATTTGTCTTTTCACATGTATTCATAAATCATAAGCTAAACAATAATTTAAAGGTGACTAGTATGGAAATATCATTGCTGGTTATTTAAATAACATTAGATTAAGCTATAATCATAATGATGAATTTCATATAAATTAGAAAGTATAATTTAAAAAATTAATAATAACTTAATGAATATATGATAGATAAATAATGGTTAATGAATTGTATAATTGTTCTAGCAGAGTATATTTTTTCATTATTTATTTAAATAATGTGCAGTTTAGGTTATTTTATATTAAAATTGTCTGGTCTATATATCAATTCCATGTTCCATTTCATCTATAGTAATTCATGAGAAACATGATTTGCCTAGGTATTACAGACACTGAATGATATATTGATCACTTTATTCTTCACATAAAGAGGAGAAAATCTTTCTACTCAGGTTAATACAGAAATAAGGCATACCCTGAAATATTTGCTGGTGACAAGTGTCAGGTCACACCCAAGTCAATTTACCTGACTATTACATAGTAAAATATTGTATCATTTAATTTTTTGGTACGCAATGGGAAGGTGTGAAAGAGTTTATAAGTACAGTAAATCTGTTATTAAGAAATTGTATAGTAATAAATACCCTACTACCTGAAATGGATAAAAACATTGAAATAAACAGACAAGACAGAAGAATACAGACAGAAAACATCATACAAGAACTTATCAAGTTGCAAATGGATCCAAAAAATAATATAGAATAATCAGAGATAAATCCAGTTAAAAATTTATAAAATAAATTATTGCAAAGCAAAGAAAATCTTCAAATCAAGAAAAAAAATTACAGGGTGGAGAAGCAAAAACTACTAAAGAGAATGAATGCTGTAACATCATTACAACATGACATGCTACAGATACTCAGCACATTATTTAAGTAAATGGAAAAACATTTATATCAGAGAAAAGATAGAAATGGGACACAAGCAAATGAAATTGCAATGTAGAAAGATGAATCAAAAAATAGAAAATGCAGAAAAACAAATGAATTTGCAATTTGATTAGCTGATACAAAAGATAGATGTCTCAAACCAATGGCAGCAAAAATCAGATAAAAATAGAGGAAAAGATAGAAAGTAAGCAAGAACAGCTTAAAGTACAAGTAGTGGATCAGATGAAAAAGAATGAAGAAGAACAATTAATACATAAAATAAAAGATTGTTTAGAATAGTTGCACCAAAAGATAGAAAGTGAGCCAAAGGCAAATAAAAGTAATGAATCAACTGATTAAAGATAAACCAGATAAATTAAAACAAAAGATAGTTGATCTAAAAACATTTAGAGGAAAATTGTGCAGATGCAAATGAAATCAACGAATAATACATGAGCCAAAACAACTACAGAAGAAAAGAAAATGAGCAAAAAAAGAATGAAAATAATAGAACAAATAATAGTGAATGAACAAGAGCAAGCAGAACAAAAGTTGTAGTATAATCAAAGGCAAACACAGGTAAGATTGCAGTGAGTAGAAAAATCCTACAGCTAAAATTAAACAAAGATAGTGTGTCAAAAAACGCATATTTACATATCTGCCATCCATATTTCTGGATAACATATAGAAAGATCTGATCAAAAGTAACTTATATTTAGATATGTTGACATCTTAATTAACTAATGGGCATTGTGGAGAAAAAAAATTCAGATCATTATTAATTTAAAAATAAAAAAATATTTTCAATCAAATATTTCTGACTGATGGTTTGTCAATTTTAGAAAATGAAAACATTCGATATAAGAAATATATTTAAGTACATCATTTCTACAAATTATAAAGTCTCTCAGGGATTTCTTCACCATTGAAGTTTATAATTCATAACAGTATAATATATTCGAATGATTCTCAAGACATTATACTTTCAATGTCTGAATAATATTCACATTATTCTATCTAGAGTTCAAAAGATTAAAAATTTTAATCATAAGGTTAATTAAAGTTTTCAATTTAAAAAGATGCTTTTTTTAAAATGAAACTGACATCAATTATTTTCAATAAGACTTTTTTCCAATCAGTTTATAACAAGAGCAACATTTAAATATTGTTGTATAAACACTTCAGTAAATTTTAAGCATTTAAATGTTTTTGGCCTCAAAATGATAATTATCATGGGTCATCAAGCACTACTATGAATGAGTGTCATTATTTCATGAAATGAAATAGACATTTAATGATATTCTTCTGCTTAATATAAATTATATAATTCATAAATATTAAGAAAGACAAAACTGATATTATTCCAATGCAAAGACAGAGACAAGGAGATAGTTCAAATTGCCTGCTATTAACCTGTGATAATTTCCATGATAACTTAAAAAAGTCATACAGGCTACTTGTGATTTAGCTTTTGTTATAAGAGCAATAAGATTAATCATATGCTGTGTGTTTTAGAACTGAAGTTTATAATATGAAGGATTCCCAAATTTAAAAAAAAAATGGCTACAAAAAGTTCAGTTTAAAAATTTTATATATGAGAGAGTATAAATTATTTTTATATTTCTTTTTAAAACCAATGTTTCTTATTATTTAGAAAAATATTTCCACAAGGTCACAGCAAAATAGTCAAAATATTATACATCAGACAAGTGCTGAGGCATTCCCTAGGAGCTACATCCGGCAACCTAAAATTAATGAAGTCATTGAAATATTTATGAAAAAGTTCATTGCTCTTCAATCAAAGGCACAATTACTTAAGAATGAATATAAATCCATGGTTGCAGGCTCCAAATCCATGGCAAAGTGTTCACAATGATGGTCTTTTTATAGGTCATACTTTCTTAGTATTTGATGCTTGCTTCTTTTGTAATAAACTAAATGAAAATTTTTTCAGGATATGCTTATTTATAGGTACTACTTGTGAATAATAGCTCTGGATTTACTTCAGAAAAACCTGAAGAATTTTTACAAACTTGGGGAATTAAGCATGTATTCACCATCATATTATCCAGAATCCAATGGATTGACAGAAAACATTCTGAAGCTTGTATTGAAAAAAAAAAATTTCCACTAAAGTGGAAGAGAATTGACTTGATATTATTATACCAATATTCTGCTGCCAGTAGAAAATCAGCATCTGAATTACTAATAAAAATTGAGAACAGAAATAAGTCTTTTACTCTTAAGAGATATGCATATGATTTTAACAACAGACTGGTAAAAATTTAATGTCAAGGACAAAGTACAGATTAGAGATAATTTGCATAAACATGAGATGAATGAGAAATTACTAACTTAATATCGAAATATGCTGTAATTGTGCTAAATGAAGATAATATGATTTATAAAAAAACATATAAATCACATATGCTACCGAATGCCAGAAACTGGAAAATTGCAGAAAAACTAGTAGTCACCAGCCATAAAAATAGATTGAATCAGAAACCAAATACCCTGAACCTCATAAACTACATAAGAAAGCAGACCAACATTACATCAGTAGAAGATAATATAGCGATAGAATCAAACAAGAATAAAGCAGTAAATACCAACAATTAAATATATAAGAATGCAGAGCAGGAAAACTGCTGAGATCTCAAAGACAAAAAAAATCTGCGAAGATATTTAAATATTATATTATGCATAACACTAGTTCTGTGCAATGAGAAAATGTTATATAATTAGAGGGGAATTTTATTAAAACTTTTTAACTACATCTAAATACCCCCCTCCCCACCATAGTTAAATTTACTGCACAGAACAAATGCTTTAGAAGTAACAATAGAAGAGCAAATCCAAGATACCTGTCCTTTTACCCATTGCTTTTCTGCTAATAACATGCTTGTTAAGAACTGTTTTTAGTTCTAGAGAGATCCGTTTCCAACAATTTCAAAATGGATCTAGGATTATCAAAGAATTCTTTGATTTATTATTATTTGTATAGCTTTCAGGTAAAATAATTGTAAATATCTGATCAATAAGAAAATTGTATCTTTGTAATAATTTGTATGTATTACTAAGGAACATCATGTTTTATTTTTTAATAAATTTATAACCAAATTGTTAAACAAGCAGAGGAAGATATAGTCAATATTTTACATATTTACTATACTAATGGTCAGACTGAGATTGTCTATGTATACACTGACTGAGGCCAACTTTTCAGACCATTATACCCACTTTATAAATGCTAGAAGTAAAGTACCTCTCTCATGAATACTTGTTATTTATACTGGGGATAAGAACCCCAGGTACCATACTAAATTAACTGGAATATTCACAAGAAAAGATCTTAAATACTCCTAGTGCTAGATTCCAAAGATAGCTCAAATAAACATTGTTACACTAATATATACATTTCATTAATTAGCTAATTGTTTATTAAATTAATCAAAATATTTGTCCTGATTTTGATTGTTATTTCTACTAAACTAGATAACATAAGTTTAATTTCAAATAATAACAAAGTTGCATCAATCATTCTTTTATAATATATAATAAAGTAATTTAAAACATTAACGATATTTGTACAGGAATAATCTCTCAGGCTTTATCAAGGTTAAGTCAATGGAAAATACAGAAAAAATAATTGTGCTTTAAAATTAAAAATCAAAGTAAACCTTTATTAACAATAAATCAAAATGATCAAAACTCAAAGATTTTATTTTGAATAGTAATTTAAAATTGAAAAAATCTCTGAGTACTGTTTTCCTGAAGATTTGTGATGATGGTATTTTAGTTGCATTTATAAATTGGAGTATTTTCATCATCTACTATAAAGTATTGAATGTCTTTAGAAAAATTTAATTTTGTATAAATTTTCAAAATATATTCAACTGTAAGTAATAGTAAACAGGTTAATATGTGCACAATGTTTCAAGAGATATTATTCTCCTCTTTTCTTCAGATGTTGCTGGCCTGACCAGTGGCAGTAATAGCATAGGAGTAGAACTTCGACCGTTAGATTCTTGAATTTTATGATAATACTCTAACCAATTAAGCCATCCTGCCAAAGGCAGATCAGTAGAAATTTTGTATATTTATCTATGAGGTTCCTCGTTATTTTTCCACTTTTCCCTAAGAGCAAAGTTGATTAGTGGTTTCCGTACATTATGTATAATTACAACTAGGTTGACTTATGGCGTTAATCACCAGTCATGTGAGCAGCTTCTTTAAATTTTCTTTGTACCTTTTCCTCCCTATCCAATATTTTTGTATTATCCCAATTTAACATATGTTGATCGGTACATACAAGGTCTGCTACCTTAGACACATGTTTTCTCTTTTCTTAACATCAGTTTGTGCTCTTGCAATCACTTTTCAGTGGAGTGTCTGGTCTCACCAATATATATTCTACATTCACACAATATTTCACAGATGCAGTTTTTGCTTTTCAGCATTTCAACTTGAGGCTTTATAGATGCTTGAATTCCTCATAATGTGATATGGCTCTGGAAAGCTGTTCTGATGTTATACTGATTGCAGATTTTCTTTGTCTGCTAATTTTGGTATGTATGGATACACTACAATACTAATAATTGTTTTTTCTTTGGATGGTTCTTTTTGTTATCTATTTAAGATTTTCTTACTAACAGCTGGTGGATAATCATTTTTCATAAGAGTTTGTTCCATATAAATCTTTTATTTTTTCAAATTGTTGGTTTCTGAAACTTATTTTGCTCTGGTCCATAATTGTAGTATAACTCCATGTTTTGTGTTTCTGGTGTGACTGGATATATATGTTAAGTATTTTCCTGTATGTGTGGGTTTTCTGTAAATTGTAGTTTTGATTTTGCCATGAGGGAGTCTTGTCACAATAATATATATGAATATCAATTTTTGTTCTTGTTCTGATTCTATTGTAAATTTAATTGAAGAAAATTTGCTGTTGATGTGTTTACAGAAAATTTGTAGTAATGCTCAACCATGTGGCCATACAACAAATGTATCATCAAAATAGCAAAGCCAAACTTTAAGTGGATATGGAGTACCCTTTATGATTGTGGTTTCAAGTTCTTCCATGGAAATATTGCTAATCAGGGATGACAATGGTGAGTCCATAGTTAATCTTTGATTTTGTTGGAAGAATTCTGTATTATATTCAAACTAGGTTGTTTTTATGCAAATTGTTAATAGTTCCGTTATACTATCAATAGAAAGAGTTGTTTTGGTTGTAAGCTGTAATCACTATTTAATCTTTTTCTTATAATAGACAACACTTTTTTGCTCTTAAAAAAAGTGGAGATATCAGGAGGAACCTCATGCTGATTATTGTCTTTGGCATGATGGCTCAGTTGGTTAGAGCGTTACCTTAAAATTCAATATTCAAGAATCTAAGACTTCAGATTCAATTCCCATGAAATACTGTCACTGGTCAGCCGAGCAATACATGAAGAAGAGAGGAAAATAATATCTCTTGAAATGTTGTGCATATATTAACCTGTGTGCTATTAATAACAGTTGAATGTACTTTGAAAATTTAAATAAAGTTAAATTTTTCTGAAGACATTTAATATTTTATATTAGATGATGGAAGTAGCCCAATTTATAAATACAATTTCAGAGTATTGTATTAGCATTTAAACAATCAGAATGTTCTTTAAGCTTTTGATGTTTGGAGAATAAAATGATATAGTAAAAAAAATATCCAACTAGCTCAGGGATCTCAGGGTCGATGGAATAAATAAATTAAAAATCACTAGTATAATAAATAACTAAATTGTAATGATTTAATTTTAAAATTAATTAGATGGTATAATATATATGTAATTATGCTACATATACAAAAAAGAAAAAAAATTCATTAATTGTATTTAAAATTATATGTACATGAATACTCTCATTCTCAAATACAAGATAAAATCTTTATGAAAAGATAGAATGAATCACCTATATTTTCAACCCAAATGTTTAAGTATGGGCCAATCTTAAATGTTTGGAGATGAGAGTGTGAAGATATTAAGCAGTCACTTTAAATTACTTTATTATGCTTGAATGAAAGACGCTTGCGAAATATATCATTCTTGTGTTTGAGAATGAGAGTGCATGTGCATTAGCCTGATCGCTAATTTACAATTATAATTTTTAATATAGTGCTATATAAATTCCTTATTATATTAATTGTATTAGTAAACAAAACAAAATCAGATGCAGCGATGTTTTCAAATTGAAGCTTCTCACTTTAAAGTAGTTTATTCAAGATTATAATTTATAATGGTATTTTCATCTTTAGTGATTTTTTTACATGTATGCTGCTTGAAGTAAGTTTTTATTTGTATTTTTATATTGGACTATTTCCATCATCTAATTTGTGTGTTGAATGTCTTTTAGAAAAATTTAATTTATTTAAATATTCCAAATACATTCAACTGTTAGTAATATCACAGCAAACAGGTTAGTATATGCACCAACTGTTAGTAATATCACAGTAAACAAGTTAGTATATGCACCAATTGTTAGTAATATCACAGCAAACAGGTTAGTATATGCACTAATTGTTAGTAATATCACATGACAATGGCAAAAAATCCCACAAGCCAACCTAGTGTGACTATACATAATGTATGAAAACCACTAATCAACTTTGCTCTTAGGAAAAAGGGGAGAAATCAGGAGGAACCTCATAGTTAAATATATGAAGATTTCTACTGACTGTTGCCTTTGGCAGGATGGCTGTTGGTTAGAGCGTTACCTTAAAAATTTCAATAATCAAGAATCTAGGGACCCAGGTTCGAATCCCATGCTAGTACTGTCACTGGTCAGGCCAGCAACACCTGAAGAACAGGGGAGAATAATACCTCCTGAAATGTTGTGCACAAACTAACCTGTTTGCTATGATAACAGTTAGTGCATATACTAACCTGTTTGCTGTGATATTACTAACAGTTGGTGCATGTACTAACCTGTTTGCTGTGACATTATTAACAGTTGAATATATTTGGAATATTTAAATAAAATAAAAAAAATTACAAAGAATCAGCTTGTGTAAATTTGACTAAGGCCTTCAAGAGTCGACATTTTGGGGTCATAAGATTGGCAACATTCATAAATTTTTCCATTTGGTCTTTGAGAAATAAGACTATCTTCGAGAGTGGAGAAGAATATGACATGATGAAAATGTCTTTACAATTACTAAAAGAAATAAAAGAATTAGACCAAAAATTTTCACAGAATTGGACATTCAACCAGATCTGGGCCCTAATAAATCTAAAATAAAATGTAATACCGATGATGAAAAGAATATAAAGTCTTAATGTAATTGACATGAAATTAATTGCCTTTGTGTTGACTGGTCTCATTTGAGATCAATATGTATTTGTCCTTCCTTTTGTAAATGATTCTTATGGTTTGTGAATAAAATTTCCTTTTGAAAGAAAAATAAAAATTAAATTTTTCTAAAAGACATTCAACACACATATTAGATGATGGAAATAGTCCAATATTTTTAATACAACTAGAATACCATCATTACAAACCTTCAGGAAAACACTAAGTTTTTAATCCTTTCTAAATTTTGAAATATAGGATTTAATTCTTTATTTTGCTGTGGCCAAATTTATTATTAGAGTCAGAATGTTTTTGGTAGATTTCTACAAATGTTTTAATTGAATTATTTTAGAATTTACAAAATTAGGAAATGTTTTAATTAAATTATTTTTGATTTGGTTATCTCAAAACAAAGGATTAGCTTTGGATTTCAAAATAAATTATAGCGTGACATTGCTTTTTGCTTACAACTTCAATTTTAATTATTTTGTTATAGCCCAGTATCTACAATAGCAGCTTCAGATTTTAAAAAGGAATGCAAACAATATTCATTGACATATTTGAACTTTGGATTTATTCTTTTGTTAACAAATGAAACAACGCCTATGTATCTTCTCTATGAAAAACTTTTAGTAACAACGCAAGGAATCTAGAAAAAATGAAACATCATCTCCAAAAAATCTATTCTGATAAGAATGAAGATCTGGGCTTATTTTAAAAACTGAAAGAGAAATACACACATCATCTAAATATAAAATAATTTATGAAAGCATTGAGCAAGGATTAACAGTCTCGTATAATATTTCTCTTAATTAATACAACAAAAAAGGAAAAATCATATACAATTGCAGAGGACATTGTTATTCCCAAAATTAATGAAGTAATTGAAACTATAATAAAAAAAGACCGGTCCTGTTTTAAAATGCTTATCATTGAGTGTGAATACTATGCAAAGGTGTATTGATAAAATGATTGAAGATTCAGAAAAAAATTGTAGCATCAGAACTCATACATAGTAAGTTTGCTCTTGATATGTATGTGTATGTTTAAATGCACATACATATATAGATATATATATAATTGTAAAAAATTATAGACAAAAAAATTTAATAAGTTAAAAATATTACAGAACTTAAAAAGATTTATTCTTTTAAAGTAGAAATTAAAAATTATAGTCTTTAGATCAGAAAAAGATTAATTTTTAAAATGACCAATAGACCAATTAATAAGAATAGAATAAGTTGTTAATCAAATGAAACAAATTAAGTAATTCGATTTAGATTCCTTTTTTTAGATATAATGACAATCTACTAATAATTGATTAATTAAAAAGGCAGAAAGATGGTACTACAATTCCGATGAAATATGAAAAGGAAGAATCACTTGATCGGATGGGCAGAGGACTAAAGAATCATTTGCAGGGATTCAGAAACAATGAACTGACTTCAATACTAATCGGAAAAAGAAGAGAGACACTTAATCCTTGAAGTCTGATCTGTGTAAACATATATAGTGGAGCAGGATGTCTTCCCTTGCACAGTGACTTCAAGTGCGGAGAGCTGACCTTCGAATGTGAGAACAATCAGCATAGCTTATATAATCATACAGGTCTGAACTCAGTTCAATATCCATATATTTTGGTGTCTTTGGTTCTTTAATAACCATAGACACTACTATCCTATAAGTCAGGATTGGTTTTAAGCCAATAAACATCTCATGATCACTATTTCTTATGCTTGCTCTTAACTGTTATTAGAACAGGCAAGACTCTATACATATTGCCATTCATGGCAAGCCAGAGTATAAATTATAAGCTGATGAGCTTGAATTGAAAATATTATATAGTGTGTTCAATTTGTCTCCTAGTTTTGTAGTTTAGTAGAGATAAAACGTGGCTGCTGGAGAGTTGCATTAGATCCTAAGATCTAGCTGCAGTGCTCTCAGATCCAAGACTCCTCACTGATGAAGGCCACAAGCCAGAAACGGGTCTGGGGATACTGGATGAGTAGGCACTAGATGGTGATTTATGCATAAGCCTTCTGGCATCCATTGATTACTCTGGCTTGTACTGAGTGGCAATACATATAGAGAGTTTTGCCTGTTTAAAAAACAATTAAGAGCAAACATAAGAAATAGTGATCATGTGATGTTTATTGACTTAAAACCAATCCTGGCTAATGAATAGTGGTGGTTATAGTTATTAAAGAACCAAAGACACCAAAATGTATGGGTACTGAACTGAGTTCAGACTTATATGATTATATAAGCGGATGAGCTTAAATTGAAAATATTGTAGTGTTTTCAATTTAAGTCTCATAGTTTTTTAGTTAAATAGAGATAAAAGGTGGCTGCTGGAGGGTTGCATTAAATCCTAAGATCTAGTTGCAATGTTTTCAGATCCAAGGCTCCTCACTGATGAAGGCTACAAACCATAAACTGGTCTGGGGATACTGGATGAGTAGGCACTAAATGGTGATTTATGCACAAGCCTTCTGGCATCCATTGATTACTCTGGCTTGCACTGACTGGCAATACATATAGAGTTTTGCCTGTTTTAATAACAGTTAAGAGCAAGCATAAGAAATATTGATCATGTGATGTTTATTGGCTTAAATATATTATATACCAATATAATAGCAGTAGCAACAGATGGGCACCAGCAATGGCAAGCCATTACTGAAGTTTCACTACTATTCTTTAAAAACCCATCTGGTAGCAAAAAGTCTCAGCAAAGAATTGCATGATACTCTAAAGGTATGTATTAAATCCATTAGTTAAATTAGAGATCAACTTCTTAAATCACAATTGTTGACCAAAATTTGTCAAAAAAGAGATAAAATTATCAAACCAATTATCCTTGCATACTTAAGTAAGATGGTTGTCTAGAGATACAAGTTTATGAAGTCTTGTTTGGCTAAACTGTACTTTCTTATAGATGTTAATTGGTTTTTGAGTGATGAACTAAAGGGAAATAAAACATTTTCTAATTGGTGGACTTATTTGTAAAATTGATAACCTGTCCAATCTGCAATGTAAGATTATCACAATTATTCAAGCTCAGACAATTCTTTCAGGCTTCAAAGTTAAATTAGGCTTGTTTAAATCTTCATTATTATGAAGAGATTTTTAGTACTTTTTGACTCTACAATTGAAAATAAAAAAGTGAAAATTTGGAAATATACATAATGCATATTCCAAAAATTGAGCAATGATTTTAAATTTCACTTAAGAGGATTTAGAAAATATGCACATTACAGATTGGGTTATAGCATTATTTTCAACAGAAATTGAAAACATTGAATATATCTTACAAATGAATTTATTGAATTGTCAGGTGATATTAAAACTAAAAATGTGACCCTAAGTTACTTTAGGATGAATATAAATGTACAAAAATATCTCAAACTTTCTAAAGTGGTACTTTCATTCTTATTTGCATTTCAAACCTAGCTTAGAGTTGAAGTGGATTTTAGCTGCTTTAATTCCATCTTAACAAAACAAAGAAATATAGAATTCAGTGGAGATTTAAGTCTGAAACTCACTAATCTTGAACCAAACATTGTTAATCTTGCCAAAAGTAACCAAGCACACTTGACACAATGATAGTGTTAGTCAATTATACTAATTTAAAAGTTTTATTACAATGCATCTCACTAGATATAAATATATTCGATATATTTAATCTTAAAAAATAATAAACTAAAAATCACAGCTTTTTTTTAATTATGTATTATTATCTAATAATCAAATAAATAGCCAATGAAAATTCATTATTTTCAGAATTTCAAATTACGTTGGCAGCTTAAAAGTTTAGGTAAAAAATTCATATTTAATGGGAAATTCTAATGAATAAAAAATAATGATGCAAAAAGTATCGATTTTTCAATATTAAAAACTAATTTAGTTTTTTGTAAAAAATAATTCATTTCAATTATTCATTTTATAAATTTAATTTAAGGACTATATAAAAGCAAGGTCCGAAATCTTGTTAAGATATACTGTACATCTATTAATAAAAGTTCACACAGATTTATTCAAAACATTTATAAAAGATCAATGAAACTTCATCACTAGCAAAATAGCAATAGGGTTAATAAAATACTACCTCAACTAGAAAAATCACTTACTTCCGGCTGTTTAATTAAGAAATTTACGTTTTTAAACGTATCCAAATTTGTTTTTGGATATGTCCTGCCCTCTCGCGTCTAAATTTATAAGAATTATTCAAGTGGGTATAACGTAAATCTGAAAAGTATACAAAATGTAAATAATTGAACTGGTTATAACTGTTAATTGCGAAAAATATAATACATAATTCGTAGATAATATAGGCGACACAAAAAAGCTTGATGCGATTCAAAGGGGAACTGTTGGTTATTTTTTGAAATTTAATGAACCGAGAATAGCAATGTCCACTTCATACGTTCTTGTCGTTGCATCTGCTATTACTTATGAATATTCATATAGTAATCAAATATGGATGGGTTACTCACCAATGTACATTATCCAGCTTTATGAATTTATTGGCTTTTTAATTTTGAATTTAAGATCAAGAAACACTGGTTTTTCTTTTCTTTGCCTGATAATTTTATAGGCAAGATGTGAATGGAGTTGCTAGAAAGTAGGATGAGTGTGTGTGTGAATGAACTTATTAAAATAGATATTACAATCATAATAGACAAAACTAAATGGCAACCCTTATTCCCTGGACTTTAAAATCACCAGCCTAGGTTGCGATTTTCTACTAAGCAGTGATGTGGTGCACCGTGACTTCTTAAACGGAGTCAGGAATCTCTCAGCAACTATGCCCCAAAAAACCTGTTAGCCATTTTACCTTCCATTCCCCACCCTAAGTTAGAAAAAAAAATTTAAGAAAACTCTCATTAAGTTATTAACAAAAAAGAAAAGTAATCAAAAATTTCATACCATAACACATTAAATGAATTTATTGAAAAACATGTCTTGCTTTATTTCTTGCAAAATCATCAATTATTTTTGTAGTGTCTGTTCGGCTTAAAATTTCCTTCTCTATATATAGAATGGCCATATTATTTAATCTCTCTTCTCCCATAGTACTCCTTAAATAATTTTTTGCACCTTTTAAAACAGAAATCTTTCTCCTGACGCATTAGATAAAGGAATTGTTTTTAAAAAAAATTCAATAATATTTAAACACTCGGAAATGTGCAAGATATTTCTTTGGCGGTTCGAAAGATATCTAGGTAGTTTTTATGGTGTCCTCTTTTTTCTTTTAGAAATATTAGAAAATAGTCAAATTCATCTTCAAAATTACAAACATCAATGTCATTATTATAAATATCCTTAAACTTTATTGTCGCGTTTTTTTTTTTATTCTATTGATAAATTCCAATCAAAAAATATTCGAAAAGGCTCTACACTAACTTCATACGTCTGAGTTCTTCGAAATAGTTCTGCCTTGGTGTTATCACATATGACAAAAAGAATTGACTATGAAATTTTCTCTTATTGTAAATTCACGTCCGACTTTTTTTATAAAATCGTTTAAAAGCTTTTAGTCTCGCAAACAATGCCTACTAAAAAAACTATATTTTTTAATGATAATGTTGTTAAGATGTTAACAAAGAAAATTCATTTTTACCTGTCTCCAATCAAAATATAATTTCAAAAAAACCCTCTGGAGATTAATCAGCTTCAGGAAAACAGCAAAATTTATTTACGATATTTTTTTCAAAAGCAGTGTATTAAAATTTAAATCAAATTATTATTTTGGGAGACGTCGAATTTTTTGTGTAATTAAATATATATATCCTTAATTTGGGCCTATTTATGCTATACTAGTTTCACCCCCTGATGTTCAGTTAAAAGTTAAAATCCCGCCAAAACTTAAATAAATTCCCTTCATAAGCTTAAAAAAGTTGATTGTATACAAAAAAACAATTTCCTTCCAATCCTAATGAAAAGTCATTTTAAGACGTCGGGAGCCCCTTAATATTCCAGACCCTATGCAGCCGCTTAGTCCGCCTACCACTTAATCTGCCTCTGCTGCTAAGCATAAAAGTGGTAATGGTAAGAATATTCTGATAGCAGGCTCAAGTTGACATTTTTGGACAACTTTTCACTTAGATTCCATAATTGCATATCACTTTCAAATAAAGGAAGAATGCATGAATTGGAAGGAAAACTTCTGATATTAAATGGGATATTGTTGAACTTCCTACAGTTTGAAGAAAAGATGAAGAAATGATTTTAAAAATGAATGTGTATTTTACGACAAATGTACAAATATCGGAAACATAAGTGTGGTGGGATGGATTAGAAATAATAAAAAATAGGGTGGAGTAACATTTCTGAAGACTGATAAAATGTGAGACAGAATAGTAAGATTAGTTATTCAAATTAATGAAATATACAGATTTATGCCGGGAAAGTTTTTGTTCTGGTGAAGAAGTAGAGAATACTTATATCAATAAACAGAGTGCATTTGATCAGGCTAAACATTTTAAAATTATCAATAGAGACTTTAGTGTCAAAATTGATAAATGAGTGAAAAACAAATGTGTTGAGGAGAAATTAGGTTATGGTGATTGAAATGAAAGAGGATAAAGACTTGTGATGGATTCTTTCTTTGAGAAATAATACAAAATGAAATGGGATATTGTAACAGTCAGAATCGTCTATCTCGCTAACACACTGCAGAATTCAAACCCCAGACATGAAACTGAACATTCTAGGAGGGGTTGCCTTCTAGATATACTAAGTTCGAATCTAAAGTCCAAATTTCACAGCGCCATCTACATGATAACGCATCTGATGCTATTACTAGTATAACCTTTGACCGGTGCCTGGTGGTCAGGAAGAAACAAAAGACTCTATACTAAAAGAAGCTTGGGTGGCTAATTAACGTCTATGGATTTACAAAAGAAATTCAGAAAATATATATATAGACCGAGACAGTGATAGGAATCAAATAAAATAAAAGATCAAATTTAGTTTTAAATAATTTCACAAAATTTATTTATATATATTATAAATATAACGCCACTGTCTGCTTATATGAGACAGGGACGCGTATTAAATAATTGTGGGCATTATATTTCAAAAAATGACAAAAAGATTTTAAAACAAAGTGATATATTCTATTCCTCGGGCTAATAGCATTACGATAATGGGCTCGACGAGATAGGAACATGTGCGAGGTGCTTTGAGCAATTCTACAAGTTTAAGAAAATATTTGAAATTAAGTGTTATAAAATATTTATTGATTTTGAGAATAGCACGGACAAAAGCTTACTAAGCAACAAAGTGGGAATGTGATCAAAGCATTTATTTGAGAATAATAATAATAAAGTTGCATTGGGAGGTCAGTATTGCTGATAATGAATTTATTAAAGTTGGAGGGTGTGACACGTTTAAGTCACGGATGCTTTGTAAAATAAATATAAAATAAAACAATATTGAAGATCCGGAATAATTACGGAGGGCATCTCGCCGCTAACCCGTAGGAAAGTATTTTATGAACAGCCGAAACATAGCTACTGTGTGACGATTGCGTTTAATTCCCAGATGAGTCATTTGGAACACACTCTGCCTGGAAACTTGCAATAT
Source organism: Epiperipatus broadwayi (assembly GCA_028023455.1). Classification (NCBI taxonomy): domain Eukaryota; kingdom Metazoa; phylum Onychophora; class Udeonychophora; order Euonychophora; family Peripatidae; genus Epiperipatus; species Epiperipatus broadwayi. The sequence goes on along the minus strand of JAQFVV010000005.1, from coordinate 6,789,408 downwards.
ACGAAAAGAACGGACTTTGCCGTGTAAAGAATCCTTGGAAAAATAAAACAAAGCGGTCTCAACAACCAATTCATTTACCAGCAATACGAGACTAGTGTATATAAAAACATACTGAATGGGTTTTACTCGGATTAAGAGAAATGCCCAATCAAATTCCCCGAAATTCATTTAAAAGGGTCCGCAAATTCTCGACGTCAATGATGAACTTTATAATTAAAGTAGAACACGGTAATTAAAATAAGAAAATGCATGCTTGCGGGTTTGAAAAGTAAGTATAGATTTATATACGCAATCATGCATTAGGGGACACATTTAATCATTGACCTCGCACATACTCTCATATTAGATTAAAATCAATAACATGTAGATTTTAAACTATGTGATTATATTATATATTAAAGAATAGAATCGCTCTCGAACGAGTGATTTGCAAGATAATAAAATTGGAAAATTATAAATTTAAAATATGCCTTAATAGCGGCGTCTTACTTTCAATAAAGGGAATAGTTCACTCGGTCAAAGACGATTCTGACACATTATCATAATAAAATAAAAGAAAGCTTTATAAATAGAAAATATTAACCCAAGGATAGAGCAAAACTGTTGATTATATTATATTAACACGTTAAAGAAATACATAATGAAGTTATGTGAAATATAAGGAAAACAATTTTAAATAGCTATAGCATGTTAGTTATCACAAGAGCTCTTGGGTTAATTTAGGGTTACCTCTGGAGAAGCATTTTTAGGCAGATTGATGGTCGGCAGGTTTTTATATAATTTAACAGCAAAATCTGGAAATGTTCATATTTTTGGCAGCAGCAGTTCCGGGGTTCCCTATGTGATGGCTTCCGATGGTCTGGAGCAGCGGCCGGCTATTCCGAGGGGACATAGCCATCTTAACGCCTCTATTCTGTCATGTCAAGGTTAGCAAATTATTAGAATAGAACTCAGAATGATTTCTCTTAGAAACATTAGCAAAAAAAAACTGGAGAACAAAAGAAAACCCTTCTTTTTATAGTAGACTTTAACAATAGAACTGCCCTGGAGCATTACAAAAATATATCGGACTTATCAGCTGTAATTAAATCTATCCGAATGTCTAAAGGAATTCAACATTAATTAATTTCTTTTGTTAATTTCCCTGTCGACATTCGAATTACAAACTAGATTTAGTTAAAAATTACTTTTACTAATTAAAGAAAACCTTAAGTGGACATCTGCTGTTTTTAGATAAACTTATATAATATTAACTAATTAAACTATTGTCCATCATTTATTTTAACAGAAATATTTGGAATAACTTTTATTAAATTAAAGAAAATGATTTTACTTTTTAAATTGCAATATTTGAATCTATTTACTAAATGAATTTTATTTTAAATCAAAAGATATTACGACAGTAATATATTTGTAAATAGATTCAAACAAAATAACTTTAACAATTTATAATTTTGATATGTTTAAAATGCATATCATAGTGTGTGCGCAATTACGACTTATATAACCTACTTTTTAATAAATCAAAATTATGTGAACATATACATAATCTATAATCTTTTATTTATTTGGGAATGACTTATATATATAATACGAGCATTGTACTCGTGGTTTAAAATTAGGCGGGATTTTCGGTATATAAGCAGACACACTACGATAGATTGGGGTTCAAACTAAGGTATGAGGTAGGAAATAGCTGAGAAAAGGTGAAACGAAGATCTGCAAAGCAGACCTTACTGTTTCAATATGGAAGCATCCAATTGACATTATAAGGGAATTGAATTATATTTTGAGTTATTACATACTTTTGGATTGTAATTTTCTCAATAGATTCAACATAGGAAAAATTCATTGATTAGTGATGTAAGATACATGTTAATGCAATTTATAGAGATGAAATTTTTTTAGAACGACAGTATTATTAGTTTATATACATATTTCTAAGAAATCCTTTAATGCATTTAAATTACCACTTACAAATCATTTACAAGTTTTAACAGATTTTAAAAATTGTTCACAGTTGAATGAAACCCATATGAAAATAATAAAAAACTATTAAGAATTCTAAACATATTAGCTAATACAAAAAACACAGCAATTTATTAATGAATTATCCTGAGACAAGACGATAAATGGAGAAAAAAATATGAAAGTTTTTTTTAAATGATCCATTAAGAAGAATTTAATATCTACTTTTGTAAAATAATATGGAAAAAAAGACAATAATGATATTAAGAAAATATAATTGTGAATTTGCAAGGAAATCTAAAGACAATAATAAACATCCCAAAAGGGAAAATGTATTTGTATTGGGAACTATTTTTTGCAAAAGCTATTTCTGAAAAATATAGAAGATATGGCAGTATTATGAAAAATAAAAATGACATCATGAAATATTAGAAAGATTCCTACAATGGATTAAATTGCAATAAAAAAAAACACAAAAATAAAGCATCCCATACACATTCTGAAATTCCATAGCATTTCAAACAAAGAAGTGAAACATGCAATTAGGTCAATGAAAAAGATAAAGCTTTAAAAAATGATGGAATTATAATTTTAAATCTTAAAAGAAGTAGGTGAAATAATAAAAAAATATATAAATGATAAAAATTTATTATCATCTCTTCTAACAATATGTCCAGCCCAACTCCACTTCAGTCTTTTAATTTTTTCAATGAGGTCAGTAACACTTGTTCTCTTACCCATACATTGCGTTTTCAATCCCTTCTTGTTACTCCCAACATGCATCTTTCCATACTTCTTTGAGTGGTCTGAAGTCTTTGTATTGCTCTTCTATTAAGTGTCCAAGTCTCAAATCCATAAGTAAGAACTGGCAAAACACATTTGTTAAAAACCTTCCTTTCCAAACACATAGACATATTTCCTTTTAGTATGAAGTTATTTTTACCAAAAGCACTCCAACCAAGTTTAATTCTATGATTAATTTCATCCATTATGTTTTCCATCTGTATTAGTAATCTGTCCAAGGTATTTGTAGCTGTTAACGTCTTCTAATTCATCATCAATTAAATATTACTTTAGCCTTTTTAACATTTATCTTTAATCCTACTTTCCTCTAATAACTCCTGCAACATTTCCTGCACTTCTGAAGCATTATTTGCAAAAACAATTACATCATCTGCAAAATCTAAATGACTTAAGTAATTTACATTTACTTTCACTCCTTTAGTTTCCCATTTAATCCACGAAATACTTCTTGTAGCACTGCTGTAAAAAGTTTTGGAGGATGGAGTCACTTTCTCTTACACCCTTCTCAATGTTGATTTTCCCAGTATCATTATATAATCTAATTGTTTCTGTTGCATTTTTATAAATATTCTTTAAAATATGACAATATCCTGGATCTATACCTTGATGATCCAATGCTTTAATCACTGATGAAATGTTTATAGAATCAAATGCCTTTTCATAATCTACAAATCCAAAACATAATGGCAACTCATATTCATTTGTCCTTTCTATAACTTCTCCCAATACCTGGATATGATCTACTGTACTAAAACCACTTATAAATCCAGCTTATTCTCTTGGTTGGTGGAAATCCAATGTTCTCTGTACATGAGATGTAATTATCTTGTTAAAATTTTGTATAAAACTGATAAAGGGCTGATTGGTCTGTAATTTCTAATATCTTCTTTATCACTTTTTTAAATATTAATATTATTACTGCATTCTTACAATCATCTGGTACATCTTTATCATTTAGACATTTGGTATAAAACTTTGGAAAAAATTTTTGTATTTCTTCACCTGCTTCTTTTAATACATCAATTATAATTCCATCATTACCTGGAACTTTTCCTTTCTTCATACATTTAATTGCATGTCTCACTTCTTTATTTAAAATTCTGGGCAAGTCAGAAGATGTGATAGATATAGGAGGTGCTTGTTGTTTATTACTATATAATTCTTGATAAAAGTCTTCTACCCATTTCATGAAGTAATAATTCCATCTTTTCTTCTTATTGCAGATATAAATTTCCTACCAATGCCAAAATGTTGTTTTACATTCTTGAGACTTATATTTTCTTCTACAGTTTTCCATGCTAGTTCACAGTTATACTTTCTTATATAATTTTCAACTCTTTTCCGTACCATTTTACAAAATTCGAGATATTCAATTCTTTTAAATGCATCATTTTTGTATATCTTCATATTCCTTCTTTTCTTCATAAATTCTCTAGTCTCAGTAGAAATTGTATTGGTCAATTGCTGCTTTTTTCTTCCAGATATCTTTGTTGCAGTTTTTAAAAGTGTATCAGTTATTTTTATATTAATTTTATTCAAATCTGAATCATGTTCAAAATGTACTAATACTTGAAACCGATTTGTAAGTTTTAATTTAAATTCATTAGAATGTTTCTGAAGATTAGGAATATCAACTGTAAATATTGTTTTTCTTAATAATTTTTGTCTCTCTAGTTTTGCATTAACATGTATCTTACATCTTACTAATCAATGATCATTTCCTGTGTTAAATTTTTTTAGAACATTACAATCTTGAAATATGTATTTTCTGTTAGTCAAAACATAATCCAATTCTGCTGTACCTTCATTTGGATGCTTCCATGTCCATTTCCTTTTAACATTTTTTTTCAAAAAAAGAATTCCTAATATAAAGTTTTTCTTTTTCTGCAAACTCCACAAGTCTATGTCCTCTCTCATTTCTATTATCATAACCCAAATTACCTACAGCACTTTCATTTGTTTACCAATTCTAGCATTAAAATCTCCCATAACAATTTAAAAATGTTGTTTACTCTGATCAAAAGCCTTTTATACATCCATATAAAAATCTACTAATTCATCAATATGAGAACTTATTGAGGCATAAACCTGAATTATCTGCATTTGATATCTGCTATTAAGTTGTATAACTAATTTTTCCACTCTGTCCAATACACCATCAACCTCCACAATGTTGTTCTTCCACTTTTTATTTATAATGAATCCTATTCCACTTGCATTTCCAATATTTGTGCCTTTATAATAGAGTACATGACCACTTTTTAAATTAATTGGCTCTTCACAAAGTCCAATAGTATTCCATTTAATATAAGACAGTTCTTCTAGTTCTTGCAATCTTCCTTCATGTGAAAGTGATCTGCAGTATCTAAATAAAGTCATCAACAAATGGCAGCCTGGGTTTGCAATCAGGGGATTTTTAGCACTTCCCCTTCGGCCCTCAACTGCTGCCTTGGTTGGTGACTTTACAGCCTCCTGGGAATAAGAGCCATGATTTATTTTTGTCTGTCATAATTGTATATATGTACTGGAAAAATATTATTTAGACAAACATTCATTCTGCCTTATCAGGCAACTGAGAAGAAAGACCATGGTGTTTCTTGATCTTAAACTCAGAGGTAAAAAGCCAATAAACTCGCGACACTGGCTAATGCATGTTGGTGAGCAGCCCACCCATGTTCATATACTATATGAATAATCACATAATAATAACAGCTGCAACGACAAGAACGTGTGGAGTGGACATTAGGAATTTGCCCTGCTCGGTTCCTTTAAGACCTCCAAGAGGAATCAAAGGGTCTTCTTTCAGTTAATAGCAAACTCCTTTCTGCGGCCATATATATATATATTGCAAAAACAAGTGAGTCACGCAACTTATGTCACTTAACATTAAGATCATGATGTCTTTTGATTAAAAATCATTTGAATGAAGGTAAGATTTTTTATGATAACTAAAAAGTGAGTCAGAAGAACAATTTCTTCCATTTCCAATTTCACCAGACGTTGATTTTCAAGCTGGGGCTTAGCTGCCAGCGGGAGGGATAGTCAAGAAACGAAATTCAAGACTGAATTCAACGCTTATGTATTACTATATCAGTTTGCAAGCTGAATTTCAGATCGCAGTTTCAGTCCAGCCTAGCAAGTTGTAGATATCTATATAACCTGTTTCACACATATCAGTTCACTGCAATATAAGATTGCAAGAAAACTTAAAGTTTTATGAAAATAAAAATATTATCACGGAATCTGCTAATTACTTTCGTTATTTTATGATCAATAAGATTTTTCTCCTCAAACTCAGTCAGTGTAAAATTACTTTATATAAATGTAGTGAAAGCCCACACTTCTTCTCTTATTTTGTTATCCTGATCAGGATTTCTCAAGCTCGGTTCATGGGAGATACTTATAGAAACCGGTCTAAAGACTGACTTGCCGCCTTATGCAAAAACGTTTATATCAGCCTGTAAGCGCGGAATTCCAGACTGGTACAACTAGCTCAGCAGCTAGATATCTATATAGTCTGATCCGTTCAGTTTCACCACATAACAGTCTCTGCAATAATATACATTGCAAGAAAACTTTAAAGGTATCATTTATGAAAAATAAAAAACAAGTTAAAGGGTTATCACTTGTTATTTATGATCACAGATGGCGTCTACTAAAAAAATATAAATATTTTTACATAAACGAAATGAATTACCTCTTTTCATTTTGCTTCAATAGCTGATTTCGCCGGTTTGCTATCAGTGGAAGGATAGACTATAGAAACTAAAAATCCAAAGCCCCCGTTTCCTTATGCAAAACGCTTATCAGCTTTCAAGTGTGAATTTTTTCAGACGTGTCTTCAAACCTCAGTTTCCAGCAGCTAGATATTTATATGGGTCTGATCTCAGTTCAGTTTCACCACATAGTCAAAGTCTCTGCAATATATATCATTGCAAGAAAACTTTAAAGGTACATTTATGAAAAATAAAAACAAAGACGCCATCTATTGATCATAAATAACAAGTGATAGCAGGTTATGTGACTAACTTGTTTTTATTTTTCATAAATGTACCTTTAAAGTTTTCTTGCAATGATATATATTGCAGAGACTTTGACTATGTGGTGAAACTGAACTGAGATCAGACCCATATAGATATCTAGCTTGCTAGGCTGAGTTTGAAGACTTTACCGGTCTGAAAAATTCACGCTTGCAAACTGATATAAACGTTTTGCATAAGCGCTGGGAGTCAGTCTTTAGACCTAGTTTCTATAGCTCTATCCTTCCACTGACGAAAAGCAAACCAGCTTGAAATCAGCTGATCTGAGGTGAGCAAATGAAAGAGGTAGTTAATTCTGACTCCTTTGCGTTTATGTAAAAATTACACTTGTTTCAGCGTGTCGGGCAAAGACTCCATCTATTGATCACAGCTAATGCTGATAGCAGGTTACGTGACTACCTGTTTTTATTTTTCATAAATGTGGCCTTTAAAGTTTTCTTGCAATGACATATATTACAGAGACTTTGTCTAAGGTGAAACCAACTGAGATCAGACCCATATAGATATCTAGCTTGCTAGGCTGAGCTTGAAGACTTTACCGTTCTGAATAATTCACGCTTGCAAACTGATATAAATGTTTTACAGCGCTTGGGAGTCAGTCTTTAGACCTAGTTTCTATAGCTCTATCCTTCCACTGACGAAAGCAAACCAGCTTGAAATCAGCTGATCTGGAGGTGAGCAAAATGAAAGAGGTAGCTAATTCTGACCTTTGCGTTTATAAATAAAAATATTTCTACAATTTGTTTTTGGTGGTTTTGGCAAAGACGGCATTCATTGATCATAAATAACAAGTGATAGCAGGTTACAAGACTAACTTGTTTTTATTTTTCATAAATGTGGCCTTAAA